>VZRV01007598.1:1348253-1464372 GCA_013398115.1 Falcunculus frontatus
CCCCCTCACACCCGCCGGCTCCCCCCCTTCGCCCCCCCTTCCCTAAGACGACGTCCAATCCCGGGCCCTTTGTTTATGTAGGGACATTCTCACCCTGGGTCTAAGAAAACACCCTCCTTCCCTTCGCATCTTCTTCCGTGAGCTGAAGGACTCGCAACTTTAAGCATTCATGACATTTTGTGTCATGCTCAATATTCAGACACGTTTGTTCTCTGAACATTTAAAAAAATATCCCTAGTTGGTAAAATTAAAAGCATGCAGTGCCTGATCACCTGAGGGCTAAATCTGAGGTAGGACAAAGCATTCTTTGCCTGAGCTGAGTTTGCTTTTCTTACACTGTTTGGGCTCCTAGCCCCAGCTGGGTTAACTACACGTCAAATCGTGGCATGCACAGAAAATAGAATCAGGATGCCTCCTCGTCCTGAATCTCAGGTTATTCACTTTCAGCGGCTGTGGTTGTCATTCCTCAGTGCATCTTTGGTGTTGGTATTCCTTTTGCTCAGGATGACTTAAGTGACCTGTGGAAAAGTATTCTCCCTCCTGCAGATGTGCTGTAATCTTAAGGCAAATCTTAGACTTGTCTTCTGGGCAAAATGGCAAGCCTCTGGTTTCAGTATGACCCTCTGTTTAGACAATATACAGTTGAACCAGATAAATAGGTCCTGTGGGTTTTCTCAGTGCAGGAAGATGTTGTAATATTTCCAGTAAGCATGCTGGCAAAGTTACTTATTAAAATTAGGGAGAACAAAATGATGAGTTATAACAGATGCACTCTTAATTAATGCAACGACCTGCATTTAACTGATGCTGTTGAATTAAGCAGCATCTACAGCTGTTGGTACATCAGATGCCATTGAAAGTCAATATTTATCCAAATTTGGCTGATTGAAGCATTTGAAACAGAGAATGGAGTTGCAGAGATACCTTTGCATGACACCAGTATGTACATTTTTAATGGTGACCTCCATAGCCTTTTTAATTGATTCTGTATTTAATTAATTTTTTTCCTTCAAAATGGTACGTTATTTTTCATTCCCTAGAAAGCATGCATACTTTTCTCTCTTTGGGGCATACAGAACTAGTTAAGAATGATTTTGTTTATATTTTGTACAGGCAAAAGTCAGAAAAATAAAAATAGAAATATTGAGAAATACATAAACCCAGACATATTTAGAAATATCCATACTTGGAGTATATTCCATCCCTCATTTTAAAAGCTTTATTAGCAAAAACATCCCTCAGTGAAGCTACACCTCTGGAACTTTAGTTACCCCCCAAGAATAACTAAAAGATCCTGTTTCTTTTCTATTACATACTTTTCTTTCATATATTGCCGATTTATTTTTCCCTGGAGAAATGAAATTGCTGGTTTAGAGACCAAGCTACATTTCCAGCCATGGCCCAAGAGACACAGCAGCCACTGCATCTCCATCTCCTCCCCCCGACACCTCTTTTGCAGGCATATCTCTCCCTGCAGGCTCCTGTTCCAAATGACTGGCTGACATATATATATATACACACACTGTCTTTCAGTATTTCCTTAGTCAGAAAGTGTTGCCTGTCTTCACTCCGACTTTTTTCTGGGAAGGATGCAGACTCTGTTTTCAAGGCCTCTTTATAATTTCAGTGCAAATTTTATATCCTGCTTTGTGTTATTCAGGGGAAAAAGCTCTGAACTCACTACAGAAGTTTTGCTGTAATATATTCTTCATAGTCGTCTTTATGGACCAAGAACTTTCTTCAGTACAGATGACTTGGGACTTAATAAGATTTTGTACTTCCAGAGTTGCTACTTCCCATTAGCTATTTTCAACATTGTGTTTGTTTCCTTCTGTGTTTGGATTCCTTTACAGCACTGATAAGTTTCCCTCTATTCTTGTTCAATTTAATAGCTTTTAACCTGTCTGTTTTATTTATGTCTGCTTAAGTGCTTATTTAATCTTTTCCCTTATAACTATAATGACCTTCCACAGGTTAGTATAATCCTGGAAGGTATGTGGGGAATTTAAAGATTTAAAAGTCGTTTGACTTCATAAATAATTTTTATTTTCTCATTATGTGCTTTATTTTTAAACCAGAAATGTTTCATTTTGTGTTTGATCAATGATTTTCACACATATTCCTTTCACACGTATAGTAGTAAGCAAACTGAGACATTTGGATTCTAAACAACTTTTTTCTTTTTTTTTTACAGTTTGGCTAGTGAGAACTGCAAAGGGTCTTGATCTGAAATGGGAAATATACAGCATGTTTATTCTTTGGTGTGGTCTACAACTAGAATTTTACGGCATTAAAAATACTTTAGTTAGTTATGACGTTTTTGTTTTGATTCTAAAAACTGAAATAGTTATATTTTGCGGATAGCATTTATCCAGCAATATCTCTGTAAAGCACATTGATATTGATATTGCTGCATCTTTCCTCCACTGTGAGTGCCTGACTTCTATTGTATGCTGTACTTTAAGTAACAGACTAACCTTTTCATGTCCCCTGGCAATTACAGAGCCATTAATTCAGCAAGATTTTGAAGCCTATGCCTACTTTTAATCTACAGATTTAATGACTGCATTCTACTTCTGATGTGGCCGCAATTCAGGAATGACTCTAATCCATGTCTTTTGTCTCACACTGAGACAAAACAACTGGTGCCCATCTCCTTCACAGCAAGGACCATATCTTTGTCATCACCACTACAGAAGCTGTTCTGCTTTGCAGTCCTGAACATAGAGTTTGTCTTGATCTGTGAACACATCTGGCAGGAGTGCCTGCAGAGCACAAAAGGCTGTAGCACAGCCCCAGAGCCAAAGGAGGCTTGAGAGATGGTACAGTCACTCACATATGCCAACCTCATTCTTGCCCTGAGACATGATCCAGAGAGTTACATAAATCAGAAAAAAAGAAACCTGAGAGTTCTGGAGGTTCCAATTGGTGATTATATGAATTATTCCTGTTTCTAAATTGACATGTCTGCACTGAATGAGCAAACGGATCATTTGTTTCAGCTTACACACATATCCTCCTTTCTTAGGCCCTGAGTAAGCAGTCAAGCTCTGCAGCCAGGAGCTGCCTCAATACCCCTCTGGGAGATTGTTGTCCTGAGACTCCTGACTGTCCAAGGGATGCCATATGTTTCTGATTCAGGTACAATTCCACAAACTGCTTTCACTGCCTTACAAACACCCGTAACACCCCTTTGTTTCTGCGTGGTTCCTGCCTCTCAACTAACCCGCATTGTCTTGTTCTAGTCCTAGCTCATGTTTATCCACAACTTTCAGTGCAAGCTCTTTAATTTCCTGACCTTGCTCTTGTTTTGCTCTTTGGTTTGAGGCAGTTCCCATTTCTCAGTTTTCCTGGGTGCATTTCCACCTGGAGCTTTGGGCTGGTCTGTCCTTGGTGACTGACTCCTGGTCTTGAGTTTCTTCAGTCTCAGTGGCTGGACCCGCCCCAGCTACACTCACTTAGCACAAGTATTCCACTTGTGGCTCCTTAATAACTTCCGTTCAAAGCCGCCTTTCTGAATGGGAATTATAAAACATGATATCCCACTGCTGACGCAGAACATTTGGCACATGGCTTATCTGCATGATAATTCAGCCGCTGGTGGGATAGGTTGTATGGGCAGTGTTGGGTCGTGGCTTAGGAGAAGATGCAAGAATGCAGGAGAATGTCGTGTCCCTTTAAGATTAATCACACTTGTCAAGATCTTCAACGGCTTGTTACTGTTTTCACAGACAATTAGGCACCTAAATGCCTTTGGACATAGTGCACCTGTTTTTTAATTTGGAGTCCTTTCTAACATTGTGGATTCAAGCCAGGAAAGCACTCTAAGCAGCGGTAATTTTGATCCTGGTTTTTTCAGTACTTTATCTTTGCTATGTGAAAAACAACTCTAGAGACAAAATATGTCTCTACCTAGACAGGGCAACATCCAAACCCGGAACATGAGTAAATACTTCATACAACCCCCAATAAAGAACTTCATTAACATGGAGAAATGTATTCCTGGCAAAAATGCCATCTCTGTATTTCACAGTCGTCATGAATGAAACATTCTTAGTATTGCCTGATTCTGACTTAAAATATAAATTACTCTGTGCACACCTTAGAAGGAAAAGAAAGTGCTGTCACCTTTCTTTACCTTTAGTTTCTTTCACTTCATTCCCATGAAAATTTCATTTGAGCTATACAGATGCCCTGAGCCCATCTGTGTGTTCCAGGCACTCGGGCTTTAGGTAGTTGAAAGTTGCTTCTCCTTAGTGCGTTCTCTTGGAGGAAATGGTTGCTCCTCACACATCTACCTTTGAAAAGTCTCCAGAAGGCTCACAAATTCAGTTTACAAGATTAAATAAGATTAGTCCACACAGGGCCTGAAGTAAATTTCTCCATGATTGGAATTTTTTTCTACCCTGGGGATGATTACTTAGACTGGTGAAGGCTTAGTATCAAATGCTGTCATATTTTTTTTCAGGAGATCATCATAAGAAAAGGGATAACTAGTGAAGAACAGAAAGAAAAGCAAGAGGGAGGGAGAAGGGTATGAAATGTTAATGCCCTTTTAAGACAGAATGGGTCTGTAAATATTCACTGGTCCTCTCTCAGAATAAGGTAGTCCAAAGTGCCTCTCAACACTAACTTTAAAGCTGTGGTTCGTTAAGTCATGAACACTTTACAAAACCCTTCAATTTTCCAAAATATTTTGAGGAACCTGAGCTACCCAGAACCCTTCAAAAACTGCTCATCTAAAATGAAAGCAGTGATCTAAAACACCAAAGCATCACACACATCCTATATTTTCCGTTCCATATGCTCTATGGCTGGTCTAGATTTTTGCTCAGAACAACTTTCAGTGAAAATTAAAAGAAAAAAAATTGTGTTAACCTCTCTGACATCTGTCATTCCCCTTCTCTAAATTAACCTTAGGCACTCTTTTACCCTGTTTTGATGATGCTCTACTGGTTTTAGAGCAGATGATCCTGCAGAAATCTGGGATGAAATGAATGAATGATGACACCAGTTAATCTCCACTCCATCTCTGTTTTTTCTGGTTGGATTGCGATATTATCTAGACAAAGAAGAGAGATGAGTAGCAGAGAACAGAAGTCCATTTGAGATGAGTTCTCTTCCTTCTTCGCTGTCATAAGGAGTTTTAGGGACATCTGGATCTCTAGGGAACATCACTAAATAGGACCAGATAACCTCAAAATATTAGAGCCAGACCAGCCCTGTCATGTATGATTCACTTGCTGTATAACGCCTAATAAAGGCAATATGTGTGGAACCAGGAAGGCAGCCAATATAGCTTCTTCCGAGAACTGTGAGTAATTAACAGGGTCTCTGGTTAATTTCTTTCATGAAAACGTGTTGAGTGAGATTCTTACAAGTGGTGGTTTTTGTGTGACATCTCCCTCTACTCCCAAACAGCACAAGTTCATGCAACTTGAAAGGGAGAAAAAGTAAAATTCAGAGTTTCAGAATTTGTGGGGAGTTTGTCTCCAGCTGCATCAGCTAGTGTATCCTTGCTCCACTCTTATTTCCTCATCTCCTGGTGGTTTTCCTCTCAAAACCTGGTCTATAACCCAGTTATAATTATTGGATCCTTGTATAACATTCCCCAGCTTCTTGCTTTAGCTTCTTCCCTTTTGAAGTGTTTCAAATCTCTAGCTTTTCAGAGGAAAAATCATTCAGAACTTCCCTCAGATGAAAGAAGCCTAATTAGTTGCATCACGTTGCAAGGGAGAAGGAATTCACAAAAAGCTCCATATTGTCCTTGCTTGTGGATATCATGTCACAGCAGCTATAAAGAAGAGGAAAGGATGATTCCCAGCCTGCTCTCACTGTTACACTTTACAAGGAATGCTCCATCTCTTTTGCTCTGTGTACTTCAAGCTTTCCCCGGTACTGCTCTTGAAGCAGCCCATCACTGTCCATGACTGAGGACATGTCTCCTTTGAACCTAACAAGCACTTTCTTCCTCACTACAACAGAGCAAGCAGGTTGTGGAAGATGTTTGAGTTGCCCAAAGCAAACAGAGCCTACTCCCACCCCAAGCAGCAGAAGATGCTCCAAGCAAACAAATAAAATGATGGGTGGTTCCTTCTGACAGCGAGGCAGATTTTAAGTGACAAGAATCCTGCCAGGGATACGTTGAGGATGGAGTACATATGATAACAATTTAGTATGTGCATCACACAAGGCAAAAGTTAATATCCCTTGTTATATTAATATCACATGGCACAAATGAATTTGATATTTTAATTAAACCTAAATATATCTCACTGATAGTGATTGGCACTGGATGTTTTGGGAAATACACAAGTATTTAACTGAAACCATCCGTTCAAACAAAAGGACAGTATCCTTTTCAGTATTTCAAATGTATTATGAACATGTCAGCTAATTGTTAGGAAGAAAAAATACTAAGCTGCTTCTGAATTAGGTGATGAGGTGACAGAGCATAGAATAGCTTATAATGTAACATTTGCCACGTATGGTTGCCTCTGCAAGCCCTTGAAAACATAATGCCTGGTCTAGATCCCTTTATGTTCAGCATCTTTGCTGGCAACAGGGACAGTGGGATTGAGTGCACCCTCAGCGATTTCACTGATGCACCAAGCTGAGTGGTGTCACTGAGTGGCAGTTGACATGCTGGAGGGAAGGGATGCCAACCGGAGGGACCTTGACACACTTGAGAGATGGGCTGATGCAAAACTCCTTAAGTTCAACGAAGCAAAGTACAAGGTCCTACACCTGGGTCAGGGCAATCCCAGGCATACCTCCAGGCTGGGCAGAAAAGTGATTGAGAGCAGCCCTGTGGAGAAGGACTTGGGTGTGATGGTTGATGAAAAACTCAGCATAAGCCAGAAATGTGCACTCGCAACCCAGAAAGATTCTCCAATGGAATCCTGGGTTGCATCGTGAGGAGTACGGTCAGCAGGTTGATGGAGGTGGTTATCCCCTTCTGTTTTGCTCTTGTGACACCCCACCTGAAGTATTGTGTTCGGTTCTGGTGTCCCCAGCATAAGGACATGGAATGGTTGGATCAAGTCCAGAGAAGGGCCATGAAGTTGTTAAGAAGACTGGAGCACCTTCCCTACAAAGGTAGATGAGGGAGTTGGGGCTGTTCTGCCTGGAGAAGAGAAGGTTGTGTGAAGACGTCACAGCAACCTTCCAGTGTCTTCTTGAAGGGGGCCTACGGGGAAACTGCAGAGGGACTCTTCATCAGGAACAGTAGTAATAGGACAAGGAGTAATGGTTACAAACAAAAAGCAGGGGAAATTAGTTTAGGTATTAGGAAGAAATTCTTTATACAGAGGGTGGTAAAATACGGGAACAGGTTTCCCAGGAAGGCTGTGGGTGCCCCAACCTTGGCAAGTGTTCAAGTTCAGGTTGGACAAGACCTTGGGCAACCTGGTCTAGTGAAAGCTGTCCCTGCCCACGGCAGGTCATGTTGGGACTAGATGATATTTTGGGTCCCTTCCAACCCTTAACATTTTATCATTCTAAGTAATTTTCTTAAGAGGCTTTTTTCATAATAGGAAATAAATAAATGTGCTCAGAGACCATGAAAACTGAATAACAACAAAAAATTTGTATCACTACAAAAATATTCACTTGTGTTGCATGAAACAGAATGGGACTGAGATTTGGCCAGAACAAGTGGAATCTTTTACTTGCAGGGAATCTCGGAATATTTACATTTATTTTTAAGTAAAATCTACCAGTTCAAACAGCACCAGCTTGTTTTTATTGCACAATTTGACCATGAACTGAATTATTTTTGCCAAGTTTTGTTAATTTACCTGGCCAGTTTTATACAATTTATGCACAGTTAATGCTTCATTCATTAACTCTATGTAAATGATGGACTTCTTTCCTTCTCTTTGCTCCTAATGTCACACAATAATTTCTGCCCATTTCTGACTAAATTATCCAGCTTTGAGATATATATGTGTACTAACTAGTATAGTACGTTGTTCCTTAATTCCTTCAATTCCTTCTTTACCTTTTGTTAGTGGTTAAGAGATCTTTGTCAGCTGTGAGTGGATTCACTGTCAAGTCTCCTTCTAAATAAAAAATGATCCCAAATACTGTGTGTTGTGCAATAAAAATTATGTGTGTAAAGAGAGAACATTTAAAGAGAGTGAATTTAAGAAAAAATTAAACAAAGATTTGTCTATTCCTCTTCTTGAAGAGGCTAGGAATTTCTTGGATTTGAGCTATGTCCTTTATCACAAAGGTACGGTGTCAGGTTCAAACTGATACAAGAGCAGAACTACCAAAAAAAAAAAAATATCTCAAGAGCATATCTGGCATCTGAAGAGTTCTGTCACAAATTCTAGGAGCAAGGTGTGCCATTGTCCCTCTGCAGCCAGGGGAATCCTGACTTCCATGAAGACCTTGCTGCTAACCCAGCTCACCTGCCACCTTCTGGGAGGCTGAGATGGAATCTAAAGTACTGCAGATGGCTCTCCATGCTCAAAAATGAAATGAAAACCCTTTATGAAAACTCAAAAAAACTATTGAGGGAGCTTGTGGTCTATAGCGGTCCACAGCTTCCTTGCAAGGGAAGGCTGAGGGGCAGGCACCAATCTTTCCTCTCTGGTGACCAGGGACAGAACACAAGGGAAGGGCATGAAGTTATGTCGGGGGAGGTTTGGATTGTATATTAGAAAAAGGTTCTTTATCCAGAAGATGATTGGGCACTGGAACAGGCTCGCCAGGGAAGTGGTCACAGCACTGAGCCTGACAGAACTCAAGAAGTATTTGGACAATGCTCTTGGGCACATGGTGTCACTCTTGGGGTATCATGTGCAGGGCCGGGAGTTGAACTCGATGGTGCTTGTGGATGCTTTCCAACTCAGGATATTCTGTGGTTCTATTAATTTTCTTAATGATGGACTGCAATTATTACCAGAATAATAAACATCAAGGGTAGGGTGCTTCAGATAGCTGTACCTAACACTGAGTAATCAATTTGATAATAAGATTTGATAATGAGATGTCTTACTGTTCACATAAATGCTTATCCATTTTGATATCAGTAATAGATAAAGTATGCTATATATTTTAATTTATGTTAAATTATGCAGGGACCAGAAGGGGCTCATCCATAGAGAACACAGAGCAGTCCAGGCAGTGTGTGTATGTTTATTATTCTGCAGGGTCTGCAGTTGTCATGAGTGCTTGACACAGCATGTGGAAAAGCATTGTACTTTCTCTAAATGATGCATTTGATTACAACCAAGTGTTTATTAAGCTTCCAGCTGCAAAGTACTTAAGGATCTTCAGCAAGTTAAAAATGACAGTACTGCTGTGCATACTTTGCTCTCTTTTCCTGCTCTGCTATTTAAGACCTGAATAATCCACTTTTCTGTATATGAAGGTAAGCCTTGGTAGGAACAAGGAGAAATTCACATGCTAATGAAACAAGATAGGCCATTTAAATCACTCTAGAAACCAGAAGGCAATGCACCCTGTAGTTATTTTTGTTCTAGTCCTAGATCTGCACTTTTATTTAACAACCTCATGAATATTTTAGTTGAGAAGGGAGGCGTATGTTGCTCCTAGCAAGCCAGCTTACATAATTAGAAGTAAACAAACAAACTTCTGAATATATAAGCATGTCTACAGGTCTGCTTTCAATACCATCACTGTCTGCTTAAATGTTATATAAGCGGACAGGCTTAATGCTATTCCCTCTAACCATGAGGATATTCAGAAGGATTCACGGATAAAAGTTAGAACTTCTGCTGCTCCTGAAGGGCTGTGGGTACACAGAGTGAAAATATTGCTTCATGTCACAAAGTACTATATGCTTCATTCAGGTGCCCTGGACATCTGCAGTAGGAAAATGGACTTCAGATGAGCAAAACTCCACAATGTAGCTACAGCAAGGGGACTTGCACATATGCCTTCAAATTTTCACAGTTCTTTTCTAAATCTAGGGCCTGTGGGGGTGGAATAATCTGGAATTGGAGTGGTCAGGATGGGAAGAAATCAGACATAAGGAAAAGTCTGAGAAAGCTCTGGTGGCAGAAGGATTTGACAACTACAAAATTACATACAAAGAGATGGAGAAGCAATAGGTAAAAGGCGCAGCATAGCACCTCGAAAAATGATGTGTGAAATAGAAGGGGACATCACAAGTCTCTGATTTATCAGTCCACTTTCCTCTGAAAGTTCATTGCACTGGTGCAAAGTACTCAGAGAGTATTTTAAAGACCTCAAATAATTTTAGTTTTGCTTATGCACTTTTTCATAATATGATTAATAATGAAGTTTTACTCAAGGAAACATCTGCGGATGGGACACATGTACAAGTATTTGTACTTGATGTGTTAGACAACTCATTCACTCGGGTAACATAAACAATACCAGGTAACTATTGCAATAAGAATGTCAAATATAGAAAATATGAATGGTCTGAAGTAAATTTTTTACTGAAATATAGCTGATTGCCTCTAAATACTGGTCAAATCTGATGAGTCTATGATTTGCAAGTGGGCTTTGAATAAGTATGGAAAAAAAGAGCCCTAGAGCAAATTGTTATCTATAGTTGTTCTTTGCAGCATAATCTCTTCCCCAACACTTTGAACATACGTCTAAGTTTGGATCATAACTCACTTCTCTACTACACACACACACACATACACAAACAAACAAACAGAAAAACCCCAAAACCAACACCCCCCAAAAAACAAACCAAACAAAAACCCCCCAACAAAACAACAGAAAACTCTCAATGGATTTTTTTATCTATAAGACTCAAAGACCATAGTTTAAAATAACCAAAGATAAAAGTTTGTCTAAAGCTCGGCTCGGGTTTTCCTTTGGGTATGAGACTATTGTACCAACTTTTAAGTGCATGCTCAAATAGAGAAGACATGAGACATAATACTTGAAAGTAAGTACCTTACTTCACATTGACTTATTGCTTATCAAGGCCCAAGAGGAATCTTAAAAATCTTTAAATTCTCAACTCAAATCCATAGTTCTAGCTAAGCAAAGGATGATCTTTTTTACAAGATAAACTAGTCTAGATTCAAAAGTTTGCAGTGATGGATAATCTAATAAGTCCTTCCCTGCTCATGCAATTCTTATAACCTTTATTTTAATCTGAATATTTCAAAACACAGCTTTCTGATACTGGATCTTGTTATGCCTTTGTCTGCTGGATTAAAGAGTTCTCAAAGCATTCCTGAAGTGGTTTTCTGAATGCTTTCCAATTTTTCAAAATCCTTTTGAAGGTGTAGATACTGGGGCTGGACACGGTATTCCAGCTGACAGTTAAGTTTCATTACCTTGAAATAAGGATTAACTGGGAAGTCAAAACTACATAACTTGGTGTAGTGACATTTCACCTTTGGTGACCTGGCTTAAAATTTGTGTTTGGTCAGCAAAGGAAATTGTTTTTCTAATCTTATCCGAGCCCCTTCTGACGTTTTTCCATATCAAAAAAGAATTGCTTTCACTGGCATAATTTTCCTTCGTGACTAAGGACAGGCCTAGCACTGGGCAGGCTGAATCACAAGTTTGAACGGCAAGGACACGCTGCCAGAGCTGTGTCCATCCTGGGCGCAGGCTGTGGCTCCCGTGCTCCTGGGCACAAACACATTGGGAGCAAACACTGTGTGCACATGAGCTGCAGCCGCCCACTTTCCCCTTCCCTGACCTCAGGCACAGCCAGTGCAGCCCCTAGCTGGATCCCTTCACCCCTTTGCTTGGTGGTCCTACCTGAACAACAGTGAAGGAAGCAATTTTCTTTGCAGCTTTAGCATGAAATGGTATTTCACAGCTGCAAAACTATATAAAGACTTGAGGCTTAGAAGCTGAGCAACAGAAGGCAACATAATTTTAAAACCCTTTTGCGCTATAGAATATTGCCAAACACTATCCAGTGAAGAGAGTGAGATGTTAGCAAGTGGTTTTTCTTCAATAAGTGAAAAAACTATGACCACATACCAAGTATTTAGATAATGATGTCTTCCAGACTATGAAGAGATAGCAAGGTAGGTCAAAAAGTAAAGACAATGTAGTTGGTGCACAGAATTACTATATGATTATAATATTATTAGAATAATATAGTTGCACTTTTATGGGCTTTGGATAGACTCAGGAGTATTTAAATACATATGCATTAGCATATGCATAGCTATATTCCAATACAAAGCTTTTTGCTTGCCAAACCCCCATTTTTCACTACAAGATAAAGTTCCAACATAGCTGTTGGGATTCATCTGACACAATTTTACCTTCGAAAGTGTTAATAATCTACTTTAAGTTGGTCACCTAGATCCCCTTTTCTGATTGGCAGATGGAAAAAGATACCCCTGGAATTATTGGTACCATAGCCTCGCACATAGCATCAGAAGAAATTATTTGCCCTATAAACATGCTTCTTTCTCTCCACAGAGTATCAAAAAAGCTCGCAAAGTCTTTTGTATTTGATGTGATTTTTAAGAAATTGTAGCTAGGTAGTTGTTGTAGATACCCCCACGCATGCAGATTAGAAATGTATATGGATACTAAAGGCTACAGACAGTGTTTAATCAAAGCAACAAATAATCATAAACACCTTTGTAGCACATTTTTAATGCAGTGGTGCCCACTATTGTGAAGGAAATAGGATGAGGAATAGTTGGAGCATGTGTAAGAACCCTGAAAGAAAGTCTATGCTAATTTCAAGAGCTATTGATGTACCTGATGTCCGTAAGATGTGATACTGAACCAATACTCCAGCAGGATTGTCAAGGAAGAGGGAGATCATATAATCAGAAAATTATTAGTGAGGAAGGGTCAATGAACCCTTTATTTTTTGCATCAAAACATCCTTTAGTACTTAGGATAGCTGTGCCAAAGTCCTAATTGGGAAGTCATGATGTGGGAGCTCTATCCAGCTTAAAGTGTTGGTAAGAAAAAATTGACTGCTTAGAAATTCATGCCTTTTGGTTAGAAATCAGATTGCCTGTGCTGGAGAAATAAGCTGGATGTTTACACTGAAAACCCAGCTGGGCTCAGTTTCCCTGTCCCCCTTGGAGGTCCCAGAAGCAGCAAGCCTGGACTGCTAATGCATATCCTTGACTCTTTCTCTCCTGCCCACTCTTCCTCTCCTGTCCATAATGGGAATGTCTGGCTCTTGCCCTGATCCACTTCCATTCCAGTCGTGGAACGGAAAAAATCAGCTTCGCTTGCACAACTGAGATCTCACAATCTGTCCCTCCTTATTAAACCCTGGCAGTCTTGAAGTGTGCATGCACAACATGGGGAGGTAAGCCTTTGACATGGGGAGCTCTCTAAAAGAGGTTGAAAGACTCTTTCAGACAGAAACAGTGGTTTTGTTTCAAATTGATGCACTCTACATTGAAATGTCAACTTTTTTTGCTGTCCTGTAATTTCCACTAATCAGTTTTAAAATCTCAAACAAATTATGTTTAGAGTCAAAATATCAATCAGTTAATAATAATTATATTTTTAGTCTCTTGTTCTGTTGTAATTAGTAATTTGATTGCTTTCTTCAAAAACATGAAAAATACTGTTATGGAATATTTAAAGTAGATACATTAATGTTTCAAAGTTTCTAATTTTTTCTGAGTCTGTTCAAAACTTCCTGGAGAAAATACAAGATTATTCTTCAAGCAGAAACATTCCTCAATGAAATTTTCTTTTAAAAGGCTCTTGATGAGATGTATTTGGATTTCTGAGCAGCTATTGCCTTAAATCATTTCGTCATTGAGTTCTGTAAAAAGGAGCCTCACTTGGCGGAAAAGAAGTAACATCCAAGCAGCCTCATCTGGAAGAATATTAGCAGTAGCAGAGATCTGCAAGTTTTTCATTTGGTTAGCAGAAGGTCTTCAAGGTTTGTAAAGTAGCAATGTTTCCTGCTTCAGAAGGATTAAAAGTAAAAAAATAGCTTATAATTCAGATTCAAGGAAGAGTATGAAAGAATTGCCTACTTTCTTGCCAAATATGATGTAGCAGGAGATAAAGGTTCTTAGGAGTTTAGTAGATACTGGAAGGGTGGTCAAACACTGGAATAGGCTTCCTAGAGAAGTGTTCAATGCCCAAACCCTTTCAGTGCTTAAGAGGCATTTGGACAACGCCTTTAACAACAAGCGTTAAACTTGGTCAGTCCTTGGTCAGGCTGATGGACTAGATGATTATTGTGGGTCCCTTCCAACTCAAGTAGTCCTATTCTGTTCTATTCTATTCTATTCTATTCTATTCTATTCTATTCTATTCTATTCTATTCTATTCTATTCTATTCTATTCTATTCTCTAAACAAAACAGTACCTAAAACACCTTTGGACTTTCAGGGATTTCAACTGTTTCAGGCATATGCAGATTTGGTATAATTAAAAAACAACAATGTAATGAGCCTTACGTAGGTATGCTGACCATTCAAACTGCACTGTACTTTTCCAAGTACACATCTGTTATGTACTAGCTTTTCAGAAACCATAACTGTTATCTTATAGTCACCTGCCGTTTACAACAATAACCAAACTCCTCTAGCTGGAAACAAAACTAGGGCAATGCTGATCACATCAGCTGAATACCAGCTGTGCTGTGAAAACAGTAATTGATTGTACACTGCACACCAAGAAGAAATATTTCATTATTTCCCCATGTATTATGAGTATGTAATTAGCCAAGCAGAGGATGGGAGTTTAGATGCATGCATTGACAAGTGCAAAAGGTGTGCTAACAGGGTGAAAAGGGGAAGATGGACTATTGTTTAAAATCTTTGAAGGTTGTCAGCACCACCAGATATTTATGATCTGCCTTAGAAGCCCAAAGATAGAGCCCGTGTGCCTGTGCAGTCACAGCACAAGGACCCTCTCCATAGTTCAAACTCGTTATTTACTCATCTGCATTGGCTGCTGGAAGACAAAGAAAGGAATCAGTCTTTCAAGAATTTAACTTCAGGTCTCCAGTGTACAGCATGGAAAGTCCACGTGTCATCAATCCTTCGAGTAAACCCAAGTTACAAATCGGAGCAGTGCACTAACATTAACAGGGCTCTTTCACTCCAGAACCAGACAGGCTTGGTTCTCAACTTAATAGATTTATTTAAGAAAAAAACTCACACAACAGAAAACCAAACCTGTATAGGAAGGATGTGTTTCCATCACAAGACTAATAAAATTTACAGTTTTGGCTTCACTCCATCTAGTGGCAACCAGGCAGAAATCCTCCCTCCTCCTTCCACACAGAAGGAGCAGTGCGTGAGCTATGGCTAAAAGTTAGTTTTGGATGTGTGTGGCAGGGTTTGGGCTTGTTTATAGTCACTGAAGTCCAGAAGTCATCGATTAATGGGCTTTGATGTGTTCACCATTGACAGGACATGGTTCCCATTGCACCACGACCCCCTTGGTGCAGGAGCCTGGAATGGGAACTGCTCAAGAGGAGGCAGGAGGAGAAGTTTCCCCATGTAGATGGAAGCAAAGATCTGCTGAATGCCTGTAAACAAGAGGTTCTGTGGTAGAAAGGTCTGAGAAAAATTCATTTGCAACTTCTAAGAAAGGTTTCTTAAGCAATGGAAAGGCAACAGAGAAGAGGCAGCTTCATTCATCGTCAAATGCATCCTAGAGTCCTCAGTAAAAAATCTTGGCTCAAGTCTCCTTTTTCTGGTGTGCTGGAAGCAGACTGATTCTTACAAAGTCTTCTAGGTATTAATGTGTCAGTCCTTGCTCGAAATTATTTTTCTCTGATGCTTTATCTGAGCTTGCAACACTTGGGTTTCCGTGTGAGTTTCTAAAGAGAACAAAAGTCACAGGAACGTAAGGCACATCTGTGTCTGCCTCCAGGCCCATGCTCAGAAGCAATGAATTTTTTTTGAGCGTATCAGTTCTCACATGAACTTGCCCTAGTGCTAGATTGGATTTTATGTTGGCGTTAGATACATTGAATGGTTTGTGCAAAAGCTATCCAAATCCAATACCTGAATTTTAGGAGTGTTCAAATACCATTGAGATCTGTAAGCTTTAACTAAAGTATAAAAATTAATTATATATGTATGGACACACACACACAGAGACACACAGACTATATATTTTACTACCTGTATATATACAGTTACATATACCTAATTTTACTGCTTCTTACAGAGCTTAGCAAAGGATCTGGGTCTCATTCTCCTGTATTTTGTATAATGGGCAGTTTAAAAGAAATCCTTCTGAGATTCTGTGTGAAGGCAGATACAGAAAGTAATTTTATATGGCCTCTCTATCAATCAGGGTAAGAAAAGAAACAAATACAGTGAGATAATTTTTATGAAGCATAACTGAATCATGCCTCTGTTTTCATTCAAATCATATAGCAATTAGTAAGTGATGATCTGGTTTAGAAGAAGGAACATATTGTTTTTGTACGCTGTGCTTTGTGTACTGTTTGGGCTAAATTAAGACAAATAACTAAGACAATATTTTGCTTTGATATCAGTAAATATTGGCATCAAGAAACCATTGCCCCATTATTTTTAATGGGAAGAATTCAGGCTAAACCTTTTTTTCATCAAGTTGAGGAGGTGATGTCATATGGTAAAGGCTGGATATTCCAAATAAATCACTGACAAGTCATTTTGGCCGAGCAGTATGTGTATCAGATATGCAATTGAACATGTCTGGAAGAAAATGGTTATTGTCATAAGACTTAGGAGTCAGAGCCTGATGAGTTTGTATATCTTGCAAATGGTTACACAAGTAACCAGACATTTCCTGCACAACTCAACATTTTTAAGGGAATGTCCTAGATTTTATAGCAAATAACCTTGGATTGCACACTCAGACCCTGATTCAGCACCCACTGCTGAGTGTTTCACTCTCTTCCTGTAGACCCTCACACGACACGCTTGTCAAATGCGTGTTGTAAAATCCATTGCAGTATCCAAAGGGCACCAGTGACTGAGCTTTCAGCATTAGTGTATTTCAGAGCTGTGTTCCCCAAGATGTATTAGGCAGCAGCTAATAATGACAGGCCACCTTCTCTACTTTTCTTAGTCTCTGATCCTGAGTGTCCCAAATGATTTAGAGCCCAGGGAACTGGACCCACCCCTTCAGCACCCAGAAGCTGCTCCAGTGCCCTGTGGTTGTTCCACTCATTGCAGATGCCTTCCCCATGTGGGGATTGCTCCAGCTCCATACTCATGGCCATCAGTAGTGCAAGGCAGATACTGTTTTGTCCACTGCTGTGCTTCACTCTACACATGGGAGGCCATGGATGTGTAGGTGTCTGGCTGTGGGTATCTGGCTCCAAGGCAGATGTCCTGGAGGATGATTTAACTGCCTCATAGGCAGTGTGTGATATCCAAAGGTTATGAGGGTATTTGCTAAAGCTCCTGCTAATTTGATCTGCCATAAATCCTAAAAGGCTTTATCAGCAGGATGAATCCAAAAATAAGCTCATTATTCTTTCTCACTGATTGACCACAATCTTTTTCCCTAATTTCACTACCTAACCTTCTGAATTGACAGAAAATAAAGTATCAGTGGACAAATTAGACTTCTTCCTGATGACAACATTGCAGAGCTCCCTCCAGAAAGAAGAGCTATGCCAGTGTAAGCTTGGTTTATATAAGACTCAATTTTTGCAGGAGGGTTACTGAGGATCCATCCTCCAGAAAATCAGAGCAGATGTGTAAAGTCTATGTGGAAATAGGATTCCTTTCTGATCGATCTGCAGTGATACCTCAGGCATGGATTAGACCCCAGGAAGGGCATTTCTCATGCTATAAAGTCTGGAGGTGGGTGAATATTTTTACAATCAAAGTGAGGCTGGGGCAAAAAAAAAAGTGAATAAAAAGAAAAAGCTGGCATGTCTCCAGGAAGCTCTGTTTTTCATTTCACCTGAACTGTTTAGAATTTTTACAACTGAAAATTTCTTCTTTCCATCTGTGAAGCATTTGCTTCTTGGAAAAGATGCACAAAGCCAAGACATGAAAGATATTTGAAATAAATAAATAAACTAAGGCATTCTTTGGAGAATCCATGCTGTTTCCCTACTGCTCCCCATTTTCATATGAAGACCTCTCCACAGATGGAGGGCAGCCATGGTATCCTCAACAGTAATGAGTGAGGGAAAATAATTTCAGGAAGTAAATTACAGAAGCTTATATGCCTGCAGTCTTAATAGATTCTGTTTCTAAAGCATAGGCCACAAACTAGTTTAGTGAGGGCAGAGCATCTTTCATATATGTGCATTCAAAAATGTTACCATTTCCAAAGAATAGTTACCTAATAAAATCATGTGTGGGTAGTACTGCCTGATAGAAATATTTTGTGCAGGAATGGCATGGAGGATGTCAAGTTAGGCTACTGCACGCACTTCAGAGACAATTCAGGGCTGTGCTCTGTGGGCATGAAGGCTGAAGATTGTTTTGTATAGCTCAGTAGAGACAGAGATAAAACAAGCCATTTCTCTGGTCTCTCTATAACTTCCCAAAGTTTATAAGTAACCAATAACAAAAATGAAATGGCAGTGGTGACTATTGCCAGGTTCAGAACTCCACCTGCTCCTCTATGACTACATCCTTCTTTAAAAGGTGTCACAAAGAATATTACCCAGAATTTCTGAACAGAAACTATGCCAGGAAATTGAGGAATTTTCCTCTGCCCTTTAATCTGAAATTATTGCAGTAAAGCAGAGGGAAGGATCTCCAAGCAAGGACAACACCAAGGGCAGATATTCGCTCAGAAAAAATTGAAGCCTTTCCACTGACTTTGGCCAAACTATGCTGGCTCATGCTGGCTGCAAGCTTTACCCTATATTTTTGTCCCTGGAAAGGAGTTACAGTGTGTCCTTCCGTATGCTCCTGGTAGTGACAAAGTTCAATCAGTGACAACTATCAAATTCTGCCTGCCCAGAAGCAGGGATCGGCATTTGCTAAGGGTTTTACTGGATTAGGAATCAGAAAGTAAATGTTGCATTAGCAGGCAATAGAAAAAGTTATTGGGCTGTCCTCTCTCAAAGTGATTAATTATTCAATGTGACTAATGTGATTAATTATTTAATGGAACTTCTCTTAATTCTTGCTCAGCAGCTCTGGAACAGTGGAAGGAGTTATTTTGGAAAATTGCATACCATTCTACTATCTGTCAGGTGTGTTGATTTGCAGCTAGATGGTGGCACCAGCCTCCATGGTCGACCAAATTGGAGACCACATTTCCTTCATGATTTGTGTTGCTGGAGCTAGGGATTGTATTTGAAGAATGCAGGAGAGGAGCCAGGTCTGGTATGGGCCTGAGACATCCTTTTCTTATTCAGATTGAAAGCTTGGCTGGTTATTTAGAGCACATCGAAGATTTGCTATCTCCTCTATAACCACCCTGGAGAACAGAAAGCATGGATGAGATCTCCTTTGGAAGCTCATACACTGCTGTTAAAATAGCTTCAAGAGTGAACCTATTCTTCTGAAATATTATCTTTAGCTTACAGTAATTTTGGATACACAAAATATCAAGCTTTGAGGAAGAAGAGAAAACCCATAAAGGCCATGTGTTTGATCCCAGGCTCAGCAAGGTGTTGTTCTGTAGATGAATTTGCAAACCTCAGTTCTATCATTCTGCTGAAGTGAGAGCTATCAGGGTCTCCTTAATGTGTTACACAAAGGGCTGCAGCACACAAAGCCTGGAACACATCAGTTTACAGATCCCAAGAGGGTCCTGTGGAGTCTATTACTTTGATGAAGTGGTATTTAAAATTGCATTACCCAGCAGTTGTTTAGCCCTCCAGATGTTGCCCCTGTGGAGTGTTTAATACGACGTGAAGCGCTGGTAGGCTAGGCCATAACCTCATGTCATCTATTCAGCAGGTCACATCAGGTCTTACCATCTTCTACTAAATAAATACAGAATGACCTGACATAGCAACTTTCCTCATCTGCTGCGCTTTTTCTCTTCTTTTTTTTTTTTTCTACAGAGTAGAAAAATTTAGAAGAAAACAAAACAAATCCAAAGGAATGGGAGAAAAGGAGATCTGAGAGCAAACTCAGAAACTTTTGTTCATCTCAGTTCGTGTTTCCTTCCCGTTTGTGCTGATAATCCCGATCCAGCAGCTTGGTGCTGCCATCTGCTGTTTCTCCTGCTGCTCACGCTGCCTACGTTTTTGGGCAAATCAGCGAAGAGCAACTAAAATAAATCAGCATCATGAATAAGTAAAAGATAATTCTAAAGGGAAATAGGGAAAGAACCTAGAAGTGAAAAATCTCACTTAACCTTTAATTTTTGGCAGCATTTTTGAATCTTTGTGTAACATGCTAATAGTAATTCCTATGGCCAGCAAAAAGATGATGCATGGTCAACTCAACTTTTAGGAACATTTAGTCTGGAATTTCCTATGGCTTACAGGTCAAGGACCTGATGCTCCACAGTGTTTTTCGTGGTTTAGATATTTGGTGCCACAGCTATTTGTTTTACAGAGCTGGCTTCAAAAATCGGTTAAAACCAAGGAACAAACTTCTGATTAGCACAGGGCACTTGTTAGATCACCTCTGCAAAGATGAAACTTTCTGTCCAAGGGCTGGATACCCTCTGGGACATCAGCAGCTTTTAAGAACACAAACAAAATCCCTGTATTCACCAGAAGGAATTCAGCTGGCATACGTCTTGCCCTATCAGGCCTCATTGGGCTGTCTGGTATCTAGCTGGGCTGTAGTTCTGCCACCACCTGGGTTAAAACACAGTCCTGACAGCATTTCTGTTTTGGAGGTAGATATGGAAATGAGGAGTGAACTTTTGTTGGGGGTTCCTTGTAGCACAAACAAATTTGAACTTTTTATAGAGTAAGAACATTGACATCCAGGATGTTGAAAATCAAAAACATTTTACTGTTATTACACAGAACTCCATTTTTTCCTTCCATACTTTTATTTTTGTGTGGAAACCTATTTGCACTTCTCAGCCAAATCTTTACCAAAGATTTCAACTGGGCCAAGATTTCAGCCCTTGCTGGCCAGTGTTAGCACAAATGTGATAGATGTTACTATGATTACATCTATGGAGAACTGGTACTTAGAGAAAATAACAGTTTACTGGCATCTCTTCTAGTGATGTTTTTGAGATTCAAGTATCAAGAATGTAGACATGTATTGAACTCACTGTGCCAGCACAAATAATCTCTTGACACATGATTGCAGCCACAGAAATCAGTGCCAGCATGGCTCTTTCAAATTTGAAAGTATTGACCACTTCCTCTCACTGTTACAAAACTCTGTGTAGGAATGTAAAACAGATACTACAGCACATGACAGCTCAGGAATGGATGTCTGTCACACCAAACCCTTACCAAATGTGTTTTTCATCATCTGGCTTCCTCTTCTGCTATTCTAATAGCATCCTATGGAGTCGTATCTTTGGCAAGTGGTATCTTGCAAGTACTGTGGAATCTCCTTGCCTGATATAGATAGCAGCAGTAAAGCAGCATTTAGTGTGGAAGAGGTTCTCCACTGTAATCCATAAACTCAGAACTTGGGAACTTAACAAGAGTTGTGCTGTAATTTCTAGCTCTGAGGAATGGTCCTTCTTACCTTTGCAGATCCATCTCCTCTGTCACTTACCTCTTCCAAAAATGCAAGGCTTTGGGAGTCCTTTGGCTACAAGAAGAACAGCCGTCTTTGCATCCTCTCAGGATGAAGTAGCTAGACTCAAAAGAAGCATTTTCTCTGTATGTGCTTTAGCGAAAAGATGTAAACAAGGTGAGTGAGCAGACTCGTGCTTACAGAACAGCAGACCTCATGCTCCAGGTGTGGTTAGTGCCAATGGGACAGAATGGGTTCCCAACCTGGGAACTGCTCAATCTTGATAGGCACCCACCACTCCAGTTCTGAGACTGAAATTGTTCTGCCAAAGATTCAGTAGACCTAAACCCAAGTTTAGAAATGATACTAATACACCCACAAGTCATTTTAGTCTCTTCCCTCTCCTCACTTCCCCTCCTGTTCTTGTTGAGCCCAAATATCAACAGTTAAATAGGCATTTGGTATAATGCAAAATATAAAGTGAATTGGCAACAGCATAAATCTGAAATGCAGGTATGTGAAGATACATTTAGAGAGAGAAAAATTCTTCAATATGTTTGAGTTGCAATTGGAACATGAGTGCATGTGAAAGAAACAGTACTTTCAACTCATCCTACCAGACTTCCAGACCTGGAGCCGGCTGTGCCGGCAATAGGGCAGTAAGTGTCAGCCTGGGGCTGGAGATTGTGTTCATGCCTCTGGGAGCAACCAGGAATTGAAAATCATCATTATTGTGCTGGTGTAGATGTAACTCGTGCAGTTGCTCAGTATTTTGCAGGGGAGCCAGAGAGAGCGCGCATAGGGAGCAGGCAGCTGTAAGGGCACATGACAACTCTGGCCAAATAGTATTCTCCTTTCCAGGCCAAGCACACTCCATTAGCCAAAGTAACCAGAAACAGGTGATCTGACCTTTGAAAATCAATAGTATCACCGTCCCCGTGTCTTCCAGGGTACAAAGAGCATTTATAAAAGCAGGTTTTACTGGATCATATTGCACAGTTCAGTTTACCTTTTAGTATCAAGATCTTATTTAAATGGCGCATATATACCACCAACAAAGAGAATTCAGTCATTACCAAATTTTAGTCTCATCTGACCTGAAAATTCCCATTCTAATACCTGTGGTTTGGGTATAATTGTTGTCAAAGTATCATCTTCTGAACACAGAAGCTTCAAAAGATTTAAACTGCTATTGTGACTGTCCTGTATACAATGGAAGAAATATACTGTTACTGCAGAGGCAAATGACTTGTTTCATGCTTCTCACATAGTATCTTTATTAAACATTTGGACAGATATGCATCCATTTATTATATAAGTAATCTATGGCTTCTTAGTTTGCAAATGCTGGTTGAAAGTTCACAAGAGCAGGCTTTTCTGTGAACTTTCTGTATTTATAAGTTCAGTCACTGCAATAAATCCTGAGCCTATTACCTGCTTAGCAGCATTTTGCACTGTACCCCAATGGCTAAAGCTTGGAGCTCTGCATCTGAATATTTCAAAACCTCTGAACAGCTTGATTGGAGTTTGATTTTCTTCTTAAATAATGCAAGTTGTTCTGGAAAGAACATAGAATCGCAATTATCTGATAGTCAAATCCTTGATCACTAACATACAAAGCTCCACTACCACTAATAGAGGTTTCATTGGAGCAAAGCTTATTGCAGCATTTTGTAGTTGCTAGAAAAAAAGTGTTCTTTGTGCGTGCTGTAGTTCAGAGCTGTAAGGTCTTTGTGAATGGTTACTCTCAAAGCGCTACAGAAGTTCCCCGGTTCAAGGTGGCTCCTGGCTCCTCGGAAAAAGGAATGTGGGTTTCCAGCCTGGGAGGAGAGAAATAAGTGAAAAAGGAGCATCCTTGGGCTAGGCAGGACAGGTCTGCTTAGTGCAGCTCTGCAGCCTGGACAGTCAGTGCTAAGCTGGTTCAGAAGGAAGAAAGGTAAGTGCTGACCCCAGTAAACGCAGTGCGTATCCATGAATCCAAGTCATCAATCACAGTAAAAGTTTCTCCAGCCCTATTTGTCAGAGCAAAAGGATTTTCAGATTATAAAACCAGGAGTCACTGTGTGGTCATCTAACCACATAATTTAGGACACAGAACATCCTTGAATTTGGTCCAGTTTAAACTTGAGTAAATCTTCTCGATTAAAAAAACCCAACAACATCTATTCTCGATTTAAAAATTGCTAATGGTAGAAAAACCACAATAACCTCTTGCAATCCACACCAGTAGCTAAGTATTTCCCTGGTGAAATGTGTAGCCTTTTCATCCTGTGCATTTGTCCAGCTTCAGCCACCAGATCTTTTTATATCTCTACTTGCTAGATTGGAAGAGCATTAGTCCTGTAGTAAATACTTACCATCTATAACCAAAATCCTTAAACTTTTTCTTGGCATGCTTAAACGATTGCACACCTACCACTTCTATCTGAAGACGCTTTCCAGCATTTTGGTTGGTCTCAGAGCAATCTTTAAGAGTGCCTGAAGCAAACACTGTGCTTCAGAGCTCAACACATATACAGAGGAAATCAGGCCTCCATGCCAAAAATGCATATTTCCAGGGGTTACATTAGTTTCTGAACAGTTTTGTTCCTGGAGTTGACACCCACCTAATGCCCTGGACATGAACGAGCATATCCAGTTTAAGTTCACCGCCCCCTGGTGAAGCGTGCTCCCCACAGCACATACAGCCCCTACAACTTGTTGCTCTGCACCTGACTTCACTTTTGCCCAAGGGATAAATGACTATTGCTCAGTCATACAACATCAGATGGCCAAACTCTTCAAATTTTTGCTTCTAAAGTTCCTTCAATCCTCATTTTATATGGAGGAATCTGGTAATCTTTGTAGTCACTGTACAGTTTTAAGTGATGATTTTGTGCTTCTATTACTAATAGTAAAATTTGTACCATATTTTTGCAGGACACTGTGAGAAGCAAGGCTACTCACCGCTGAACTGTTCAATTGCAGAAATATTAGCCAGTGTCATTGTTACTCTGCATACCTTCATTTCCCTGAAGTCATGCATTATTATTCACTTCATGCCTAAGGTATTATATAAAGTTTCTGTGCTGCATTTTCTGCTCAGAGAGGTCTCTCTCAAATGAAGGATGAGTAGCAAGTGCAAGTAATCGTCTCTGCTCCTGTCATGCTTTTCAGGTAAGAGCAGCAGTTGTTAATTAATCAGCTCCATGAACTAATTAAAGTAATATATTCTGCACATACCAATGCATATAACGTGTGTAGGTGACATGAAAGCCACAGCAAATATAAATAAAAGTTTCACAACAATTTAGTCAAAGGCCATGAAGAGGACCCTGGGAGAAAAAGGGAAACAATTCTCTTGTGCCTTGCTTTATTCATAAAGACAAATTCACTTTCTTTCTGAAAATGGTTGATACTCAACCTTGGCTCTGCGTGTCAACTCCACTTCTTTTCCGTCTTTGAAATGCTGAGCATCTTTTGATATGTTTGGTAAGTCTCTATTAATCCATTCCTACCGGAGTGCTAAAAAGACACAGATCATGTAGGAAAAAAATGCATAGCTCTCCTTCCACATGGACTTCAGCAAGAATAACCAGCTGCAAACAAGCAGGGATGCATATTTTCCATGATTCATGCTGCGGAACCCACCATAGGCACCGGGACTGTTGTACAGAATTTGATCTTTCACAGAAAAAAAAAATGCTACCAGCCGGCCTGATGGTGAGGGAAGTCTTCCCAAACAGGAACTGAACATGAATCAAGTCAGGATGACTCAGATTGTTTTTGTGATTCTACAGAGAGACAATCTGAGATAATAGCTGGGTTGTGTGAACTATTGCTATAATTTATTACAATAAAAATTCAAAATACAATGACTTACTATTGTGAATTGGGTTTTTATTTTCTCTATATATATCAAAAGCACTGTAATATTTAGATTTCTAACCCCTCTGTATGAATAAACACATATAAAAATATTTATAAAAGTCCTCCATATGCTTCATAGCAAACATGCAAATTATAATCTCAACAAACATAGCAACATCCTGCTCAGTGAAGTGCACTTTGATAAGTAATGTGTAGCAGCACACAGATTGAGTTACGATGAGAGGTAGCCAGCCTTGGGACATCAAAGAATTTATAATTCTATCATTATATGTAGAAGCTTGAAGCTTATGACAGAGGTTTCTGGGTGGTGGGGGAAAAAAAAGAATGACTGAAAAAATAAGCCTGGGCCTTTGCTTAAATATATAAATTAGGTTTGTGCAGCTTTTGATTCAAAGAAAGAAAGAAACCTGGTCTGTTTATGTTTCACAACAGCAAGGGTACTTTAGGCAGCCCAAAGCATCAGTAAAAGTAAAGGACATCTCTGATGTTTGTGTGTTCTACATGCAGGTTAAGTAAATGGTTTTAATTTAGCCAATCGAGTCCCATGACTCAAGGTGAGAAAAATTCTTCTTTAGTGCTGTTCTCCATCCTTTCCCAGAAAGCTGTTCCCTATTGAAACTATATTTATCTGTTATTTACCAGTTTAGTCAGCCAAGCACAAGTTGTTCTGAAAATGTTTGTTTAATCGGCCAGCCAGGCATCAAGAAGAAAAAGGAGAGGAGTGGAAAGAAAAACCAATATGGAAACACATCTAAAATTCCAGGGAAACCCTTTCTGTTGACTTTATCAGGATATAGCCAAGATCTGCAGTCAACAGAGAATGATGTCTATTAAAATAAGAGAAAGAGACAAGAGACTCTAAAGAAAGAAAAGGCAGAGAAAGGAAAATAGAGGGAACTTCCTGAGTTCCCATTAAAAAGGGGGGAAATGGAGATTCAGCTGCAAACAAGCAATGGAAGGGAATGAAAACTGAGTAAGTAAATTAAAATATATATGACCATTGGTTTTAATGGGTAGAACTGTCAGGCATTGGCCTTGTTTGCAAATTTTCCTGAATAGGTGGTAGAGGCACAGGCTGGTGTCAGGATGGATAGGGTATTGAAATAGCTGGAAAATTTGGAGAGATTATTCATGTCTGAAGCTTTGGGAAGATCACATCTGGTAGTAAAAGAGAGATCTATCTTCAATTTTAAATTGTTTGGAAATGATTGGGGAATTTTTGTTACAAAATTATATTTGGGGTCCTCCCTCTGAGAAAATATTTTCATGTGCAATTTTTACCCTGACAAAACAATTTGAGTAGAGCACAATGAGTGCAGCGAGTATGTATCAGTAATGACCATGAAAGGACAAACACCACATAGTGAGCCTTATAGGATTCAGGAAGGACAGAGTCTAAGTTTAACCACAGAGAAAGCCAACTTGTTAAGAAATGTGTCTGAAATGAAATGACTAGTAAATCCTCCAAAAATCAGTCTTTGCGGGGGGAGTAAATGTGGAAGGCATATTGTCTTCTTAATCCAGAACAGACTGACGCATCTTTTGAAGAACAAACTGAAATTCTTTCTAAACTATGAAATCTTGAAGGGAGACCAGGCATGAATTTACCAGCCAGTAAAAAGGTCCTTTAGCTGCTTTCCTCTTGCCCCAGCCAGACCTCCCCATCCTGCTCCCTTGCCCATTTTTTAAATAGTAACATTCAAATATGTAGCCAGTAGAGAGATTGGTGGATGACCAACAGATGGGTAGTTGGTAGACAGAGGCCACTTAGTTTGTTTCTCCCACAGTTTTCTGGTTTGTAGTAGCTTTATTTCCCTTATCACATCTCCCCAGCTGTCCTTTTTGAGTTGGTTTCCAGTGCAATGAATGGTTTCCATTTTAAATTGACCATACATACATAATTATAACTTTCCCTGTGGACACGGGCAAAGAGCTTGTGGTCTTGACAACAGCATTATAAATGATGGAAGCATGTGCTGTCAATGCCCCAGCTAGTAGAAGAACACAGGCCTCCAAAATTTTCAGTTTACTACATAAGATGACCTTGTAGCTCAGTCTTACAAACATGGATCAGGACAGAGATGAGCCGTCACAATAAATACAATCCAGACCAAATTGATCATGGCCACCACTTTCCTGCAGCACATTCAGGTACCAGTGCTCTCGTGCATTGCAACATCCTCCTCACTTTTGTGTGTTTGCCTGTGGTGTTGTGTGTCTCTTCCAAGGCCTTGCCACTGCTACCAACGCCTTCCTCAGGCTCAGGCTCCTCCAAGCACACAGGCATCATGGTCTGATTCTCCAGGAGAGCAGTGTATTGGACTTTCCCCTTCCATGTATATACAAAGGTATTCTTTGCACAAAACCAAAGACCGATTTTGTCAGAAATTCTCCAGATGTTTGAGGAATGTCATATGGAGAACCCAACTGACAAAAGCAGCTGTTGATGGTGGACAAACTGTCACAAAGCTGCTCCTTTTCCTAGAGTGGAACCACATTTGCTAGCATGCTACACCATTACCTCCCAAGCAGCAAAAGACCCAGCAAAAGATTGCACAAAAAGTCATATAAAGCCTTATTACCAAGGGGAAAGAGCAGTTGGTAGCAATGTCCCGAATAGTAACACTTCAGAAGCATCAGCCTGTAGTTCAAAACTCTAGAAGCTCTCTCAATATGAGCAGATCTTCCCTTCTTCATTAGCAGCTGAGCCAGGTTTTGAGCCAGCAGTGTTTCCAAACAAATTAGTAGTAGAAGAAATAATAGTAGTAATACTGCCCGCCCCTTTCCCTCACTGGAAGGATTTGGAAAGCAATCTTCCAGCAGAGCTGTGCCAGTTGCACACAGAGTGGGCAGATGCAGAGAACATCTGTTTCAGAGGATGTGCCAGCAATGCAGGCACTGTGACATCAAATGCCAGTGTGCAAAAAGGCGCCAGGAAACTTGCTGTAGGATCCTGTGGGGAGGGAACATTGTCCCTCCTGTGGCCAGAGACAGGACTGTTCAGTCTGTGTAACAGAAGTAACGCGCATCCTCCATCCTGGTGTTCCTTGCCGCTCCACACACACTGCACCACAATCATCCTCATTCACCTCTACAAATACCAGGTCACCAGTGACTAATATGAGCTTTTTAAATCTTGATGATGAATGGTTTTACACTTCCAAAGAGGAATGCTCTGTCCCACCACACATTTTCAACTGTCTTGTCTGTTTCTTTAAAGCTGGGAGGAGGGACTAACCAAAATCATCTGGGGTGATGAAGGGCTTTGATTAAGGGCTCTCCAAACTGAGCTTAGAACTAGCTACTAGTACCCAAACAGGTGCCTATACAAGCCAGGCAGGAGCAAAACAGAAGCACATGTTTCCCTGAGCTGAGATGTGCCTTCTCTTCTATCAGTTGAACATAGCCCTGTCTCAGGCATCACCAGCTCAGCAAGGATGTAGCCTCAGATGCTGTGGTGGTGTAGATGACAGCAGGGCATGGTCACATTTCTTAGTCCCAGACGCATCACGCAAGCTGGAGCCCAGAGGCCAGCTCAGCTCAGAGCTATGCCGCAGTATGAGAGCCTTCCTCACTCCCCAGGGAAGCCAGCTCTGCTCCAAGCTGTGGGAAAACCACAACCAGACCCCATGTTTTACGTTTTTACTGCCTGCCCAGCCACATCATCAGATTATCTCATTTTTAGCAAATGATCTAGACATCAGTGAGTTCTCCAGATATTAAAAGACTATCCTTCAGCCTGCTACACCACCTCTGAACGTGACCCCCCACCTAGACTGCAGCTCTTCAAGTTATCCTCCATTTGTTTGGTGGTGTGCTCCCTTAGATCTGCAGATCGCTTTGATTATTTGAACATCTGGAAGTTGTCACATGCCTTTTCTGACCGTGACCATCTGAAATATTACCCAGCAGGACTTGAGGGGAGACACAGTAAGGAAACAAAAACATCCTACTCATAAGAACATGTGGCAGGAATTATCAAATGACACCATCCCAAAGGGTAGTGTTATATATCCAAGCAAAGGCAAACTTTCTCTCCATCCCCTAAAGCCAGAACAATTTTTTTCCATAATAACCACTCCAGACATAAAACAATATTACATACAACTACCTAAAGTATTTTTCATTAAACATTATGTTATCAAGGTTAGTTGTCTATTACTAATGGAGAGAAAGTATTTTTTTCATCCTCTGGCTTTCAAAACTGAAGAGTAGATCCTCCTCATATGTGATTCTCCACAGAAAACCTCCCCAAAATGGTTCCGTGTCTGAGGTCGTTAGAGTGCTTATTCCTGGTTTGCCTGTGGTCCTCACAGGCAGGGTGCAGGTTTTTTGGTAAAGCTGTAATGGGATATATAAAAAAATGAAATGAAAAAAGGTTGAAATACAGAGTCAGACTTTCTCAGCAATCCCATCAGAGGCTATAGGGGCTCTGGAGAAGAGGAGAAAAGACCAAAATCAATGCAACTGTGCAGGTGGAAGCCCAGGAAAATCAAGCACAGCTTTTAGATTTGGTTTCTCATTCTTAACAAGATACAGAAGGGAACAAATTAAGAACAAATAAAGCGTGGAGAGCAATACAGACCATACTGCTGCAATCTGTCAGCCGTTAACCAGTTACATTTTGGCCTTTGTCAAGAGGTTCTCCCTAAAATCAGAAGTAGATGGCAATGGGTTTCCTTCTGGCCAGCCTGTTTGCTTACAGATCATAGGTCCAACATCTCACTGCCCTGGAGGAAAATGGGAACAACAACGTGTAGTGCTCCCATACATGACTTCCACATTCCCTTTCCCAGTGGGCAGCCAGCTGGAAGGGGGGCGGTCTTTGCTGGGGACATGATACTAGTAGAAGTAGAACTGCTCAATCCATCAGTCCCGAGGCTCTGCGTGTCTCCAGAGTCGAATCAGACCTTGACGTACTGGCTTTGCTCCGTGGCTGTCGCTGTTTCTTCTTCCTTTGGGGTACTTTTATATTTGGTTGCACAGCACTCTGATTTTTTCTTCTTAAACCAAGTGCCACTGGCTACTGAAGGAAATTCCTAACAACCCAAATATATCTTGATAAGACCCCAGCATCGTAGAAGGAACTTGTGTAGTGCAGCAACACTGGTTCCCAGGAATCCTCTTTAAAGCAGACGGTCTCCTCTGATGTAACCTGACAAAAATCTTCCACGGTCTTTCTGTGGGGATATGACAGAAGGTGGTTCATCTGTCCCCGGCCAGGGGAGGGGACAGGGAGCGCCCGGTGAGCGCGACCACGGAGGCGCTGCGCACTCGCGACACGCGGGCTGCTGCTCTTCCCCGGCCGCGACAGCATCGCTGGGCCTGGGAGCGGCGCGGGCGCGGTTCCTGCGCGCACCCACGAGGTGTCACTGCTGCCCCGCCACCCGGCCCGGCCCCCGCCCGGCGGGGACAGCGCGGGCAGCGAGCGGCGTCCGAGCTGCGCACACCCGGCAAAGCTTCGGGGTGCTGATGCTGGGAAGGAAGCTCGCGATTGCTGCCCAGCCGCTTCCAACATCACCGCAGCGGAGGGTTTAGAGGAGGAGCGTAATACCGGCTTAAATTGTTTCCGATGAATATCGATTAGTTGTCAGCGCATACATCAGCAAGAGTCAGCATGAAAGAAAGCCGAAAATGTCAAATAGAAAAAAGAGGTATATGACCACTTCGGGACTACGGGAGGAAAAAGGAAGAAAAAAAAATCACCAGGCCTTTGAGAACACCAAACTAGTTTGCTCTACTGTGGTAAAGAAAATTGCTTTAACTTCCTTCCTATGTTTCTGATTTTATGCTCTATTTAGTTTCCTCAAATAATGGGTTATAATGAATACCAAATTAGTCCCATCCAGTAAATTTTTCTAATGAATATTTTTCATAGTAAGCATTCCACAATTCATAGTAGTACCATCCAGATTACACATTTTTCCTTAGCAGAAAACTGCAGCAGCAGTGCAGCAGATCAGTGCTGACACACTGGCCATGCTGGTCCTACCATGTCAGTGCCTATAAAACAGAAAGTAGGAGTATGCAGGGGACGGAGTTGCCAAAAGAAGCCATTTCTGTGTTACATGAAGGACTGATGCTGACTGATGCAGACAGATTTTTCTCTGGTGGAGCTGCTGCTGCATGCACAAGGTGGCAAGGCCTCAATAATGAGGAGTAATGACCTCCATCCAGCTGCAGGAGCTTTCAGGATCTGAAAAGGATGCAGCTTCTACAGGCAACATCAGACATGTTCACCACATTGGGCATGGAAAGGTTTTTACTTCTTTCTTGTCTCCTCTTTCTTTCTTTCTTTCTTGGTTTGTTGGGTTTTTTTGTTTGTTTGTTTGTTTTTTTGTTTTTTGTTTTTTGGTTCGTTTTTGTTTTTGTTTTTGTTTTTTTGCAATGCTATTAGGGTCACATATTCAAAATCTTTATTTAGATGTAAAATAAAACCAGCTGGTTTTGTTATTTTTATCACTCCCTCCTGGCTCTCTTATTCCTTGCGATCTTCTGGCCTATAAACTCTTGCTTTTTTTCTTTCTCATTAAAAGACACAAAATAATCAAGGTCACTCCGCCTAGTCCATGCTTTTTGCTGAAAGAGGTTGTCTTCAAAATCTTTCTAGAGACAAAGATGCATTCCCAGCACATGCTGTGGTCTTGGGTGAGAGAAGAAGCAGGAAAAATCCAAACTATCTTCCAAAAAAAACCCCAAACCCACCCTACTAGCCCACCCTCCTAAGAGATTCCACAACTGACATCCAGCCAGCAAGCGCAGCTTTAAGAGCAAAGGGTAACTGTATTTTAAAGCCAGTCTTAAAAGGTTTCACATCTCTGATTTCAGTGGAAGTATGCTTTGAGGCAGGAAGCTTTGGCGTTTGGGGCAGGAAAAAAACAGTGGGAGATATCAACTGAGGCAACCAAAGGTCTGGAGATGCTCAGAGCTCCTTGCAGATGGGAATCCCAAAGTACAGTTTTAATACAGCAATGGGGCTTGAGAGAGTATTTTTCTGTTGTTCCACTTAGTGCTGACCAGCAGCAGAAGAGATACCTAAAATTCTTATCTTCCATGTTTGTTTTTTTAAGTTGGTTGGGTTTTTTTTTTCCAATGCCAAAACTACACAGAAAAAGTAGATTATATGGGTCTGTACGATTGGAATTGCACTGGGAAGAAGCCCTTTGGAGCAAAATGAAAGTCTGATATTTCAATTTTCTCATTACAGGATGAAAACAAAGATGGAAGTGAAAATTCTGCTCTGCACACAAATGCACTGGTGGGAGAACAGCTTCAGCTACTCCCTTATGCCTGGGGTTTCCAACACTGGCAGAAAAGGATTAGGAAAACAGCTGAGAAGGAAATCAAGGGAAGAGAGATAAGGCAAAACCTTGCAGGTCAAGAAAGGCTGCTGAACTGCTTCAGAAGGGATGGAGGAAGGAGCAATGGAGTCACCCAAAATGACTTAGGAATTACAAACTTAACAGTTCCCTAAAAACAACTTTCTGGAAACCAATTCCCTCACTAATTGAGGATATATATCTAATTGTCTGAACTGTATCTTCAGCAGTTTACTCTATCCATTGATGAAATTGCACATTTGTGCCTCCTCCCCCAAAAAATTTTATCTGTGATTTAGGCACAACATGAGTTTCCATAGGCCTGTTCACTGGTGTCACTGGAGCTACCACCCAGACCAGTATGGACCAGGACTTATAAATATTTCCTGGTCTTGGGCTTTAATCTTCATTCCTGCCTCGCACAGACTCTCTCTTTGATAAGAGACAGAGACTCTGCATCACTCTGTGGACACCCTCACCTCACTCTTATCATGGAAGAAGCTCAAGCTTCTTACTTATTTCAAATTGCAAGGGTGAGAGTGAATGGCCTGAGTACCTGCCCCCTTCCTTCCATCAGTCCTGGGCACCAAAGGAATCACACCTTTTGTCCGCCTCCATTCAGTGCACCTAAGCAAAGGAATAACTCTCCTCCCTCACATCTCCTGAGGTTCCCAGAAACACCTCCCCAATGAGGATGTTTCTGCTGTGTAACAGCACCCCTGTACAGGCACCTTCCTCCCCAGGACGTTGCCCCACGCCCCTTCTCCTTCACCTTGGGGGAACAGTGGTTGTAGAAGGAGTGGAGAGCTCCTGGGAACAGGGTGGGGAAGGGGAGAGGCAGACTGCCAGGAGAAGGATGGTCCCCTGAGATCAGGCCACACTCAGAGGCACATTGTGCATCCCCGTCAGCCCCTGCCCTAGTGCTGACCTGCCTTTCCTTTAATGCTTTCTGTTTTGTTTTGGGTTTTTTTTCTAATTTGTTTTAGTCCCATGAAGGATAAAACAGAGAAGGTAAGTATAAAGAGCATTAGTGGGCACCATAAAACCATGCGGGAGAGATCAATGGAGCAAGAATCAGAGGAACAAAGGAAAAAAAACCACAAAAGATGGAGAACCCTAAAAAAGATGTTACTGATGGGGAGGGGGAGAGAAAAAAGAGAATCTTAAAGAAAAGTTGTCTAAAGAACAGTGCATCAAAGGAGATGAACTCAAAAAAAAGTTCATAGATTTTGGGTTATAAGTTTCTCTCAGCAAAGGTAGAAAAGTAAGTCACATTAAATATGCCATTGCCACTCATCTTTAAAAATGAAAGGGTTAAAGAAATAAAAAGGTGGATAGAAAAGATAATGTGCATAATGAAATGTCTCATTTATGTGATACCTGTGCTTAAGGAGCAGCTGCCAGGTTAAGAGGAAGGGTGGGAAATAGTACCCCTTTTGAAAGATGACATCTGTGATGAATTTAACAAGAGATTTCAAAATCTAGTCAAATCAAAAAGAAAGCCAATGAAGGTGAATGCAGCACAATATATTTTGGGAGCAAAGTACAATAAAAATTGTGCAAATGCCACTAACAAGGTAACATTTACCGTCGTGTCTTAATATTGTTTGATATTTACTGTCCATGTCCACACTTGTAAATAAGGACTATCATCTAGCATTTGAGCAGGTTCTCAGAGTTTATTATCTGGACAATTTTTCTTTGCAATTTACACATACAGATCCCTCACAGCAAATAGTGATGATGGTACTCATTCTCATTCAAATGTTTGTGTTAAAGAACCAGGCCTTCAGATTCTTCACTCTCACCCACACGTAAAGATAAAAGATTATACCTGCAGCTGAAAGGACTGCAAGTACCACACAGGTTGAATAAAAAAATGAAAAGATCTTGGGAAAAGAGAAAGATTGTCTGAAAAATGAGGATGCTATTCAAGGGACAACTCAAGGCACCTCACTGACCCAAGAAGAGTCAGCTACACACCAAGGGGAGCAACCATCTGTGCCGGACTGCAAAGGATCTGGGCATTCCTGTGTCACATGAGCTGGCACAGTTCAGTAGTGGCCATCGACTGCAAAAAGGGCAAGTCCTGTAGTTGTGTGTACCAGCAGAAATAAAACAGTAACCCTCTGCCCTCCTCCTGTAAAACCCTGGTGGGAGTCCTTCAAGCACCATCCTTCAAGAAAGTTGTAAGACCCCCTGGCCCAGAGGAGAGTAATAAAGTCACTCAATACTCCAGAAAATACCAGTAAGAAAACCGAAGGAGGCTGTGATGTTGCAATGTCCATTTATGTTGAGAACATACAATTGTAGTGACTGCAGCAGCCTGGTCAAAAATAAAGGGATAAACCAAACAAAGAAGATTCTGTTTAGATATTAGGGAAACAGAACTTTGTTGTTTCAGAGATAATGACTGTCTGGAGAGACTCTCCAGCCCTCAAGTCGATGTCTATACAAACAAAACACATTGAGTTGAACACATGCCACTTGAGGACTCCACAGTCTGCAACAGCATGAGGGGGGAATCCAGCCTCAGAGAACTCATCTTCTCTTCCACTTCACCTCTTTAATAGTGGGAATTCAGCATATCTTCAACTCACAGGAGACAAAAGCAATCTGTTTAGCACAGTTAGATCAAAAGGCAGACTGGTGTGAGTCACAATCACTTAGCAACTTGCTTAAATGAATTGTGGACACAGAATATGTTCAAATAATTTGCTGATAATTTCCCCTGAAGATGTTGGGATTAAAACCTTCTTTTCTTTAATTCTCCATAGATATAAAATTCTTTTCGCAAAATTCCTGTGTTTTATGCACCTTTTATAATAAGTCCAGTGTTATGCACCTACTATAATAAGTGCAGTGTTAGCTCTATGCACGATCTTTAGCTAGAAGAGACATAAAAAATATGTCAGCTTTAAAATCTAAATTGAAAGAGCTGTTGTTCACTATGCATAAAAATAACTAATTGGAAGAGCTGCAAATAAATCACTGGCTCCACTCTCAACCAACTCCTAGTTCCAGTTACATATCAAAACCAGCATTTCCTCACTTCGGTGGTCTGCTTTGGCTTTCATTTTTTTTGATAAATAACATCCTAAATGAATTCCTGTAGGTCTTGCTCTCTGGAACTGGTTGTTGCCCTCCTATTTTTTATTTCTTAGGAGACTATCTGGCATTTATGTCTCATGATTTCAGTCAATATTAGGAGTGCAATTTGAAAAAGGCAACTCTAGATATCTTATTCATTATTGAATAATGTCTAGATATCTTATGAATTATTGCTTTCTAGATGAAAAAATGTTGTTGTTGGGTTTTAAGGCACTGGTCACAGTTGATCTTGCCTGATTTTTCAGGTTTTAATTCCAGCTCAGCATGGTTGCGGCCAACAGGCTGGCAATCCACCAGCTGCATTCCCCCTTTCTTGCTCCTAATTATTTAGGTCTCCAGTTGTCCTCCCTTGTTGGTTCTGTTCTGGTCACCACAATTAATTCCCATTTCTTAGTCCTGTATTCACCTTCAACTCATTAATTTTTGGCCAGTCTCCACTACTGTTTTGGCTCAGCATTTTGCAATTTATCTCATCACTGTTGTAAGGCCCTTTTTCTCCCTCTTTGGATTTCTAAGGTGGAAGGACTGTTTTTACTTGCTTCTTACAGAAGAAGGGGGTGACTATTTTGCTGTCATCAGGTAGGTGCCAGGGTAGCTTCTGCCTCTCCCACCAACCATTTTCCTTCAAAGGCTGGTCTGTGAATTTTAAGAAATATTACAATTAATATCCCGTATGAGGATGTTTTAAGCTTCTTGGGCAGAGCCTGGAGGCACTGACTGATGGCTTTTCCCTAGGAGATAAGAAATATGGTCCCTTCGGAGTGATTTTCTCTCTTGGTCCTTTTTTCCTCAGCAGATTTGTGGCCTCACTGACATTCTTAATTGGTAAATTGTTGTGTAACCAAAGTCATACTGCAGCTGTTCAGTTATTGTATAAGCATGCCTTAATCTGAGATAATCTTAATTCTTGAAGTGGATCTTTGTATAAATTTGGAAACACAAATTTAGTTTTAATCTGTGGGGAAGAAAAAGGAAGTCTGTGCCTGCTTGGAGTTTCCAGTCCCAGTATTGTATCACTGGCAGATGACAGTGATGAGGTGAAGTATCAGAAGATTGCAGATAAACCTTTTAAAAATCATCTAGTTGTAGGATTGGTTTTGTTTGGGCCAAGTTCACTCATACGCAACAGTGGAGTTGTATCACTTGGAACTAAGCTCAAATGAAACCTTTACACTGCTCCCTAACTACTTTGAAATCCTTATTAGTAATTCCTGGTTTTACTTTAGAGACATCATGTTAAATCCTGTGCAAATACAGGGAAAGACAGCCATTCAATACAGACTTCATATTTCTTGAAAGGAAACGCCCTGGATTCAGCTGGGATAGATTTCACTTTCTTCCTAGTAGCTGGTGCAGTGCTGTGGTTTGGATTTAGTATGAGAATGATGTTGGTAAGACACTGATGCTTTCGGTGTTGTGGAGCAGGTCTTACCCTCAGTGAAGGACTTTCCAGTTTCCATGCTCTGCCAGGGAGCAGGTGCACAATAAGCTGAGAGGGAGCATCATGAGCACAGCTGACCCGAGCTGGCCAACAGGATGTTCCATAGCACAGAGCACCATGGTCAGTATAGAAACTGGGGGAGTTGGTAAAGAGGGGCCGATCGCTGCTCAGGGGGCTGAGCACTGGTCAGCGGGTGGTGAGCAACTGCATTGTGCATCACTTGTATTTCTTGGGTGGGGGGTTTTATTCCTTCCTCTCTTGCTCTCATTTTCATTAAGATTACTGTTACTATTAATATAAATTATTTCAATTATTTAATTTTTCTTATCTTATCCCATGAGTTTTACTTTTTCTTCTTCTCCTCCCAATTCCACTGGACGTAGCGGGGAGTGAACAAGCAGTTGCGTGGTACTTAGTTTCCAGCTGGAGTTAAACCATGACAGGAAAGAACTAGAATAAGTACAGAATGGGTTCAGGAATACAAATGCTCTGTGACTTTTTATTGACCAGTTGGTGTTGCAAAGTTATTTAAAAAAAATATATATTTCTTAGGGTGAAGTTGCAGAAAATGCCTAATGCTTGAATTTGAAACATTAGGTATTTGACGGAAGTGATTCTTTAAAGCAGACAGTGGTATCTAATTAGTTAACTACTAAGGCAAAGGAGGCAATATACCAGTTGATGCAATTCGTGGCAGCAGGAGTTTGGAAATAAATATCTCTATTTGGCACTGAGAAGTGAAGCAGAGCTCAAATTTCTGTGGATTGCCTGGCCCCAAGCTCATGTCTCAGAGCTCACATTTCTGTGGTAAAATTAAATCTCAGTTTAAGATCTGTGATTCAGTGTGGCTACTTAGTAAAATTCGTCTGACCTCCCTAGATTGTGAATATTTTGAGTTGACCTGTATGGAGCTCTTGGTAAGATCTTGGTAAGACCCAGCTCTGATGGGGCATTTACATAAGAGCCTAGTAGAATTGTGCTAGCAAAAACAGAGACACTTTAAAGCTGTAATTGTCATCTTAGCTAGAAACCAGAAACACAGTGGCATGTGAAAACAATGAACAAACAGAAATCCCAAACCTCAAGAAAACTCAACTGATCAGAATATGGGGAACAGCCATTCATGGATTTATAATGCATTATGTACTGGGTTTGTTCAGACTGCCTCTTTAAAGATGCTGCATTCCTGGTTGTGGGTGCACGAGACTACTGCCAGAGCCAGTGGAGAAGTGAGTGCTCCCAGCAGAAGGCAGCTCAGCTCCCTTCTGCCCAGAGCTGCTGTGTGCAACCATCCTGTCCCTAATGGCATCAATGCAGGTGGTTTTCAATGCTAAATGAGATGTCTCTGGTATTAAAAATGCATTCAAATTGATTGTCTGCTTGTATCTATGACTGTCTCACTTAGTGTGTGCGTGTTTAGGATTCGTAGTCCCTTTCAAACAAGATTCTCAATATCAAACCAAAGTCAGCATGACAGATGGTACTAGAGTTGGCTGTCCTGAGTCTATTCTGTGCATTGCTAGAAAGGCTGGTTTGTCCTGTGCACCCTACCATGCCCTGGAGGCATCAGCATTTTCTCATTTGACTTAGTTCCCATTCTTTCTTTTCTACTCCGAGATTCTGTCTACTATCCTTACATTACCTCTATCAGTCAACAGTGTTGTTTCTTAGGCCAAGCAGATTTCTGGTTCCAGCTCAGATTAGCTTCAGCAGCTCCATATCTACTGTCTCACAGGCAACATCAACACAAACTCATAAATCTGTCAACAGGTCTCTGTGTGAGTAAGCTCAGCAGTGGACACACAACAGCATCCCCAAACAGAGCCCTGGAATTAAAATGACAGCCTCCTCCTGCATTACTACCGGAGGTTTACTCCACAGACTGTATACTCATCACTCCCAAACCACTACCTTTCCAGCTCAAAATTTTGCCTTGTAGCACAAGTGACAGCAAGGAGAAAGAAGCCCTGTCCTTTAGCAAGTGTACCCTTGTGCTCTCAGCCAGCTTTTCTCTAGTCCATTCCTAAGGAAGTGCAGTTCAGTCAATCCGGCCTGGGGTAGCAACTGAATGGCCGTGCCAGCTGCACTGCTACAGAACAGACCTGGCCTAAAGGAAGGTTTGCTTATGCAATGATGAGCGAGCGGGAAAGGTCTCTTTGCTGCTTGCTTGATAAAAAGAAAAGAAAAAGTAAATGATTATCAATAAAGTGTATTTGATTAGGTGTCACTGAGAGAAAGAAAATGCCATTTCATGTCACTTTTTAGAAAGCACAAGGCGTGTAACTTTTGGGGATCATTTTGCTCTTGATTAATCTTCAGATTCAATATTAAAATCTCAAACTTCCCAAAGGAAAGAGATTCTGCATCTTTTAATGAAAGATAAAACAACAATATAAACATACACAAATTTACAGAGAAAGGATCAACTTTAATACATCTGGAGTAAAAGGTGTTCTTTTTTTAAATATGGTATAAAAATAAATGCAAGAAACATTAACAGAGAATATACAGACAACAGACAAAGACACAGGCTTTCTTTCTCAATGTGAATACATCAGTGAAATGAAACCTTCTGTGCTAATTTATTGTGCAATAAATGTGATGCCATATGTATATTTATTAATATATGCATTTTTTACATTTCTTCCAGTTTTTGATTGACGTATTTTTTTAATAAACTGTGCCTAGCAGAAGCTTTTTTTTCACTGTACTTGAGCTTGCAGAAAATAAAAAGACACAGATCCAGCTTGATATGAAGGAGGAAGTGAGCAGACAGTTTTCGAAATGGAGGCATCGAAAGGCTAGAGAGTCCCTCGGAGTCTGTAATGCCTTAGTATACACAAAAGAAAACAAGTCAGGTCCTTGCTCATGCAACATCTTGTTCTACTGTCCTCTGAGTCAGGCAATCAGTGAGCTACAAAGTATGTATAATGATTTGAGTCTGCTTCCATGCTACAAGGTGATCCTTTTAGTAGGACTGCACTAGACTGGTTAACCTCTTTGATGTGAGCGATTTCCCCTGAGGAAAAGATAAAAACAAAAAACAAAAACAGAAAACAGAGGCATGATCACTGCAAACCTGTTCATCAGCAACCACTCAGTGTTGCCACATCACTCTCAAATAACTAGGGGCACCAACTGGAGTCTGTCAAATCTTAAACCACATGAAGTCCTCACACTTAAACACCTGCACTGCCAGCCAGCCAGATTGCTTCACAGAACAAGCCAGCAAATTTAAAGGCCATTTTTGAACGAGATTGGTTTTGGCTGATGAGAAACTGATGCTGAGGTTTTTGCTGTCAGTCACACCCAGAACTTGAAGAAGGCTACTGCAAGCAAGAGTGCCTTGTGCTGCAAAGACGAATGTGCAAGCTGCAGTAGCTCTGTCACAGAGGACAAAAAAGCTACTTTCAAGTTAAGGTAAGAAAGTAAGAAGCAGATTGCATACGGGTAGGAAAGCAGCTTTTCCATAAACACAGATATAGGTTTGCTGAGACCATATTTATTATTTATAAGGAACTTTGGTCAGTTATATTACATGTGACTGCATAACACTGCTTTGAAGGTGTTGGATTTCCATATTGTTGTTTTCCTCATCATTCCTCCTGTTGCAAGGATGTGGTTTCAATTTTTTAACAAGTTCTTTTAATAAGATGTAATGACTGTCCCACAAGAGCTAGGTCTACAGCGGGAAGAAGATGGTGTAAGGTATGTCACTCTGGAATATTTCAGGTAGACTTGAGCTTTATCTGAGCCAGACAGAAACAGGAATTAGCTCTCCTACGGCCACATAAAAGGAGTTAGCTCTCCGAGGGCCATCTTACTGTGGCTCTGATCCAACAGAGGCAGAGCTGGCACAGCAAGCTGACATCACAGGCATGCCCTGACAATGTAACACAAATATATCATAAAACATTAAATAGAAAATGGCTCTAACTCACCAGTTAGATATTTAATACTTACATTTATTATATTGTTCATTTTAAGTGCCCAATTCAGAAATATCAAACTGATTTCAAGGAGAATACAGTAAGAAATTCTGTAACTATGGAGAGATGTTTCATTTTCTGCAGTAAATGGTAAATGAACTTATTCTGCCATATCAATAAATTATTAAGTCATCTGCAGTATTATAACTCAGTGGAATTACACAATTTAATATCTATTGTCATTATCAATTAAATTTATGCTCACAGGGATCTGCAAGTTGGTCTTGAGCATTCGCTTAAATGCAATTGATCAGAGTGGGTCTTCATAAAAGGAAGAATAACTATTTTATTCTTTGTGCTGTGAAATACAAGTCAAACAAATTAGGATGAATATTTCCCCTACAACATAATTTGTAAGGGAACTCATGCTTTGCAATGTCAGGTTGCACTACTCATCCATCAGGTTCACCATATCAACTGACAGCATTAATACCTACTTCTTCTAGAGATGGAAAGTCTCCTTCCTGGCACTCTGTCTTCTCTGTATCTGCCACTTTCTACCTATATTAAATCAACAGCTTCTTGATACTTTTTAAGCCTTAAATTATGTTTTCCTCTAAAGCATCAGGTAAGCTGTCATAGTAAGACATCTTTTCTTTTTAAATAGTCAAAAATCCTCAACAGCAGTGTGGCCTTGGAATACAATTTAAAACATTAAAAGCATTTCCAAGATTAATGTTTTGTTAGACAATTTTTTTAGAAAATTCGTGACTTTTTGGTGCTCGACATAATCTCAGAAAATTTTGAACATATGCTTATCTTTGCCTTTCATTACGTTATTTGTACTTAAGTTTACAGGAGTACAGGCCTGGCTACTTTCTGTAAACATGTATGAGCTCCCTTTAGTACTGAACTGCATGACCCTTTTAATTAAAATATTAAAACCAGGTGTTCTCAATTGGTTACAATTTGCTCAATACTATACTGGAAACTGCATAAACACTTGTTGTGGTGTAAAATCTGTGAAATGATTGTTTATGATTATTTGCAACTACTATTTAGGAGTTTCAAAATTTCTGGAATTTCTAGATGGACCATAAACAAATTCTAGCAACTTGGGAATGAATTATGTTATCACATAAACTAGGAAGTCTTGACCTAAAATCAGGTCGAAAAGTAGTTATTAGTTGACCTGATTTGTGTAATCTTTTTCTACATATTGTTTGAATTTTCGCCTAGAGACACAGTGGGCTGTCATGATAATTTTTTTCTGTATTCCATATCACTTGCTCCCTGAATATTGCTGATCTTTGGATATTTTTTCTCCAAAGCCCTACAGTGATCAAGAAGTCTCTGGATGATCCTCTCCTTCACCTCCCCTCCCTGCCTCAGAGAAATCTCCATATGAACGATAACAACAACAACAAATGATCTTTTTCCAGACATTAGTAGTTCTAATTTATCATAAAGTTGGAAAAGTGACAGCTTAAAAGATATACCCTCCTTAAGAGATCTTCTTCAATCTTCTTCTTATTATTATTCTGAATCATATTAAGTTCTCCGATTAGGAAAGTAAGCTTTTAATACACAGAATCCATTGCAGCCCCAAATACACAATTATCACACCTTCTTCTAAGATCTGCAGGGACTTGTTATTTTCCACTTTACAAAATATTCCTTTCAAACTCTGTTCCAGAGTATACTTTTACTTTAGCTCTCTGTGGTAGCGTTTCATAATTACTGCTTCTAGGAGATTTCTAGATTTACTCAATTTACAGACTGATGTAAGTCTCATCCATCATGGGTCATGATTTAAGAGCTGTGCCTAGCTATTTCTTTCAGATGCAATGTTAACAGCATTTCCATAGGCCAGATTTTGATTTGGGAACCTGCATCTAACAGGCCAGTTTTCAGAGTTGTAGAATATGAAGATGTTTCCTGTGCTAATGAGATTAAAGAAAACTGGGAGGTAAAAAAGTCAGAAGTAGTAGATGTTTATCTGAATAATAAAAAGGAGATCCTTAATGTTTTCAATATATTCTTGCCATCAACATTTAGAAGCACACAGCCAAATTCTAAAGAGGATTAGAATTTTTTGGCTGTATTAGTGCACTTTGGACATAAAAATTGCAACTATTCAAGAATTTTACTAACAATGCAGAAGTCAAAATGGAACCCTGCACACATACCCTGACAAGAGAGTCAGAGTATGAGAAGGCAACACAGCAGCTGGAGTGAGCAAGTACATCTAAAAGTACAAAATCAATTGGCCTCAGCATCCAGTCCCTATTTTAGCATATTAACTGTTTGACACAGAGTTGTCCTTCCAACTTTACTTCTAGAGAATTTAGGGGGGGAAACTGTAAAACTATGTGCAGATGCTGCTAAATACAGTCATGCAGACTGACCCATTTATGCAAGCATGACACTAAAACCTCAAATAATCCAGCAAAATATTCAGCAACAACCTCTGCACATATGTGGCTTATAAGAAACAAATATGAAATCTGTATAGGGGCTGGAAATGAAATGTGTGACAGAAAAAGATCACGTCTTTTCCTTTTAGAAGATTAATTCTCTTCCTTTCTGCTAAGCAACGTCAACAATTCCTTTTTCATGTTTCTTTATTGCCAGTGCAGATGCTACTCCCCAGAACTGACATTGGTAGAATTAGAAAAGAGAACTCCATGCATCTGATAGGGAAAGAGAGAGGTAGCGTGAACCCCACTGTGAGCAAAATGAGATGTGGAGCGAGAAGCAACCCTCCTTGGTCTCGCTGTTCCCCATCTGCTCTCGTGTGAAACACCTGCAGCACACCGTCAGCTCAGCCAGATCAGCAGGGAAACCTTCCAAGTGACATTGCAGTGCACTACACACAGAGCTGGTGTGTGAACAACCCCTGACAGGAGCACATCTGGAGAGACATGGGAGAAGAAGCATTAAATCCCTTTCCATCTTGAGGCAGCCCTTGCTCTACCAGCACGAGGGAATTGCTTCAGCACTGCTCTGGGGTTCAGAATTCTGCTTGTTTCCACAGCAGCACAGGATGCTGCTCTCAGCCATCTGTGCAGGTGTATTTCAGATGTGAGGAAGGGGACAAGGTTAGTATTTACTGAATTTGGGGCACAAGGTGTCAGCACAGCTGCAGTGTTAAGTGGTTACATGTGCAGGGAAATCCTTCTGCCTCTGGCTGAGATTTGCAGCCCTTTGTTCCCTTCTCATTAGGGCCATACTCTTTCCTGCAATGATCTGAGGACAGGAGGCAGAGGCTGAACAACTGCTTTCCTGTTTTGGCTCACTCCAAATCCAGTGATAGTCTCTGTTTCTTTCTCCCTTTGCGCTTTGCATTTACAGATGAGCTGCTCTCATTTGTGATTAACCTAAAATCTCTTGCCAGGTGGGGTAGTTTGAACTTGAATAACCATCTGAAGTGTAGGTCTCCAAGGGACCAACACACAAGAAAAATATTTTTAGTATGTTTGTACTGGGCCTGACTCCTCAATACCTCTCTCCAGTTCTCATTCCTGTAAATAGCCTAAGAATCAGGTAAATGTTTGTCAGCTGCAAAATGGCAGACACTGGCCCAGTACCTGACCAGTCTGTGCTGGCTCCTCACTTGGATGAACCTGGTTGTGCAAGTGTTACTCCCAAGCTCCTCTCTTCCAACTCAGAGCTCAGCTCCAGTCACGGCAGAACAGCACAAGGAGGCCAGTCCTCACTGGCATGTCCTTTATGATTTTCCTCCGTAGGCATAGTTCTTTAAAAAACCCCTAAAACTATGGGGTTTTACTAATTAGTAGGCCAAAATAAAAATTTCTATTATTTTATTTGTTCTTTTTAGTCAAACATGAATAAGACATCTCTTCCTGAAATGAAAAAGGCCTTAATTTCTAAAAATAGTTATTATTTTCATTCTTGTTTTGTATTTGTCAAAGAAGTAGCTTTGTGATTTATTTTTCTTCTGACCTAGACACTTTTTTGTTTAAATTTTGGGAATAACCTGTAAGTATATTCAAAATGAGATTCCACAGCTGATGCTGCATTGAATTTCTTGGACAATGCTATACTTGAGAAAAATCTAGCCCTTGGCAGGATTTCAGGACTAGATGGACTTTTGGTCTGGCACAGTGGGGCCTTGTATACATAAGTTTTACCTATTCATATAGAAAAATTTCTTGATTTACAGATGAAATTGATTATTTATCTGCTTTTTTCCCCTGTAAAAGGGAGAGATTTTATCATGAAAAGAGATTAGACTTGTTTAAACATCTAGAAAGTCTATGACCCACAGATAAGAACTGAGGAAGCTATTTTTATGAGCTTTAATTTCCGTCTCTAGGCCATAATTCACAATGTCATGTTAAGTGACATTGGATTGAAGCTCTGTGAAAATGTGCTCTGTTCAACGGCCTTTGCATTTCACATCTCATGCATGAAATGGCCTATTGTTACAGGTTTGGAGGGGGAAAAAATCAAAGGACTCTGGTCAGCAAGTTCTTTCAGGTAAGTGGGAGAAGACAGCTGGAAAGGGTATGGGTAATATAATGGTTTTAAACTCAGAATTAATAAATGGGGTCTTGTTTATGATGTTACGAGTGGAGATAATTATAGTTTGATGGCGTTCTAGTTTAATATGTGAACCGAACTTAGTCTGTTTTGTACTGGCTGTATTTCCCTACGACCTCACAAGCTTACAGCAAGCACCGCTTTTTTTGCATTCTGTATAACTGTGCAGCAACAGGTGAAATGCTAACACTGATGGTGGTGTCTGAAGCCATGGCACCAACATATGACAATGGAGGGTCTCCCACTGGCAGCTCTGAGGGAGGCTACCCCTTCTTGCCCCACTAACTTGGTTCCTGGTGGGACAATAAAATTTGCAGGGGGTGGAAATTAAATTAGCCCACCCCCCTCTGTAAAGCAGGTCCCTTTGTCTCAAGTGTTCCAGACCAGTAATTGCAGCTAAGCACCAGCCTGGGGCTCACAAAGTCCTGCTCAGTCTGTCACTGTCACAAGTCCTGCACACACACGAGAAATTACAGACAAAATTGTTCCTTTAAGAACCTCTTTGTTCCCATCAACATTACCAGTGTATATTCACCTGGGTTTTTCTCCTCTAATGTAGATATTAGCACTTGAGGTAGAGGAAATTCGCTGAGCTTTTTAATTTTGATTTTTTTTTAAATATTTTTCTTCCCCATGTGAATTCTTCAAAAGAATTTCAGTCTTTAAATGCCACAACAAACTGCTGATTTCAGTCTCTCTACCACCTTAGTGTGCAATGAGATCCTCCTGCTCCATGACTTAGACCTTTAACTTCCCTAGTCCCTTGGGGACCTGCAGGTGACTGGACTTCTATTATTCTCAAAGAGAAAGCTGAGGGCCTGAGCTAGGCAGGGGGGAGCCCAGAGCACACTGTCACTGCTCTGTGCCTCTGACTCAAAGCTGTGACACACGTGGTTGCCCGTGTTAGTCCAAGGCAATTCACTTATCTGATGGCTTCATTCCAGTAGTGCTGAAGTGTGCTCTGTCTTTTCACACAGTATCCGGGAGTGTGAGTGAGGTACACCAAGAATACCTGGCATTACTGCTCAGATAAAAACTGTGAAGTGTTCAGTAGTAAATATTACATCTAGCAAATGCCAGTGTGCTATTACTTCTGTATATTTTATGTGAATGCACATTCTGATTCTAGTTAGAATTCTAGAATGTGTATTCTAACGCTATCCATATTGTCTGCTGCAGACTGCCGAAGGCATTAGCAATTTTGAACTATAAAATCTACAGAGCAGCTAATTAGTCAGTTTTTAAACTGAGCATTTAGGCCTTTCATGAAGTGCACCAACTTACTGAAATTTTTCTGGGAAGAAAACTCTTCAATGTCAAAGAAATGCAGAGCTGAGCCTAGTGTATAGCTCCATTTCTATTTTTTCTCCATCAGACTAAAATAATGACTCATTATAATAGGTTATTTCCTAGTAATTCATGAAATAGTACAGAGTAATTGCCCTCTACAAAGTTTCCAAACTTTCTATTTTAACAAATGCTTTCTGTAGCAAGTATAACCCAATTTCAATTAACATTGATCAGGAGCCTCTTAGAGTCAACAAATCAGATTATGAATTACGAGTCCATCTTCTCAGATTGAGTCCCTAGACACAGCCAAGGTTACTGGGGTTTTTTTAAACACTTCAAATGGAAAAAAACTGAGGTCTAATTTGATTTAATACAAACCCACTTTGATATAAGTGAGGAAAAAAATCCAGTGAAAATTAGTCTAACTATTGCAAACCATCAGAGAAGAGAAACTGCAATTTCCATCTCACTAAATCAAACATGATAGCATTTATCCAAGTTGTAGAAGACCCTTTCCATACCTATCTTCTGTATTAATCAGTAGAACAGATCTATTCCATGGTCCCTACCATCACAGTTGATCAAGTTAATCAGTAGAATGTTCCACTGATCAAGTTAACTGTAGAATATTCTGAGAAATGTTTCCCTCATCCCTGCTAGTTGGAACCACTATACCAAGGTGGATAATTGCATATTATAAACTCATCACAACCAAGAACAAGCATGGAAGAACAAGGATGCCTGGTGGAAAGAGGTCCTGAGAAAGTGGATGACATGAATTCAGTCATCTTGGAAAAAAACTTTGCATTTGAGCATCCTGATATTCTGTATTAATTTGCAAGCCTCAGACCTGTCAGTCTACTAGAGATTATAGATCTAGCAGTGACATGTTTTTCTTTCATACCTGACCCGACTTGACAGACTCCACCCAGGTTAACAAGTAGTAGTTGGAAAAAAGGCAAAACCACAGATTTTATTTCAGAGTTTGCTCTGTGAAAAAGAAAAAAAATCCCCCTCCTCTACTGAGGTACTAATGTCCAGAAATCCTCCTAGTTCACAGCTGGTTTATTAGGCCTGCCTTGCATCTCTGGCATGCTGCTATTCTGGTATTTCTGCCCTGAGATTAGCAGGATGAAAATCAGGCACGGCTGCAGGGCACAATGCTGCAGTGTTTGTGCCCAGAACTGCTGGTTTATCTGTAATGCTGCTCTGGGAGGGACTTCAGTGCCTCACAGTCTTATCTTCACGGTTTCCCTTTTTGCTCTGTATTCCCAACCCATCTACCTGCAGCTTGCTATTTCCCCCCTCATGGCCACCTGTTTACATAATGTTTACCATGGCCAGTTCCTGACCCCTGGGCTGCTCAAGATGCCATGAATAAATGTAGCATTGCAGCTTGCCAGGCACTGTGACTGGGAAAAAGTCTGACTCTCAAAGGTCCCGGATGTATTACCTGCTCTGTGCACTCTCTTTTACAGACTTTTTATTAATATGGAACTTCCTACTCAAATATAGTGGAATTATCATGTATAACACTATCATGTATAACACTATCATATACAACGTTGTTTTATAGATCCAACCTGTTTAGACAACACACAAATCACACTGCAACATGCTATGGCAACACCACCATGCAAAACATAGGGGTTTTTGTTTCAAACATTGGCATAGATTCCTTTGTGGCTGTTTATTTACTTTTAGTGTCCTTTACTGACTTTGTCCCATTGAATCCAAATTTCTTCCTGATTACAGTGGATTCAAAGCATATTACAGGAAGCCTTTACCTATAAGAAAGTAGTTAAAGAATTACTGTTTTGTTTTAAAACGTGAGATATTCCCATAGCCTCACAAAACTTTCATTGTGTTTGTTTCTTTTTGTGATTACTGGAAAGTATATATGTATTTTTTAAATACTTGAGGCGACACTTTTGAGCCTCATTATAGGGGAGACAGTTTCTGACAACTGCTTCTCCTTCCCTAGAAACTAAAAAAACAAAAACCATGATCTTTGCTGAAAGCTCTCATATTTTTCATTTCAACACACACAGCTCCACTAACCAGGTCACAGAAAAAGCCACAGACGCACACGCACACACACACACAGCAGCGTCACCTGCACAATTCAACAGACAATGCAGACAAACTTGAGTATAATCCAAGATCTTTCTACCTCTTTTCATAACAGGTTAGTGCTCGCCCTCAGTGTTGGTGTACAGTTTTTATGGCATGGAAAAATAGGGATGTTTCTGCCCTACAAAAATAAATGCGTTGAATTCTTTAGTTTGAACTTTCACACTGTAAAAAAAAATCCCAAAGAAACTGGATAAGTAAAAAGAATCCCAAATATCATGAAATCAGTGGATCTTTTGGCAGATGGCAAAAGAATGCCCACACAAAATCTACCAGCCTTCATTTTTTCTACCTTTGAGAAATAGCTTTCGAAAGTTATACATTGAAAAGAAAAAAATCAGTTTTTGTAGTCCATTATGAAAATGAATCCAAATCAAACCCTTGCACATAAATAGCACTAATTCTTTGGTCCTGTAGAAGCTGTTAGACATTAAGGAAGATGGGAAAATTATTATTGTTTGTTTTTCCCTGTGCCCAATTAAAAAAAAGGGGGACAAAGTCTTTTTTAGTAAAATAAAAAGAAGACGGGATGGAAATCCAATGTATTCAACTGTTTTAGACTTAGTATTTTTGTAGTATCTAGACTTAGAAGGCACCAGAAAAAGAAACAACATCAAGCATGTTTTCACAGATTTTTACTAAAATTATAGGGGGGAAAAAGTGACTAATTTCATGCTTCCTAATGCAAAAAGCATGGCTCCCAAAGGTCCATTCCTTCATGTGTGACTATTGAGATCAGTGGGAAAGGGACTAGGGAGGAGGGGTTGTAATGAAAGCACATTATAAAGCTGTCATTCCCAGGAAAATCCACAAGCTGTGATGAATACACTTTTAACCCTCAGGTTAGAGAAGCAAAAGGGAAAGTAGGGATCAGTGAGGGGAAGGGGAGAAGGATGTCCCATCAGGCTTACTAGTCTTCCGAGGCAACAAACTTACCACATTGCGTGTGAATTTCTCAAAAGATGTTCGACGATCCAGAGTGTTTTCCAACTTAAATTTGAAATAAATAAAACAAAAGAAACAAAAAGAAAAAGGAGGGGAAAAAGAAAAGCAAGAACAATGGAGTAGAAAAGAAGGTTTGATGAAACAATGGACTGCAAAACAAAGTTTGTATAAATCAGGAAGCAAACACAGGTATGAGGCTGTAATGGGACTTGGCAAAACAGGGGATGGGCAAAACAGATATAGTACTCGACAAAAATAATTTTTCATGGGGATCAAACTGGTTTGAATTTAAAGAAAAACTGAAAGTAAAAAGAAATAATGAAGTGCACATCTTGTGTTAATGAACTGACATTCACAAACTTAAGGACTTCACACGGACAGTTGAAGCTTTCTGGTATTTTCAACATCTCTCTCTATATTGGATCTTCAGAAATCAATGTTTGAACAAAAAACAAAATCACACAGTACTTTCACATAATTTTAGGTTGTCATTATAAACAATAGAATGCTACGGTGTTAGTAACTACCTTGTTCCAGTAACAATCGGGCCCTGATTTTGCAAGGCACAGGGCTCCCAGCTTATTCTAGGAGATTACTGTTTAGAGCCCACTAATAGAATTATTTATCATCATGGAAATCTGCATTGTACAAGCTGCTCCACATACTCTGGGCTGCGGCTATTCAGAACCCATTCCATAATCTGGACTTTTTCTAAGTAAATATTATATACCAAGACATGAACCTCTGTTTGCCAAAGTGTGACATGATCAGTCTTTCAGGTCAGATTCCTAGCCTACTCAGAACTATTCATGTAGTAATAGGGAAAGAAACAAAATTAGGAAGCCCCTATATTTATAGTTGAAGTTAGAAGTTATTCATATGAATAAGATTGTTTCTAAACACATTTTGTAGCTTTCATAGGTGGAATAAAGAGAACAACAATTATTACATAAGCAAACTTGCAAACATGAAAGACTATTCTTCTGGGATTTTATTTTATTTTTTTTAATGTATTTGTAAAGCACTTTGCAATTTAAGGTGCTTCATAACAGAGAAAACAGTACAATATGGGATGTAAAAATAAAAATAAGTTTTGCTAGATTAACTTATTGAAACATGCCCGCATGCAGGATATATACACATATATGTATATTGAACTCCTGTGTGTATGTGACCCTCCAAAAACGCCAAGCTGGTCACCTACCAGATATCCAGTTGCACTGGCACAGGGGAGAGAAGACTGAGTATTGTTGCAAACATAACCACTGCTTTGCACAGTGGCAAGACAAAGGCAAGATGGACCAATACCTTTTTCTTGGCCTGTAGCAGCTCCTGGTAGGCACTGGATCGTATAAAACGAGGATAAGAATCACTTTTCATCAGTTTGTAAATGTGCTCCTGAAAAGGAGAGAAGGAGCTGTTACTCCCATGAAAGAGGACACATGTAAAATGGGAGGCAGCCACACGTTTTGGTGGAATGCATACCAGCTAGCGCTACTACGAATAGGAAGTATTACAGGATAGCAGGTTTCAGTTCTGAAGCTAAGGCTTAATTGCTTTCTATTAAAGCAGAAATACCACCCATTTCTTATGTATAATTACACAAAAGACCTTTCTTTTATTTATAGAAGAAATTTTCCAGTACAAAATGATTTTCTAAGAACTGACAACCAAGTCCTAGTTTAAGGCCCAACTTCAAACCTCCCCTACATTAGTTACTTTAGCTAAGCAAAGAAATTAGGAGCTTTGGGTCCTTCCTCATCAGGTTTGCTGAAGTAGTTTCTGGAGATACTCTTGTGATTTCAGAGGCTTGGAAGAGGTACTAGGTTTTCAATTCAGCACCATAAATAGTGCTGAGGTTAGCGAGGATTTCCTGTGGCTACTCTTGAAAACATCCCTTGACAGATGTTTAGTCTGCTCTCCAGCTAACAATATGAAAAGGAATATATATATGTAAATTGAAAAACAGTTCCAGGCTAATCCAATTTTCAACATATTAATTCTTCAGAGGCATATGAAAATTTGGAAACCTTTATCCAGAAAAGAAATGACCAGAGCAGCTTAAAAAACTTTTAATTTTGGAGCATTCTAATTTCTGAAAAAGTTGAAAAACAAAAAATCTCTGATGTAGGACACTTGATAATTCTAGTTCTGATTATATGCTAGAGGAAAGATTTGTAGAAAAAGCAATCAGAATAGGAAATGCTCTCAAAAATACTTTTTAAAAATTCTGAATTGTGTTAGCTATTTTCATAGTGCTTTTCTTTTACTCAAATTCTATGTTTTACAGTAGGAAACCTGTAGCACAGCAATTGGGAAACAGCAAACAAACTGGAAAGTAAATATTGTTTCTCAGCTTGGTAGTACATAAAATCAGTGAATACAAAAAAACCCAAACCAACCAACCAACCAACCAAACCCCAAACAAAACTCCCCACCTTATCTGAAAATTAAGGCAAGGTAAAATTAGAACTGTTATTTAACTTTTTCTGTATTAGAAACCCTAAAAATTATTCTAAATGTCTTTGATTGTATTTCTTACACTAAGAAGAGAAATTCTGGTGTATATTCAGAACTTAGACTGGTTTATTTGGGGAGGTTTTTTTCCACTCAGTGTTTTTGAAAGGAGAAAATGCAGTCAACAGAGAGCAGAAAGTGATGATGGGCATTAAAATTTTATTTCTGTACAAGAAATATGCCTGTAAAAGCAAAAATAATTTAGGCTGTATTAGTATTGTTAATGTACACATTAGCCAGGACACATGTTAATGCACTATTAACTATTTTTACTTACTTGTCCCATTTTACTTATGTGTCTGCATTTGACATGGAGTTTCAGCTTTCTGTATTTCCAGTCCAGAAATGCTTTTCATACATTTTTAACCACAATTAAACAACCCACCGATTGCCAGAATGGCACACAAGTGGCCTTTTTCCCAGCTGGCAGGCCAGAAAGGGCCTGTTGCAGAGGCAGAACCCTACCCCTGACAAACCCTCCATCTCAGATGGACACTTTAAAGCTCCTAAAGCTTCAAGTGAGAACACAGAAGGTGTAGCCTGTCCCTTTTGCAGAGAAATTGAGGCTTCCAGGTTTAAGGTTTTTAGCTGAACTGGAGGAACTAAGCAGAGGTCCTCCCCAGGAAGAAACGTCCTGCTTGCGTAAAAACTGAATACTCCATGTCTTCCATAAATTAAGGACAACATTACAAGAGGAGAGATTTGGAAGTAAAAGAGCATTGATTTTTACACTTACTAAAAAAATATAGATTGGATACTGGCAAGGAATTTAATTTTCCTTTATCCATTTAACTGCCAAGACATGTTTTTTTAAAACCTTTAATCTTGATAGATTGTTTACTTGTGTAACTTATGTCTTTGCTATACACTGCATTCTTGAATCTCCAGGAGTCAGCAGATGCAAGCAAAAATTGTATGCTTGGTTTAATACAGAGTACTTCAAAACAATGGGTATGACATAGGGTCTAATGAAAATTTTATTGTTTCTTCATAGATTGCTATTCTCATACTAGAAAAATGAAAAGGAGGTAAAATTATCCCCCTTCATATTTAGGGCAGAGGCATTCTCCCAAAAAGTAGAAAGCCTCAATTCAATTCCCTTCTCTCCTTCGTGAGGCCTATAGCAGCATCTTCTGACTCCCAAGATGATGACCTAATAATCAAGCTATAGGAAATTCTGCAGGGATATGATCTCAATGTCTCCTTTTGGCATCATTTCACTTTGCATTAATAATTAAATTTGCATCACTGGGCTGCTGATGAAAATGGAGGATGATACCAGTTCTGCTACTTTTACTGTGAATCCAATTATTTTCTATTGCTTTTCTCAGAAGTATGCAAAGATGAAATATTAAGTTATAAGTCACATGAAGTGTTGCATTTAATACAGAAGTACTTCATTTTTTCTTCACTACATGCTTTCCTCTATTCAAAATCCACTTGAAGACTCTGTATCAAGCACAGAAATTTGAATATGAAGAACTTCATATGCCTCATGAAAGAAAGAATGTTACACATTTGCATTGCCAAAATGGCATTTTAGCAAGCAGGGTATTATCGTTTAATTCCCAAATACATCTCACTTTTGTATATAGATTTCACTAGCCAATATTCCATTTGAAATGTCCGTTAACTCAGTTGCAAACTGACCTGAGCATCTTCAAATGTGTATCTTCCAGGTTCCTTCACATTCTGAGTGGTTTTGTCATAACTTTTTGAATCTAGGTTGATAGCGCTGGGTGCACCTGGAGCAAGAAATTCTTGCCAGATTTCTTGGACGCGAGCAGGAACTTCACGGATAGGCCTCTTCTTCAGGTCTTCTACTGCTAACCAGAACCTATGGCATAACACAGCACCTTGACTTCCAGCTCAGGATAACCCCTAATAAAGTGCCCGTATTCTTCCTTGCTCTTAAAAAAGAAATTAAGGAACAGAAGTTTTCATCTAAACATGATAAAATAAGAAAAAGTTGAGTGATTTTATGTTGGGATCAGCATCCTGGTATAGCGCCTCAAGGCAATCAATCCACCTTTGGAAGCAATTTTTACAAGGCTCTTCATAAGATGGGTAAGAAATCCTTCATTACTTATGTATGGGTAACATGCTTACAGGAAGATTTCCATTTAGCTGGAATTAAACTGAATTTTGGCTGAACCACAAGGGCTTATATTACTTATAAACTGACTGCTTTTTGACATTCCTTCAAAAACTAGTAATTTATATTCTTGCTATCTACATGAGTTTCTGAGTCCTATTAAATCCTAAACTCTATAACTGTAATTTTGTTACCCATAAATCATGCATAAATTGGAAAAGTATTTGTTTTACTAATTATAATTTAACTTCTTTTTTCAGTATTCCATTTATATACATATTTTTGCTAAAAATGCTGAAGGGAATTACACATTCTCTCTTCTGCTGTTGAGCAAACCAACGTTGGGCAGCCAAACGCAGTGCAGCCAGTTCACTGTATCCTCATTTAGTCTGGAGAAAGATCACTAAAAAGGTCTTGAGCACTTTATGATCATAGCTAACTAACTATAAGCTTTATTCCATTATTCCTTCTATTGGTGTTCAGACTCTCTCGCAGCATAAAACAATCCTAAATTAATTTAGGATCCCATTCTTAGACATGTTTCAGACTACTTAGGTCTCCCCCAGTCCAAGAGCTCAACTGAAGTTCGACTTTGGTAAACATGCAATAAATACCATCACAACTTTTCATTATTGTTCTGACACAGGTCACGCTATGAAACAGATAAGCTGAGTCTTGAAGTGATTTAAGTTTGAAATCAGCTGGATCATCCAAGGCTTGCAAATAAATTGGGTGCATCTTTAAAATGTGGTTTCAGCCTGCTTACACTGTAAGATCAACTTAAGCTCTCTTAGCTGAGTTCAACAAGGATGGTATAGGAGAGAGGAATAGTGAAACTGTACTCAGACCCCCAAGAAAGCAAAATGATACCACCCTCAATCCAAATTCTAATTTAATTATTGCAAAACTCTTAAGAGAGGATAGTAAAGCATAGCAAACCTTACAGTATTCCTGCTATAAGATATTCTTTGCTTGAGAACATTTATCTTTCAGGAAGTAATCCTTCCTTCATAGTCCTGTTTTGAAATTTCTTTGTAGCACAGATGGAAGGAGCCTGTGCTCATTTTCCTCAAGCCAGTATGGTCAGCTTCACTCTACCAAGAAGACTATTTTAGGTATTTCTACAACCTTCAATTTTAATAGTATCTAAGCACAATTTTTTCGTCTAAGATTCTCCAAGAGACAGAGAAGCAATATTGTCCCAGTTTTGCAAATATATTACTCATGTAATAATATGCAGTGGTTTCTCCAAGGTCACAAAGGGGATCTGTGCCAATAGGACTCCAGTTTCAAAAATTCTGGGTAGCATCATTTTCACATATGAACTACAGTGTGAGTTGAACATAGTTCTGCACAGAGCCTGGGGATGTATCCTGAGAATTCGATGGCGATGCAGCAAGAAGAGGCCTCATAACTAAAGTCTGAAAACTGCTAAGCTCACAAACTCTAATGCAGTTCACTCTCTCAAATTTGGGCAACCTACTTTGGTTTTCTTAAGCTGCTTTCGATATTTGCATTTAAAAGTACATATCCTGCAGTGCTAACCCCTTCAAGTGCATCTTCTGGGATTGACTGATTACTCATGTGTCTCCAAGTCAGGTAAGGAACACTAAAATGAAAGGGAAGGATGCTCTTTGTAAACACATATTTTCTATCTCCCTGCAGACACCCCGTGGATCTAGCTCAAAGATGTCACTTCCTTGTTTGTTCCATTGTATCACTGCCAATAGTTCTGGAAGTCACCACAAACATGCCTCAGGATGCTATTTTCTTTTGCAAGCAAACTGTTTTCATATAGTAGGTTATGCTCAATTATGGGGAAAGAGATGGGAGATAAATTTCAATAAATTTAACTTCTACGCTTGCAGCATAGAATAGGTAGGTTGCATAGAGCCATTCTTGCAGCCTGAACACCAGTTCTTTGATAGATTAATTTATTTTACCCTTCTAACAATAGCATTCAAAGACTGTACTAAAAATGTAAAGATCTAAATATAGAAACCTCTCTGAAAGTGGGAAGAATTATGATTTCTGTGTTATGTCATGTCTAGGGTGCCTATTTCACAGCCAACATACATTTTAAGATTTTAATCTACTTACTTATCTTTAAGAAAAGATGCCTGCCCTCCTCCCACAGAGAGTTGAATTCAAATATTCAAAGTTAAGAAATGACAAAAATAAGGCTGCCCCCCTCTTTCATTTTCAAAAATAACTTTTTCCAATATCCCATGGCAACCAACAGCACGGATGAAGTTGAAATGGAGTCAGCAAGACCTCAGCACAGGGCCTCAAACCCAAAGAGCTCTCTGTACCATTTTACAGCTCTCCGTCTCATGAATGTGACCAGAGCAAGAGAAGACTCCTGCAGCAAAAAGCACAGTCTGCAACACTATGTGCAAGGGCAGGAGAGAGGAGAGGGGGAAATGCATTTTCTGGATGATGATATACACAGATTTAGTGCTACTTTGTGTAAGGAACTAGAACTCAGTCTGGCTGCCCTTGGATGAAACTACGTCTGTTGCTGGAGGTTTGCTTTTGCCATGGCGACCTCTCTAGAAGATGCTCAGCACTGTTTGAACAGAGACCTGAGTAGCTGAGGGTCTTCTCTCCCAGCATTTGGGATAGATAGATATCTCCTGCCACATGCTGGGTCACACAGCAGACACACAGCAGAGTGAGGGTGTGTAGTGTATGGTAGTAGTATGCCCAGCCACATGGACTGGTAAAACACATGTTGCAAAATATCTGGGGATTACGTCCTCCAGCTGGATTACTTTCAAAGCCACAGTGGCCTCATGGATAAATAGCACAGCTCTGTCCCATTAACTGACCTAAATGTCAGGAGCAGCCCGATTCCAGATCGAGCCAATCAGTTAAATTTAGCCCATAGGAACAAAGAGTGAGAGAAAGGCAGCGGTTCTCCATGAAATGTGTGAGGTATAGTCAGTGTGGAAACAGTGAAGTGGGAATTACGTGTACTTCGCACTCAGTGCATGTGACACAACAAGTCAGAGGCCAGACCTTAGAGCATTTTCAGAAAAAGCAAAAAAAAACCTAAACAAGCTCTATGAATAAAATCATGTAATATTTTTCCAGGGGCAGGAAACACTGCCCTCTGATTTCTAGAGTCCACCTTCTTGCCAACTACAACTTCAAGCTTCAAGGCATAGTAGAACTGAAGGATTTCAAGAGTATGACAGAGAAAATCATTAAATCTTGAGAAGATGAGATTCTTCTCATCTACTCTGCAGAAATGGCAACATTGTTGGTACTCGGTACTTGAGTCTGAACGAGAAATAACTCACAGGCAATTTTGGCTTTGAGGATTAAATTTTGGTCATGTTATTAGCACCCGAAACAGGGCCTCGTAATCACCAGTGTAAAGGATAAACATCTTGTAAAATGTCAGCTTGCAGGGAGATGGTTAAACAAAAATGATTGAGGGAAAACATCCAAATCTAGCAAATTTCTCAGTCGTTCTCTCCTTTTTCTGGATAACAAGAATGCAAAGTCCCTTTTCCCTATTTAGGCACACATTACAGAGCTAATAAATGAGCATCAAAGGAAGTGGCAAGCGGTTCAGTGGCTTTTCCTTCTTGTGTATCATGGCACCTAACCTGGCACCACTCTCCCTTCATTAACCTAGGAGGTTTTTGCAGTCTTAGAGCTGCTTTGGAGATCACACCCACTGCAATACTGCATATTGATTTAGACAGGCTTTCAGGTTGGCAGGTCTGAAATGATTTAGTCTTTACAGGCTGCAACTCCTACAAAATAATCATTTGGGAGCAAACCTATAGTCAGCATACAAATACTAACTTTCCAAAGAATTCTGCTGCATTACAGACAAAGGAAGGATAATAAGAGGAATACAATTTCCTACAAGAATTAAAGAAATTAGGTCTCCAGGCGCCACGTTGCAGTAAGTTTGATTTCATAACCTCACTCTCTTTGAAAAGTCCTTTCTTTAGTGCTTGGACACCCTTGTGACCAAGCTCATGCTCAAACTTTAGTCTTGTGAATTTTAAACAAAGGTCACCATTTTGTAATAGGCAGTGGGAATTTCATAAATCTATTATCCAAATCATATGTTACTTTAGCTATTTGTTCTGTGTATTGAGCAGCACAAAAAGCAATTCTTCAATAGAATCTGCATGGTAACAAGAGATCACAAGTCAGCCTGCATTGGGTGAGTGCAGAATCCAACCTGCAAACTGCAGTCACACTGTAATGAAGTTACTGCACTGGCAGAACTGCTTAGATTGTTTTATTCCTTTGCTATGCTTCACAACACTCCTTTAGAGAGTGAAATACTATTAAGCCCCATTTACAGGCAAAGAAAAAAGCACAGAGATAGAAAGTAAGAAGCGGAAACCTGGTTATATTCCTGATCATTGCACAATTCTTAGTATTAAATCGCGGCTCAAGTTCCTTCATCCCTTTTGCACTCCTTAAGACAGGATCTGTATCCACCAAGAATGATATTCTCAGTCGGAGTCAAAGTAAGAGTAAGACTGGGACTGTTGCTATATAAGATCATTGCACTTGAGTAGAAATGGTGTATCTGGTAGACTTATCATTTCATGGTTTTGGTATTTCTTTCACCAAAATGAGGTATAAGAGGTCTAATCTACTAACATGAAGCTCCTGTCATGCCTGCAGTCCCTGCTGTATCCTGTGTACTTGGCTTGAAAGCTTGAATGCAGGGTCCCAGCTGCCTATTCAACTATAGGCTTGGCAGTGTTGTAAATTTTATCATGATTATATCTGTAAAAGTACAAGAACCGGCAACTGATTTGTGTTGAATTTGTTGCAGTGGGAAGGTGTGGGTGGACATAATTCTTTTTCTCAAGGTGACTGTCAAAATAGAAATTAAAAAAATACCACTAAAAACCCTCAAATTACCACGATGGAGTTAACAGGTGAGCAACAAAAGTGGTGGTCTTCTAAGGTTTTATCAGTGGTAATGCTTGAAATCCTTGAGCTTTTAAGTTATGTTACTGATGCCTAAAATATTTTGACATCCATACACAACAAGCTTTACAGATTCATGTTTTCTAACCCAACTTTACTATGTGAATCTAATGGTGGATTGATTTCCCTACAGCTTGAGTATTTACAAACATAATTCTGAGCTTCTGAGACAGTTTTTCTTCAGTTAATTATCACAGAAAGCACCTTTTTGGAGCAAATTTATCCCCTGCCTGCCTGGCCTCTATCCCATTACTCAGATATTATATTTTATAATGCCGATATAAGAATTTAGAGGGAGAGACAGAAGAGTAGATGGCATGTCATGGAATCATCTCTGAAGAAATTTCTTGAGGGAATTTTTCTGGATCAGTTACTTGCAGTTTGCCTGTGGTTAGTGTTGTAAATAGGATTAGACGAAAGAGTTAGGGATTATGCGGATAACAGTCTAGTTGGCAGAGAGACAAATTAATCACAGAAAAGCACCGGGAACAGCAGCACACACTGGGCTCAATAGGTTCATGTTTGAACAGCTGCTCTGCATAACAAATTACCAGGATGCTCTATAAATAATGATTTTTTAAAAATTACCTTTCCTTTTCTTGGTTTTATTCTGAGTTTTAAAAATTCATTTTACCGATCAGACTTTTTAATAAGAAAAATCTGCATCTGTGACTAAAAAAGTCATCAACATACACATACAGGTCAGGCTGTATTTGTGATGCAAAGTTAATGTTTGAATATGAACATGGTCAGCAACTTAGAGAACTCCAACTGCAATTATTCAGCTGACAAATTTAAATTAACAAGGAGATATGTGCAATTACTCAGCATTTATAAATCAACACCATGAATATTAAATGCCTCTTGTAAGATGCTACAAAAGCATAATTTTAGTATGAATGGCTATGCTGCACCACTTTAGAGTGAGAATTGGCATAGGAAAAAAAGTAGGTTAGGATTATTTTGAGTTCTAGAATGTAAATGCAAATAGGATTCTACAGTACTTATGTTATTGGTGAATGGAAAGTGATACAGATGACATCTGACAAGAAGGTGGAATTACGAGAAAAATATGTTGCCTATATTTTTGTACTATGTTCAGCTTAATTTGTCTGTCTATAGAAAGGCTGTTATTAATCTCTCTGGGATAACTCTTACTGAAATATTACTTTCTTAGAACAGACAAAACGTGCTATTAACCAATGGATGGACTATTATTTTTAAAATCAAATAACTTTTCTCCTCACTTAAAAGTGATTCTGTAAATATACTTTTAAAAATGTACCCTATGTGCTTCAAACACTAGGAACACTTTTCCATTTTGCAGTTAGTGAGGAATTTGTGAGCTAGATGTCACCTATTTCAGTTGTGTCAGATCCACATGTACTAGAACATTGGGGGAGATTTTCAAAATTATCTCCAGAAACCAATCAACCCGATGAAAGTCTGTGAATTTCACTTTTAGGTCCCTTATTTGTTTTTAAACTTTTTTATTTTCATTTTGCTTTTCTCACAACATTTGACTTAATAAAAGATATTGAACAGGCTTTGAATGAGTCAGTTTTATACCTGTTTAACAAGAAAAGCTGAGAGAAAAGTTCTTACATGAGTAGTTTGACTAAATGTTGAACATGAATGGAAAAATATGCTTCATGTGAGTCTCTGTTAACTATATGAATATTTCCCTCAACCTGTACATTAAACCGGGCAGCAATCTGGATGAATTAATTCTGAACAGTGACGAAAAACTTTTGAAGGGGTCAAAAAATGAAAAGTATCAGGGAAAAAACCCAACAAAACAACAAAGCAAAACCCCAACATATCTTACAAGCTAATAAAAAATAAAGTAGCTCTCATTTACCTTAAATTTTCTGAACTGAATTCTGACTCCAAGAATTTCAGAAACTGCTCTCTTCCCACAGGGTCTTTCAAAGCTTCATCCATGCCAAATCCCCATCGTTTCACCCTCTGCTGTCCTGGCTCTTTGCTACAGAAGAAAAAACAACAGAACCCGAAGTGAGCAATACTTCAGTATTCTAATAATCTATGTTCACAATTTAGACTAAGTCATAAAGTTCCATGGTTTTCTCACTTTTTAGAGTGCTCACATCTGTGCAACGTTCAGCAATGAGCAAACAGACTGTTAGGACTTACATAGGGTGAAGGTAATACACAGAAGAATAAAGATTTCCAACTAGGAATGTTATCAGATTTTAAAAGATGTCTCTTTTTTTCACCATACTAGAATCCTGGAAACTAGTTACTGCAACATTTCACACAGATTTATTAATCCATAGCACTTCCCATCTTACCAAACTGTAAAACTGGAAAGACCAAAAGGGTACTGCATTGCCCTTCTACCTCAGTATTTTCCTGTAGTATCTTTGTCTGAAGTCTTCCCATTCCAGAAAAGCATGTTATACCCCCTTACACCCAAAGAAGAAATAAAATTATATACCTTGTCTCCAGTTCCCAGAAAGTGGTGTCATCTGATATCCAAGGGTTTGAGGGGTCAGGGGGCACAAGAAAAGGATCATATTCCAAATACTGCTCTGTATAAGCTAATAGACTAGGAAAACAAAAGCATCGGACATTGTCAAGTCAGGAGGCGAGGAAAGCCGACCAGGTTACCCCAGTTAACAAGTTTCCTTGCATTGACCAAACCACAGCAACTGTGTGTGCACACACCCAGAAGGCAGATACAAGCTCAGGGTGAAATAGGTTTTCTCAAGCCATTTAAAAGTGGACCACTGAAGAAGGAGGGGTGGCTCAGGTCTACCAGGAGTAGAAATAAAATAAGCTTCCCTAATACTTTCACATAGCTCCATTTAAGGTTCCTTTAGGCACTAATAAATTAGATCATACAACCTCTTCCACGCACATTTGTTTTCATAAAGGAACATGTTTTATATCCCTGTGGTTTTAATCATCAGTTCCTTTAAAATCTGTTCTAAAACACTGCCTGTTACACAGCTTGTATTTATTGGCCCTGCAGCCACTAGTACTCCTTTTATTTTCTCTTAAATATAATTATTATTTTTATTATTTCCTAATCAAAGGGCACTATTCCCAAGCTTATTTTTTCAAAAATAAACCAAAATTTTTTTCACTTTTTCTTTTTTTTTTATATTCAGGAATTGGTCTGACTCAGTTGTACACACTAAAAACTTTGCTTGTATTCTGGTAATTTACATCTCCCATCATCCATATTCATGCTTGCTGTTTCTTTTGGCCTCATAATTTTTGTAAAATTATTGACAAGTGAGGACAATTATTCTTTCTTTTTTCTTTTCAATTCCTATTATATTTAGTTGAGGACAACTATTCATTCTTTTCAATTCCTATTGTATTTAGTGTGCATTATATTTTCACTGTTCAGCAAACAAAAAATCTTAACCCACTGTCTTAATAAATAAATATTTATGCACACATACACATAAATAAGTAGACATAAATGCACAAATGTATATGAGAAGATGAAGAGCAATTTGTATTTGGCTTAATTTCCTTTAATAAGCCCTATGCATCTCAATTTTCTTCAGTGTTGGGCTTTTTGGGGTTTTTGCCTTCTAGCCCCTTCCTGACAAATTTTGGTCTCATTTGGAGATAGATCCCTACTAGTGTTACATCTCTGACCCAAACTGAGCCCAGGCTCACTTTGTTCAAGCACTGACTGAGTTCCACGCCAATCAGTTCCCCTGCTTCGTCAGTGATTGCCCTTTTGAAATATCAAAATAATAACCCCTGACCTATTCCCTTTTAGCCTCCCCACCAATGAAAGGTGAAACTTGTGATCACTTCGTCAGAGGCTCTTTCAGTGCCTCAGGTTTATCAGAAATGTATCATGGAATATCTGGAATATTTTTATCTCTAAAAGAACTTCATACTTCTCCACTTACAGTAAACTCTCATCAGTTACTTCTATGACATCTGAGCTCTCTCTTTGATGAGCTATTTGCTGTGAATAGCTCTTTGAAACTATTTCATACTGACATTTTTCCCAATAGTTATCAGTCTAATTGAAAAAAACCAGAAAATGTGACAATATACATACCTCTCTGCAACTTTTGACATTTTTAATCTATGTCTGTCTAATTGCATTTGCCAGTGCTTAATCTGCAAGAAAGAAAGGCAAAGAGTTTTATGAGTAATTTATTGCTTGACTCTATTTCTGTAACTTTTTTTATTAGGGCTGTAATTGAACCTTAATTCATCCTAGGACACAGAAGAGAAATATATATGAATTAAAACAACATTTCACCAGTGTAGTTCTAAAATAAATGGAATTTTCCATTAAAGAGAAAAGATCATACAGAGACAAAAGATGTGCCCAATACAACATTTTCCCTAAAGGTTCATCAGAACAGAAATCCAATTAGCCTTTTTTTTAGATTTTTGAAGAGAACTAATACTTCTTTGGACATTTGCCTTCTCCAAATTCCAACATCTCAGGAAAGACTAACAAAGCTTTAACAGTGGATAAATGTGTGACCCCATACATGCATACATGGAGCGGTAAGTATAGCCCCAAACCTCAAATCAGTGTTGAAAGAAGAGCAAGCTCTCCACAGCTGAACAGTCTAACAGGCTTAGCTATACAATGAGGCTATACAGAACCTCATTGGTCTACTTCCCACTGCCTTTAGATGTTTAATGCATTATACAGAAAAATACAGGTTTTGTCTCATTAGTTTTGCTGAAGTGACATGCCTAAATCCATTTATCTTGAAACAAGTAAAAAATTTATTAAATGTTTGCTACAGCAGTTTTGAATAACTTCCCAGTTACAATAATTTTTGTGTTATACCTACTTTCCTAAAAAGTTAATTTAAAAGTACATGTTTGTAGTTGTGTTCCAAACCTCTTGGTGTAGTTCGTCTTCTGTGGGTGGCTTAGTCTCTGGTACTGGCATGTGGGTAGGGCTGTGACTTCGAATGTCATTTTGTAAGCCATAGACAGACTATGCAAAAAAATATGGAAGAATGGTAGTTGCTTTCAGACAATGCTTTCCACACACACTCAGAGTAACTGTCACGGTTTAGTACATTGTGCTCAAGAAGTTAGCCAAGATCATCTTTTCCTAAGGAAACTGCAATAACCCATGCACTCAGATAAAATCATGCTTCTGCACTAGAGCATAAAATAAAGACTCCCAGATTCCCACAATTCCATAAAGCCACAGAACAAAGGATCTATTTTTATTAGGTCTCCATATTAATGTCATAGTAAACATGGGCAATGACACTGAGAGATGCTATTAGAGTAAGCAGAGATGACTGGTAGGTGAAGTATCCTGAAAGGTACACTAATACAAGGATTATTTGGGTGACTCCCACAATTGCAATTACTGTCTGGTAAATTACACTAATCTGGACCTTTCACTACCACAAATAAGCCAAACTAAAACTTTCTCTAAATCCACCTTCCTTCTTAAAACATACTTTTCTATGGGTCAGCAATGTACCTCAAAGGAAATACTTTAAAGTGGGACTCAATGTACGTGGTTACGGTGCAAAGGATTTAAAAGAGTTGAGCCAATCCATCCGTACAATCCTAGATAAGTTACACTCTAATTACAACCTAATTTACATAGAGCTAATTTCTTCCACAATTTCCAGTCATCCATTTTGGGCATACTTGTAAAAAAAGAGACACACTTTTCATTAAGACCAGGACAAAAACTGCTGTTAGAATTTATGCTGAATTTAAATTTTTTTTCCTTAATTACTGACAGAAACATTTTAATATGCTTTATTCAATCTATTAAACAACATGAATAAAGCATGCAAAAATGAATTTTATGTTCAAAATCTCTTCATATTTCTCCAAAATCTTATGTGATAGCATTTACTTAGCATTAGCAAATTTGTTAACACTAATTCAACTAAGATCTTACAAAATATTAATATATGTTCATGCATTTGTTCCTTGCAGCTGTAAGAAAAAAATGCTGTGAGAAACTATGGAAATTCATGCTATAAATTTCCTCCACCTCCTGCTTTTGATATAATAACAGTACTTACCTTTCTTGTTTTATGTGGATTTCTCATTCTTGAAGATTTTTTTATATCCACTTCAGTAGTGTTTACACAGCCAGGCTATTAAAAGAAAGAGAAAGGAAAGCAAAAGGCTAAATCTGGGAAGCAACTTCACTGAGATACTCCTCTTCAGTGTGCAAGGCTGAAAAATAAATTCGACTTCATGAAATTGAAATAAAATAAATTCCCAAGATAACAGAAACCAATCACATGTTTCTGCTTTGGTTTTGCCAAGGAAGCTATTAATTACATTCTAGCTCTCCCTCCAAGAAGCATGGTTGACTTAATGAGACAAAACAAAAAGAATTGTACAATATTCACCTCAGCTGTGAACCTCAGTCTCCCTTCAGGAGCATCTGCTTTGGGGTCAATTTTTAAAGAGGATCTTCTTTTAAAATGAAATGAAAAAAAAGTACCAAAATGGGATTTTCTTCTTCGGACAAGAAAGGAAAAAAACCAAAACAAAATGAAAAACAGGATTCTGCAACCTAACCAGAAAACTGAGAGTCTACATAAAATTATTCTCAGCTCATCAGATTTGAGTTTCATTGGTTCATTCCCACAACTCTGTAGCATCCCAAAGCATGCAAGTACTCTAGTTTCTCCTAATTCATCTTCCTTTGACACTTCTCTCTAAGTCCAAAATCTGTGTGTAAATCTGTTTCTTACCCTTTGCTGGAAACAACTAATAATAAGTGTTTTGCCCTCAGGTGAGTTTTATCTATTGATTTTAGAGAGATTACATTTGACACTGAGTGGAAACTACACAATCTGCTCTCTAGTGGGAGCAGATTTTTAGTGAAAGTAGGTTAGGGTGTTTTTAATGGGAGTAGCTAGATATTGAATTTGCTTGCCCAACAGCCAAGATGGACTTATTATCACACTAATGATGCAACCTCTGTCTTCTTATCATAATGTAAAATGTGACTGTAAATTTTCAAAAACAAAATTTTAAAAATTGCTTGTATAGGCAGAGCTAAGAAAAAATAGCTTTCATTAAACAGAGCAATAGTACTTTGCCTCTGGAAAATATTCTAAACCGCAGACTGATGTTTTTAAATCCAGTATGGGTTTTTTAAAATTAATAAATAAATAAGTTTCTATTTTCAAGTAATAAATTAGTGTGCATTTGATCATATTATATTTGCAATAGTAAAGGTTCCTCACTGCTAACAATAAAAATAGATAATATTCTTAAGACTGCATCTGACACATTAGGATTGGGAAGGTAGCCTTTGTGCTTCTGAACAAAAATGGGCATTTTTAAATGCAGAAATAAATTGCAACTCTCAAAGAAAAAGACGGGTTGAAAAACACAAAGTTCTGCACGATGGTCAATTTAAAAGCTGAAAGCAATTTCCCAGGGCAGTATACTGAGATATAGAGTTTAAAAAAACCCAGCGTATCTGCTTTAGAATTACAGCAGCAGCTGGCAGTGAAGAAGACAGGGGCTTTAACAACATCTACAGTCTTTGAATGTAACAATTTAAATAGCAGGCACACTTACATAAGGCACAAACTGTTATTTGTTCAGTTTTCAGTTATGGTTTGTTAAAAGCATGTCCTAAAAACGGAGAGGGGGAAAAAAAAGGCATAAACCTCATCTGAAGCCTCTTATTTTTAAAGATTTCAAGCCCACCAGCAGTAAATTGGTACGGACAGATCTTGAAACTTGCCTGGGTAACTTACACGCCAGAATTGTGCATGATTGATGCAAAGGACACAAGAAATTCTGGGAGATTTTTAGAAATGAAACCAGGGCAAAGCTTTTGCTGATTGCAAAGAGGCTGAAGCCAGTTCTGACCTTCTGCAGCAGAGAATCCTTCTAGTGGATTCTTACTGACACCTGGCTGTTTAAAACCTCTCACGCTGAAGTAAAGCTGCTCTGGCAGGGGCACGCAGGAGAGGCTGTGTTAGGAGAAACTGGATCAAGGTGGGACTGAGGAGAAGCTGACAGCAGAGCAGCCCCAGGAAAGGAGAGGCAGGGAAGCATCAGGAAGCTTCAGTGCAGAAGGGGAGGCAGCTAAAGGGTGTGTCAACTACTCTGACAACCTGGGGTCACAGTAGAAGTTTAAGACATATATCACTACCTCTATGCAATACCATTCTCATAACTTGATTTAAATTATATGACTGGAAGTACCTAATGTAGCTTGGGCCACAATTTATGTTCTCTTCTCAACAGCAGCATATATATTAAATTATACTTGATATGACATGGGTTTTATTGTTTCTCTGGTGCTGCCAAATTTCATTTGTCAATATTTAGGAATAAATATCAAACAGCTTTTCAATTAAAATAAACACAAAAAATTGCATCATATGAACATTTTCCTAAAATAATGTCTTTGTGGGACAACCTTTGCTGGACAACATTTAATTTTATTTGTATGCCCTCATTAACATAATAAGTATGTGTTTGAATACAATTCTGTCCAGCTGTGTTTTCTTTTTGTGTTGTTTTTTTAACTGGACTAGCATAGTTCAAATAGTGAGATGCCTCTCAGACTGCTCTGCTGCAAGATTCCCATTTAGTGTGTGGTATATAATTTGCATACTAATACTGTAAATAGTTTTCAAACAGATTTCCTGGAAGACTTGAGAACTCTTCTATATGTGTAAATAGAATGCTTATTTCTTTCAGGAGTAATATTCTGTGTGAAAACAATTTCCCCTCGACACACACAGAGGAAAGCCTTGTGATCTTGTTGAAATTATCATACAGCAAGATCATAATCAGGGCAGAATTTGGTCCTCATCAATTTTTAAATATCTGGGTGAAAAACTGTCATACATTCACTTATATTTTTTCATCCATCTATTAGTATGTCCTTACGTCAAAGTACAAACGCCTTTGTATTAACTTACACCAGAGGGCATGTCAGTCCAGTTGTGATAAATTCACTGTTGATATAAATGGATACAGACAAATAATATAAAAAAAACCACATATAGAGGAATTCTAATCCCTACTTCAGTTATTGGATAACAAGATTAGTATGAATCCCAAGCAGCACCACTTTCTACTGCTGCTGTAGGAGGATGCATACCAGGATTCTGCTAAGAAGCACAAAGGAAGGAAGAAGTCTTGTCTGCGAGCAGAGAAGGTACCAGAACGTACATGCTTTGATCTGGCCATCGCCGGCATTTGAAGCAACCATCTGAGAGTATGCTGAGTTTAAAAAATCCACTTGATATTAGTATTCTTTCCCTGATAACTCTGGCAACAGTGAATTAATTAATTAAGCCCTTGTAATAGTACTACAGTGTATTAATTTTATGAAACCTGTAACAACTCTTTGGAAGAATTAATTTTTTACATAAAATGGCATGCCATTGAGCCATGGTATATTTCCATCCAAGTAGTGTAGAGTATGGATTATTTATAGTCTGCTTGCTGCACAAAGTTGCACACTCCAAGTACCCTTTTTATTGCCTGGCCACATAGCCCAAATCAACTGCTGTCAATGTCTTTTTTGTATAAAAATCTTTTTGCTTTGATGTACTTGTAATTGTAAAAAGTGAAAAACGCTCAACAGAGGGTAAATTAATATTTATAATTAGGTCAGCTGAAGTTTTGATGTCTTTTTTTTTCTTTCCCAAAGAAGATGGCAATTTAACTGTGAATCTTCTTAAGCCAAAATAACCAGAAGTTTTCTTGTATCTGTGTCAAATATACCCCTGTATGTGGGAGGGAATAGGCTTGAGCATTCTGATAGGCTGGGAATTGTCTGTCTGTATTGCTGCTCTGTAGGAAATGATCTGAAGGAGAAGCTGAACATGAGTCAGCAGTATCTCTTTGCAGCAATGCAGACAAACCACATACCCAGCTGCATTAGCAATAGCTTAGCCAGCAGGCAAAATGTTTATTTCTTTCTACTCAGCATCACAAGGAAACTTCTGGTACACCACGACTACTTTTGAGCCTCACAAACAACACTAGAAATATATCCCAAATGGGAAAATCCAGTGGAGGAACAGACTTTCTTTACGCTTGCAAAAGGGGAGAGGTAACCATTGTTGTGCCTACAGGGGGGCCTTACAGAGATAGACCTTTTCCAAGGGTGCACTGTGGGAGACAGGACACAGTAAGCTGAAATTGCAGTAAAGGAATTGCCAGTCTGCTATAAAGAAATATACTTCACAATAAAAGTAAGAGAGGCTGTGGAATGTCCATCCTTGGTGACTTTCAAAGCTTGTTTAACCCAAGTGCCTGGACAATCTGATTCACCTTAGAAGTTAGCGCTGGTTTCAGCAGGAGGTTGGACTAGAAGACCTCCAGAGGTCCCTCTCAGCCTACACTTCTGTGGTGCAGCCTACTCTTCCCAAGCTGCAGGGAGTGAAATTCAAATAATCCACTTTACAGAACACTCCAATCAAGTATTCACGTTGGTGTGAGATTCATCTCTCTGCCCTCCCCACCCCACAACAGCAGAGTGAAGACTAGTATTTGCTTCCTTACTGCTGCCCCTGCCCTGTAGCAGCCTGTGGTGTGTGCTCAACCATACAAACAAATCTCAGGTTGACTTCAGGAAATGTAATTCCACAGTCTCTTTAGCTAAAAATACATAGGTGCTATTTAAAATAATTACCTCATTTCAATATGCACACCCATAAATTCAGAGTTCATTAAAGCAGTAAATATTTAGGCAGATTGATTCACATACCTTATGCAATTTCATTGCATTTCAGTGTCAATACACTGTGAAATAGATATTTTTATTTGTGTTGCAGGCATGAGCTAACTTGTTAAGTTTAATTGCAAAATACTAAATTTCAGGATCTCCAGGCTTTCAGAATATACTTTAAATTTAAATTATGGACCTGGGTACAAACACGACAGGTTTTCCACTGGAAAAGATGAAGTTAGACACACAAAGAAAAAGTAGAGACTGAAATCTGTCTTTTACATTATGTGAAATACAAGATTATCACAAAAAACTTAGCTTAAAATTTGAAATTTCCTGAGTGTCAAGTGCTAGAGTTGGTTTCTGCAACAATCTATTCTGCTATTTCTGTCATTGCTACTATTCCTGTTATTTTTCTAAGAGTCTTCTAATCCTCAACAGTAACTATTCATATCACTCACTTTCTAAAGCAGAGAAAAGTAGCTAATTAGGCAGTGAGTGATAAGCAGGACATCAGAATTCATTTTTATTTGTAGGTTTTCTGTTCCAGCTTACTTGTGCATCTATCTGAACAGTGCATAGTTAAAAATCAAGGGGAGAAGATGATGAAAAAAAATGGAAGATTACAAAATAAAGAAATGAGGCAAAAAAAAAAAATCCAGTGCCACTCAGCTGGAAAAAATCAGAGTTACTAGCTGGAAAAATACCCAGTTTGACTCTGGTTATGTGGGAAAGATTGTTTTTTTGTCATACATAGTCTAGCATCAAAGGAGACATTAAAATCCTATATTGAGTAAGTTGTCAGTAATGGCTAAAACTGAGGCTCTCATAAAGAAAAACACAGGGTACATTCTCCTGCAATGCGCCAATTTTTCATTTCACTGAGATGGAAGTTATTCAAGTGTGCAGAACCCACTAAGGCTTACAGGAAAAGTTGAGGTTTAGGTAATGATTATCGGGGTATTTTGGGATTTTACCTCATTTTACACACTTCAGGGTCAACGAATAAAGAGGTTTTTCCAATGGAAGAGCTGCACTATTAATAACTTTGCTGGTGCAATAGAAAGTCTCAGAGGAACGTTCCAAACCTACTGAGTAAAAGTGGTCAGGTCTTTTAACAGGATTTGGAAAAGCAGCTGTTATCTTCAGGTCCAGTCAAAGGACAGCAAAATTTCAAATTCAGACACAAATTTCAGAAAATGTGGATGCAGTTTTTTAAAATGTAGCTCACTTTATAATTAGAGATCAATGAACCTCAACTAAGTGATGAAAAAAATAAACCCAGAAGCCATAGTTGCCAGAACCTGTATAGTGCTGCTAGGGGAGATCTCACCAGCCTCTGTGACATCACCCAAGGCAGCAAAGACAAACCAGTGATCATGGGGACTGGGCTACAGGCTTTAGTTAGAAAAAGATACCGTTACTTAAAACTGCAGAACGTAATCATGGGGTTAATGTACAATCAGCTAGGTGTACGTAATCTAAAAGTGTATGTTTTAATTACTATTTCCTTTCGGTTCAGCAGTTCTGTGAAAATGACTCTGAGAAATCAAGTGTGTGAACACTGGGACTTGACAACACCTCCCCAGTAAATTAGCAGATGTCTGAAGAAAGAGGAAAAATATTTTGCTGAGTTTAAGTATTAGGACACAAGTGGTGGATTTTTTTTTTTCATTACGTAGCATAATCCCATAATTACAAGCTCTAAACTAAATTGGGTAGGTCTAGGTACTTAATGATCGTAGTATATAAAATAATAGTACTTAAGAGTTTCATACACACTTATAGTACTATAAAATATTATATTATCATATTATATGCTACTTGTAGTAGTAGCATAGTCCAAGCTTCTGCACAATTAATTTTAGCCCAACTATCTCTCTGAAAACATGCCCTTTCGGTTCAGTCTTGTGACTGACAAACAAGCACTGTGACTGGAATTCCAACACCTGCTGTTAAGTCATGGTGCTTTTATGGACGTCCCACCTGCATTATAGTTCTAACAAGAAGCAAATAGAGAGAGACTAATATTTGGAATACAGTCCAATGGCCATGGCAACCACAAATGTAAATTGTAATAAGTATGTAAGTTTGATGGCTACTTTGGAAAGAACTCCTATCAAGACTTCACCTCTCTACAACTCCAGACCAAACTTCTAAAATTAGCTCCTAGTTTTTCCTATGGGCTCCCGTCTGTTAGAAATTACCTCCTCTGAGAAGCACAGCCATACCTTTCAATTACCACCTATGAAACACAATTTTTAGGAAGCAAATCCCAAGATTGTTCTCAAGTATAGAGTCTATACAAGCACAATTCATATTTCATGTCTAGAGGCCGCATAAATCTGGCAGATAATCAGGGAAAAGTTATTAAAACTTGCTTGTTCTACCGACTCATTAAATATTTTCAATATCCACTGTCTTTTCATTATGTATGAGATATGTTATGCTTCTAAATACCATCTTTCTGGAACTCCATATAGGGTAAATAATTGCAATGTATGGCTTCCCTGTGACACTGAAGTAAGTGAATAAAACTTGGAACTGGACTTGCATAGCATAACCTCAAATTTCTTCATATTTCTTAATACAAATCTATTTTTAAGACATGTGATACATCTGTCAATGTGCTGCAAATATACCTGAAAATAATGATCTACAGTCAAGTAGTATAATGGAAACAAATTAGTTGTACGCAGCTTAACTGCTAAAACCAGCTATCAGCTGATAATAATGTAAAACCTACTGGCTTTTCATTAAGTAAATAAAAGCTTTTCATCTTTTCATATTAATTTATTGGACTGATATTTCAGGCCACAGAATGTTCAATGTAAAATCTTATTGAGCTGCTTCCTTCAAAGGAAGGGATTGTCTTAATTCATAAGAATAAATAAAAACTTTGTTAGGATTAAGTGTTCTCTTCTGTTGAAGGTTTTAGTAGAGAATTCTGCAGATAGCATAGAATAAATTTAAATGCTCAATACATGTCTTCAACAGCTAATTTCATTTTGACTCATTAAAGAACAGAGAGAAATAAAAACTTGCAGACTTATTTGTTAAACTAAAATGAATGAGCAATAAACCTTATTGTGTCATACACTAGAAAGATATTGACGGAGAAATAATGAATTTCGCATTTATGCATAAGTTAAACATACTATGGAGAGCCCCACATGGGGGACAGAAAACTTGCCATTGGTCCAATTAGTAAAATCAATACATCCTTTATTCAAGGATTGATTTGAAGATCACTGACTACTACTACCAAAATAACAGTAGTTCCACGTTGTTCTGCAATGGACCTAATCAAAACACGGAAAGGTGTGCAATTAATGGATAAAAGTTCAACTATGAGTTGTTTCTCTTGTTTGGACAAGACAAATGAGGTTCAAACACCATCAGACAAAGGAGAGACATTTGATCAATTATTTTGATCAAACTTTAATTATGTTTTTGCAGCAAGGCAAAACTCAGACGATTTTCAGACTAAGAGCTGGGAAGTCTCACTTAGCATAGACTTTAGGATCACTTAAAATTTCAAAGATTTTTAGCATCTTTCCAAAATAAAGAAACCCACACTGCACCAATTTCCACTTTATACTTATTTGTCTTCTCAAACTAGAGTTCAGATCTTTTCCCAGAGTAGTATCAGACACACAAGGAATTCCACTGGCTGTGCAAATGAAAGACCTGTTTGAAACAGGAGAAAGAGAGACACAGAGAAATGTTCAAAGAATATAATAGTAATAAATGAAACGATAAAATGAATCTGTAGAAGATAGAACATCTTGGACCATGACAGGGATCCTCATGTTCTCACATACTTTGTTGATTAAGGACAGATCTTGTTGAAAGCTGGGCTTTCACCTTAAGAGAAAAAGATTTAATCATTGTTTTTTTAAAAAAAAATAAGTAGTCTGTGTGTCACAGAATCACATAATATGCAAAATACATTTTAAAAGGATGTTAGAATTCAATTCTTGAGACAAGTCATATGAAATTAAACAAGAAGCTGTACTAAAGAAAATACTACTGCATTGAAGTTATATGCTTAATTCTTTTTGCAAGTTGATTTAATTTCAAATTAGTTTTAATTTATGATATATCATTTCAGGTTTGTAGGGACTGGTTTTCAGAATCAGAAATTGTTGTACAGAAATTAGACCCATTGAATTTTTTCAAGTGGTGTTTCAGTAATATTAATTTTACTTAAGGCTGTATTTAAATTATTTCTGCGTATGTGAAGATTCCAGTATTTGTGACACTGTTGCACAAGGAAAATTGTTAAATTTATCTGTTTTGTTGTCCCTGTGCTACATATTCAGACTCATTATTGCTTTCTCAATTTTTTTTTTATCCCAAAAAGCAGGAGACTGCTCATTTACAAATTCCATACAGAAGAAATTTAAGTTATTCACTTGAAAAGAAGTGGCAACAGAAAAGTCTAAAACATCTCTGAAAATGTTGGTGGCAAATATAGGTGACATTTAGAAATTGATTACATGCCTTTTGACTTATAAGAAGATCCTTGACAAAATGCTTTGGATTAAAGCAGCAAATTTAATTCCCACAGATACAAAGATCAATGTATAAACATTGCACTTATAAAAAAATTCCTTATACTTACTTCTTTAGGTTATTTTCCTAGTTTCATGCAGAACTGGGTCTTACTCAAAACCATGTTGTCATATCATTTTTCTGTGTCCTTCCAGCATTTCATCAATTAACTATTTCACAACTTGTGACGTCCCAGTTTTAACTTCCAAATTTTTTTTGTTGCACTGTTGCAAGAAACTTGGCTTCTTTTTCTCCGTCTGCCCCACCTTTACTCAAGTATTAGACTAAATAAAAATGCTAAATAATGTGAGTACAAAATCTTCCACAAAGGTCTAAGTTAGTAGGCCAGCTAGAAGGTTTATAAATACGTGCCTCCACTACACGCAAGTATGGACCATAAACATTATTTATACGTCCATATATATATATGTCCACATGTATGGACATATAAACGTTACAAAAAACCATTTTTTGTAATTAAAATATTGTACAAGGCTTTGTTTCATTACCAGAAGGGCAATTATCTGAGAGTGACAATTGCTGGTCTGGCTGCATTCCCTGCCTGCTGTAGAGGTAACTCCCTTGTAAGGACATATGGTCAAACAAGTGCAAAAGAACACATGAAAATTATGTGTATATATATCACTAGAGAAGTTGGATGGCATGATTCACAATTGCTTTCTGAAGATATTTAAAATTTTTCTGAAAATGTTATGCCAAAGCAGAGAGAAGTGTTCTTTGGCTGAACAAGTGACTGGCCCAGGAAAGTCTAGAGGTGAGTGTGAAATGCAGGCGTGCACCATCTTATCACAGTAAATTCAGTGTTTTGACAAGTCTCTGAGGCTGATCTTGAAAGACAGGATGAAAAAATCATTAAAATACAAAAGAACCCACGGCCTGGCCCTCAACACCTGGTAATGTTACATTAACCAGTATGCATTTTGCATATAGGCCAGATGTCAAGAGTCATGTTCAGATCACATAAAATACAACTTAAAAATATAAACACACAAAATTAAATTAATGGACATAGAATCTCATAAAAAGAGAGAGAAGCTAAAAGGTGTGGGATGTGTGACAAAGTTAAAAATATTTGAAGAACACTGTTTTCCTAGTTTGGTGTTAGAAAACAATGGCAAGCAACACCCAAATCTGGAAACGACACATATTTCTGAATTTTACAACAACATTATCTTAAACCCACCCGATATTACTGCTGTCCTTACTAGACATTCTCATCCCAGATACTTTGCTGTCCTTTATTAAATCATGCCAATATTGCTGTTGTTTTTCATAAAATCATAAATTTTTTCATAAAATCATCTAGGTTGGAATAGACCTTTAAGATCATCAAGTCTGACCCTTATCAATATTTTATATTAATTTTTTTCCCAAAGAACCAAAAAAATCCCCATAATTCAGCAAACCAGTAATGGCAATGAGAAGTCCTGTGGATTGGGTTTAACCAAGTTATAAATGGCAGAGTGGAAGAACTGGCTCACACTTTGACTCATGCTCATGCTTTATCAAATCACACTGTGACTAAGGCATAGCCAGTGGTTAAAATTTGGAGAGGAACACACGGAGGAATGTTACGCATTTCCCATCTTCATTTTAAAAACAACTGCGCACAAACCTGCTAAATGTGATTGTAATACAACCAACACCCTGACTGATGGCAAAGGTCAGAGATGCCTTGGAGAAAATGAATTTTTTTTTTAACTTATTACGGTTACAAAGTATACAGGTGGCTTTCAGAAGAAAAGGATACTTCCCCCATTATCTTCTTAATTAATCTGATTCTCAGCAAGCATCCAAAAGGCCTTTTTTATTGCATGAATGCATAACTCAGGAAGAAAAGTGAATCATTTGTAGCAACAAGACATCAGCCGTCTTGCTTGTCACCTAAAAGAGTTAATTTTACAGCAAGCCACAGCTACTTTGCTCTGACTATATTTGGCAGGGGTTTGAGAATGTTTCAGAGGATTTACTGCTTTAGTACTTGTTTGTCTCTTTTTAACAAGTGTAAGATTATGGGGTTTAAAAAGAGATAATAATTCAGGAGAGCTGAAACAAGTTCTCTTTCAAAGACTTTAATAAGGAGCATGACATTTCTTTTTGAACAAAAGCAGCTTCTCAATTTCTTTCTCTGGAAGTAACTCACTTCTCCAGCTTAGCTTGATTTGTTATCGTTTTTTGACTAACACCTTAATCCTCCTAACCAATTTTTGCTTATTTCCACAGTCTGTTATCAATAGAAGTTTCAAAATTATGAAAATAATACACTTTCTAGGCAGGTGGAAAGAAGAGAAAGACTTTTAAGATATGTTTACTCTGCCATCAAAAAGACAAATGCATCACTATATGTGAATAATACTAATCTCAGACCTATGCCAGATGCTGGCTCTACCTTAGAAATAACAGCATGGACTTTATCCTAGGTCTGCTGCTCAGGACTGCAAGGGAGTTTATACAGCTTTTCCTGACACAAATTTCCGTGGTTTTACTATGGCTGGTATCTGAACTAGTAAAATTAAAACTTGTTCGGGAATGTCTCTGCAGGCTGCAGTGCCTACAGCTGAAGCACAGCCATACTCTTTTTAACTGCATGCTAAGATCTTTCTACGTAAAGCAGAAATTGGGATTTACAGAAATGACCAAGACTGCACTCCACATACCCTGAAATACACACAACAACTCTCAAGTCTCCCAAAAAAACCCCACCCCCACAAGGAAACTGCAATTAAATAAACATTGGAATGGAAACTAAACAGTGAGATAACAAAGCTGTTCTCTTAACTGTCTCTCAGAAAAAAATTGAGGAATAGATGATCATTTGAATAAAACTTTCCAAATCCAATTTCTCTGGCTCATCTCCAAGCATCATCTTAGTCTGAAAATCTAGGAAAAAATTATGGCCCAGCCAATCAAAAGTAAATCATAATGAATTTCAAGAATTTGTCTGTCCCTCAGACTGTGGCATAAATATTCTAGAACTTCTGTAATCACCTGCAGGGTTGACTTCAACTTGGGAACTATGTGTTTTTTGAGCCAAATCCTCTTTACATATTAAACCTTGGTTCATTTCTTTTATTTTAAACTTATGAGTCACAGCGACATTTCTAATACCCAAATCATGTCCTTTTCCCGCATCGCCACTCTCCTGGTTTCACTGCCATACAGATGTTCTCATGTCTCCCATTCCTGTAGTGCACTGCTGCACTGTCTTTTAGGAATGATGGCTTGCTTCCCTCTTCTACCCCTTTCATCGACTTAAAGTTGAAATACAATGCAAAGGTAATATTCATAGATCATATTTTACTCATAAAGCTTCTGTATCAGCACTGTCACTGGGTAGGTAACAAATAAAGCAATAAAGCAACTAAGGACCAGGACACCTCCAAGAATACCCTGAAAAAATATTTATTTACTCACCTTAAAACCAAACAATCAACCAACGAAAATAATGAAAGATTTGATCCTTAAAACTCATTTTCAGTAAAAAAAAGAATTACATTGGGGTAGATTTTGAACTATGTTGTCACTAACTCTAGCCTCCGAACTTTTATCAAAAGGTGAAAAACTGCAATTAAAAATGGCCATTATACACAGATTCTCATCCAAACATTACCTTTAAAAACAGTTTAAAAAATTTAGCTCTCCAGAGTTGCAGCAGCATTTCTATAAGTTTTTGGGAGGCCTTTGGGGCCCTTGAAAAGCCACTACAAATTGTAATTAGCTCTAGCATCACTTTCCTCTTTTCAGTCTGTTTGTGTTTTATCTTTTGTTCCTTTCGAAAGAAGCTTCTGGCTTTTACTGTGACAGTAAATTCATAACAATGTTTTCAAAAATATTATTTCAATGACTCTTGAGAGGAGCAGTTTAGCCAAAGTATGAACCTCTCCATTCATCTATTTATATCTTCTAAAGCCAGGAGCCTACATTGCTGACTGTAAGCCAGTCTTTTGCCTCTGATATTTCCCAGGCATGTTTATAGCCAGATTAAAAACATCTGCTGGACCAGGCAGATTTATCCACAGTTCAGCCAAAGCTCTTAATCAGATTCAATTTCCTCTTGTCCTGGTCCCTTTAACTCTCTTGAAGCTTCGACAATTCATCTCTTCCAAACCTGAAAATTACATCTCATTCTCACATTCAAAACCTTTAGACCAATTTCTGCAGCAAATATAAAAGCTCTCTGCACCTTCACAGGTCTCAGGTCCACAGATACTTTGTGTCTATTCCCTACCTATCTCCATCTACATCAGATGGAAAATTGCTTTCTGTTCTCCTTCCTTATTTTATGTCAGCGATTAGACAATAATGTCCCAGTCTTCTTGCATCTATTGCCCGTGGTTGGAACCTTTCACATCAAACAATTTTCTCTACCTGACATTCTAAATCCTACCTAAAAATCCCTTTCTTCTACAACCACTTCAGTTCCACAGTCACAAATGTAAGCTGTGTTCAAGTTTATTATTTTTTATTTAAACTTGCTCATTGCATTCTACTCTTCTACACATATCATCACCTAATTTTTCTTCCCACTCTAAAAGTAGCTTTCACTAGTGTCAGAGTAAAAGATGTAGCCCATATATGATTTCATGGGTAATGATACCAAACCCTGTGCATAGAAAATGAAAGTTTAACTAGGTTAGGGAAACGGATATTGCTCTGTAGTAAAGCAAAAAAAAAAAAGTACAGTTTAATTGGAATTATTGTAAGAATTGACATTCTTTCTCACAATTGTAGCACTCGAGGTAGCCGTGTGAGAACCTTTTTTTTTTAAAGTTTTATTTCAGATGGACTTAGACAAAGAACACAGATAAATCTTGTTCAGACAGTGCGTGACTCCCACAGCTCAAAGCCAATACCCAACCTTTATGTACTTCAAAAATAGCGTGGAAACACAACTAGAGTGAAGTTGAAAGGCTTAGCAAGCAAAAAAGCAGACTGAAAGAAAAGAAGTCAGACTTATTTAAGGGTATTTTTAGTCATGCTGATAATTTTGGTTGTGTGACTCATGCCTCAGGAAACCTTTGAGATGATAATAGTCAAAGACAGGTACCTTCTGATTCAAGAAATCAGGCACAACACATCTATTCACTGAAAATCGTGAATTGGATGCACACACATCTGCAGTCTACAGTAACAGATTTCATATAAACTCTAGATCCTAAAAAAAGGGAAGCAAGCCCCAACCCCTCGCCCTACTTCCCCTTTTCTTGTCCCCAGGCTACCCCAAAGCTCCTCAATGGCTGACACTTATCAGCAGCCCTGCTCACAGCCTCAGCAGCCCCACCAGCACTCACCACCGGACGGTGCACATCCCAAAATGCTCGCTCTTGACTGTCAAGAATCTTCCTCTCTATCTTGTCTCTCTTCTTGTCAACCCTGTCAGTGTCACAGGATATTTAAAAGAAACAGTGTTGATGACAGTAATTTAAAACATAAAAAGTGTCCAACCACTTTCCCCCCCTTCAAAAAGCATGCAAAATGAAAACCGCTCATCTCCAAAGGAACTTACTTTGCTTGTGCTTCAGCTTGCATAAAAATAAACTCCCATTTCCGAGCAAATGCTCGCTGTAGCCTGGCCAAACTCTCCTGAAAATACATCACAATTTTAGTGGATTAGGTTACAAGTTATTTACTCTTTAATAGCTTCTGGCTTTATCTTTCCCTCCTCCCCTCGCCTCCCCCCCACCAAAATGTAATACAAGTCATGATATTTGTGTCAGTGTAAATGGACCTTACTTATCCGATATGAAGTTTTTTCTTGACACCAAATGAGATGGAATACTTTTGAATGCCTTGACTATTTTAGTTTTGAAACTCTGATAAAAAGGGTAGATGCGTCCTTCAGCAGAACATAGGATTTCTGAAACATTTTTATATATTGGGTGCTGGATTAGGAATTTTGAAATAGTACAAAGAAACATCTTTGTTTTGAAAGTATGTAATAATGAAAGACAACAGCAGTTATCTCCATACTGGATGATCCACATGACAATTCCTCATCAGTCATCTATGCAAATGGTTTCCACTGAACAATGTTGGCTGCCATTTTTGGTAGTATAGCCAAACCTCCACAGCTATCCTCATTTTTATAAATGGAGACTATAGTTCTTCAATACTGTACAAGAGATGTAGCTATCCTACAGCCTACTAATAATAACAGGAAGAACATTTATAAAATCTATGCAAAATTCTTTCTTCCATTGATGCTGGAACATTTTTACTGTCTCCAACAGAGCTTTTTCAATCTCTCCCCAGCTTAAACAGCAGCAGTATGCCGTCTTCTTAACAAAAAATGTGTTGTTTTTACTATATTTCTATGCATTGCAAATGTGTCTCTGTGCCATACTCACTGAAAATGAAGAGTACAGAAAGAGAAGAGCAGACTTTCCAGAGATCTTGTCAATACCAGTAAAGTCTCTCTTCGATTGTACACTGAAAGGGAGTTTTCTAAGGCATGTCATTATAAAATTATGCATACCCCACAGCGTAGTACACTGAAAAACAAGCTTGTGCCAGAAGTAGCAATACAGTGTGTCAGCATGGTGCTGTGGCTGGAGTATTTGGTGTGTTGAAAGGCTTGGCTGACAATCCTTCTATCAGGTCACAGCAGCACAGCTGGACAGCTTTCAGCTCAGAGCCAGGGCTGTTTGAGAATTTTATGTTGACATGCTCATGAAAAATTCAGGAACTTTTTGGGGGTAGAGTTGGAATTCAAGACAACTCTCTCTTTATCGAATGCCATCCTTATCAGCTAATCAAGCTCCCTCTTTTTCAGGCTCTTCCTGGCCCCAATTATCTTACCTTGCCTGAGGCACGGCACAACCATCAGGGAATAGGAATGCCTCCAGTCTGACCCTCTTTGCCTCTCATCTAGCTTATAGGAAAAGGCTCAAGTGTCAGCATTGCTTATAAAGAATGAGATTCATATTTCTACATCTATCAAGAGCTTTTGGAAATGTCGTCAGAGATCCTTCGTTCAAACCTTAAATGGTGTAGAGAACAACTGCTTCCAAACACTGATGGTGTACCTGGGATTTGTGAAGTTATTTGTGATCCTGGCATGGTGATCTGAGCAGAGCAAGATTAGAGATGGGCTGTAATCTCAACATTTGTCCAGTCAGCCTTCACTGTAGTCTCTCAAACACCATTGAAGACTACTCAGCAGTGTTAGACCCACAAGCCGGAAGAACCGGATAACTGATAAATTTTCACACATAATGCCTGTAGTTCTCATGCTTAACGTTATTTCCTGGGCTCATTAAACCCAGCAGGGAAATTTACTTTTTGCCTGGTACTTACAGCTTCATAGTCTGCTAGTTCTAGCCTTGCTTTGTTTTGCATTGTCCGCTTGCAGAGGTAAACAGCTGGAAAAGAAAAAAAGAACACAGAATTTGCAACTATCTCACAAACACAGCAGATCAGAAATGAAGGCTTCATGTCTGGTTTAAAGCTAGCTGGTTTTGGTTTGATTTCTCCCTTTGTTCTAAAAAGCTTTAAATGTGGGATCAATGCTACCAGTATTGCAACTGAAAGGATGGATCAGATACAGAGGTTCATTAAATAATAATAAAATCTGCTTTATGCAACAGATATCACATGCAAAATGCATGAGGTACTTGAGGTCAGGGTTTTTAATGGCCAGGGAACTAGCACATTAAAGAAAAAAGGCAAAACATTTTTCAAACTGTGTGTGCATAAACCATAATGCCTAAGAGTTTTAGCAGGAGCTGCTGCTGTATTAGTCAAACAGGTTTTTAAGAACATGAATACATGGTTTTATTTATTTTTACTCTATATTTAGAAAACACAAACTTTCAACCTAAGAAGATTTTAGCTAAAAAATAATTCCAGATAAAATTCATGTCTCATACAGATTAGTCTGCTATAACCAATATTTAAACCAGAAAATAATATGAGAACAAAATATGAAAAAATTGTGTTACCTATTAGAATGAGAAAAAAAAAAATTCTTTCATTTATTTTCTAAATCCAAAAACCCTTTAGGAGACCTGTTCTGCCTCCACTTCATTGAGACAGAGCAGAATCTTTGGTAATACAATGCTGAAGTACATTTCCAATAGACTTTATTTAGCAGCATGCAAATACTTCAGAAACAACTCTGAATATTATACAGCTTCCCCCACCAGTGAGACAATGAGTGCAGCACAATTCCTAATTATGCAATATTTACCCACTTCATTACTTCAGAGCACTGCTCATGTGTTAGATGGGTGAATCTTTTGATAAGAGTAAGTAAGAAATCCTTAACTTATCTGTTGTCTGTACAAGCAGAAAAAGGGGCCCATAATTACTGGTTGTGCTTAGGAACATTTCTGCTGTGACTGCCAGCTTGTCTGCTACAGGAGCAAAGCCCCTGTGAAATAACTTCACACAGGAACTTAATTCTTCCTAACTAGGAAGAAGGAGGTGCTCATTTTAGATATAGCTTTGAGTATTAAGGTAGACAACCCAAATATAATTTAAGATTCCATGGAAATATTTATTCCTGACAAGTCACCTGCAAATGCATGCAAACCCACTCCAGTGAATGTTCTTTTATTTGAATTGATTACAAGCACTTCTACCTGCAATTAAAGGTGTTACTTGATGTAAAATGAAGCTATATTTTAATGCAATCTTTATCTTTTCTCCCCCTCCTCTTTTTGTGTGGATTATTTGGTCTATTTCCTTTCATAACATTTCACTTTCCATTCTCATAAGAAGCTGTGGTCTCTTTCTCTATTCCCTCCACCCCCATATACCCTCTGGTTCCAAACCAGTTTCTGTGTTTACAAAATATAAAAAGACAGATATATATCCATGTCACATACAGCAGACAGATAGCTTCTACAGCTTTCATGCTTTTTAATACTTTTATACACTTACACTAATGCATTGGCATGCATGCTGAAATACCAAAAAAAGATGAGGGGATAAATTTTGGACCTTTTGTACCTAGGTTGCATTCATAATCAATACAGTGGTAAGAAATTCTTGAGAAGAGAGATGGTCTTTGTCATTTAGCTTTTTTCACAGTGAAGCATTTTCCTCTTTTCATTCAAAATTGGTTATTTTGTTGAACAAGAAAAAAAAATCCTTAAAACTCTTGTAAATATTGGCAATAAAAGACATACTTTATATAAGCGTGCGGACGGTTCTGAGAATTCCAGGGGTCAAATTTTGTCTACCAATCTAATACCACCTGAACAGAAACAAAACAAGCTCCCGGTTCCTGCACTTGATCAAGACTTTTAAATCGCATTCTCATAGTCCCAGTACAGGAACTTCTAGTTAGTTTAGCTCTTCCTTGAGTCCCATTGTGGGTAAATTTTGGGATTATATTTCCTGCTGCCTCCTACAAAAATTGTTGTTTCAGAGGTAGCTGACTGCTCATCTTTCTGTCAGGATAGGTTTCATCAAAAAAGTATCTTCAGATAACGGAGATTTCAACACTGGAGAAACACCCACCAGGTCACCAGGAGACAAATTAGCTTGACACTTTATTAATTTAATACTGCGTCTCCACTGTGTAACTCTACTGCAGTTATTTTCCCTGCAGGGTTCTCCTAATGACCCTCTTTGCTCCCAGTCCATAGTAAATAGTCCATATAAAGATGTTTGATTTTCATTATGAGCATAACTAGGCCAAGACTCAAAAAATCATGTTCATCCCTCAGACCTTTTTTTTAATCTGAAATATCCAGATCCCTTCCGCTTCAGAGGAGCCTAACGGTTATAACACCTGTGGCTTGGATTCCTTATGTCAGAAATGTTTCTATGTGCACCATGGATAAGGTGGAATACGCCCAAGGAAATTTAGCATTGCAGGAAGTGCAGCATATCCACTAATGTTGAAGAAAACAGTGCTGGAGGACATTCTTCTCTGACTCAATTTACTGCTATTGCTATGGGCTAACAATTCCATCCTTATAAAAGTGCATGTTCGAGCCTCTATTTAAGAGCTAACTGTACTGCCATGAAAAGCTGGCAGCAGCTCAGGAATTTGTGTTCAGTAGTTTATACTCTCACTATCATATTATTTGGCTTATCTGTAAAAAATTAAGTATCGTGTTGGAAAGCAAGAATGTGAAAATCACCCTCATATTCAACCAGATCACATTTGAAGATACAGAGTAACGAGGTTTTGTTCTTCTGACTTTTAGGACCATGATATTTGAAGTGTGGATACTCACCTTTCACAGGCACCACTCCTTTTCTGCACCAAATTACACATGAAGTAACTGCACATGTCCAGTAGCCTGGCTGGGAGGATGTCAATCAGCTTCCCTCCCAAAGCAGAGTCAGGATCTCTCAGAATTTCAGCAAATTGCAGTGTCTGCCTTTCTAATCCCATGTGTTGACAGTGTTTTTACAGCTCCATAAGAAGTACAGCCCGCAGGAAGGGTCTCCAACTAAAAGCTCCTTTATTTCCCTGTATAGTTCTCTATTTGTCTATCCCACAAAGGTCCTGGTCAGGGCCCTCAGTACACCAAGGAGCTGTGATTGCCCTGAGCAGCCTATCTAGGGGCTCCACTGAGGCCTGTGCCCTGAAATCGTGCTCAAGCCCAGCTACTCCCCATGGCACAGGCTTGAGCTGTGTTGTAGATACATCTCAAAGCAGCCCTGCAGCCTACCCATGCTGCTGCCTTGCTCCTGCCTGCACTGCTGCCAGCCTCACTTCTTGCTCACCTTCCCTTGCAGAGCTGCCTGCTCTTGCCACTCCCTGACAAGGGTGCTGAAAAATGCTCACCATGGGGATGAATGATATGCAAGGAACAGGGTCTGATTAATAACCTCAATTTGCTAAATATGGACTGCCTTATATACTCTTATTTTTAGAGCCAGTGTATTCTGATGGATTTTGCAATCAACATAATTGCCTCTACTAAACTGAATTATATATTAGATGCTATAGCTTGTGCTTTAGAAGTGACTGATTACCATGAGAGAACAGATTCGCCAATAATTTTAAAGGCCATATTAATTTGTAACATTTGATAATGAAAGATGGACAGTGACGTTTATAAATGGGTATTTGAACAACAAACCAGCATTGAAACACACTTCAGTAGCCGTGCAGTAAATACAATCTACTAGCTATTGAAAATTCTGTTCAGCCATTCACAAAATGTGGGCAATCTGAGAGTTTCAAGTGAGATCGCAAAGCCAGAGTTGCATAAAGAGGATGTCTGTGTTTTCTCTCTTGCAAGTTTTTAAACTGTTACACCCAAAAAACCTATTTTCATGGTTAGATACTTTTGTTTCTTATTCTTGACTGTTCACTTGTACTGAAAGCTTCTAAGAAACCTCTATAGGTTTTTTTTCTTTTGATAAGGTCATAGAGATTATGACAGGTTTCATTCGAGACTCAAGAAACTGGACTGAATACACATTATATTATACACACTTACTCAAAAGACCCCAAAAAACCAAACCCAGAACTTTCACCCAAAACCTACACTGGGGAGTTTTATTTTGTTGCTAAACAGGGGCTAAATCTTCCCTTTTGCCACAGTGGAGCAAAGGCCACTGCTAAATTCAATGGAAGTTCAACTGGGCCTCTGAAGACCATGGATTATGGCACCTAAACACCCACTACCATGTACACGAAGTCCTTCCATAATTGTCCCAGTGCCAGTGGTGTCACAGCTTGATTCACCCCAGACGGTGGGTGTGCTTTCAGTGAACACTCAATGTCTCCCCTGAGGCCAGGTTGAATTTACGTACTCCTTGAGTCAAAATCCTGTTTTCAGAGTCAGTGTGTATAAGCCTAGTCTGTACTAAAAGAGCAAAGAAAATAGCAAGTACTGCAAAGTCTAAGGGTTTCAAAGTGCCCTATGGACAGACAGTTCTCCCTCTGTATGCAAGTGCCTGCTTCAGATGAGGAATTACAGGACAATCAGCACAAAACATGACTGCAGGATGTAAAGCATGAAATTAACTCGCTTATTTAAACATCGGGATTTCCAGGGCTATTTCATACCATCATTAGGTCACCTCTGCTTTTAGTCAACAGAAAAAAAAAAATTGCCCTTAGCAACAGCTATTGAGTTTCACTCAGTCTTAAAAAAATATAACAATTCTGGGGTGGACAAATGGGTCACCACAGAGCCCTGTGTATCTATAAAAGAACCACACTCTTTCATAAATGCTAATAACATTAAGTTAGAAGGAAGACCATGATCAGTTTTACGTACATTAAACTGCAAAATAGTCAAAACCTTAACTTATGAAACACTTCTCCCCTTCTCTACTCTTTACTCTTTGATCCTATTCTCTCCCATAACATTTCAGGAAAGCAATTTGATTATAGATTTACATGAGCAGAGGACTTTCTTACATAAACCAAGGGCAAGAAAGAAACCAAATTTCAAACTACCAAAGAGATCAAGAACTATAAAAAGGCAAATTCATCTTAAACATACAGAAGTCCCCAGATGATGACGGCCTTGAAAATCCTGCAGGGTGACAAAAATGGGTATGGAAGAAAGGTTATCGAAGCTACATGAACTCTAGGATCAGATGATGAATATCCAGTTGTCAAATAAAATTTTAAATTGCATCCATTTAATTATTTCATGCTTCTTGATATTATCATAACGCTTTCAATTTGCCATTATGGTTACATTTTCAGAGAGTCAGAGAGTCATCTCCAGGGAAAACAGGGCTTGAAGAAGCATGGGAAGTAGGGCATGTCAGAATGCCAGCATTGCTGCCTCCACACCCTTCTAACCTGGACCATCCATGGTGATGGGGACCTCAGCCTCAGCACCAAGATTCCATTAGGGTTAATATTCAAATGGCCACAGAGCACACAGATCCAGGAACACTGGTGCTGGAGAGGACATGCCATGGTGATCAGCAGTGCACCAACACTGCTTCCTCCACACCTTTCTAATCTGGATCACTTGTGGGGATGGGATGAGGGGAAGTCATATGAGGAGGGGCTGAGGTCCTTTGGCTTTTCAGCCTAGAAAAGAGAAGACCTAGGAGAGATCTCATTGCAGTCCACAGCTTCCCTGTAAGGGGGAGAGGAGGGGCAGGCACTGATCTCCTCTCTGTAATGCCCAGTGACAAGGCCTTAAATTGTGTCCGGGGGAGTTTAGGTTGGCTGTTAGAAAAAGGTTCTTCACCCAGAGGGTGGTTGGGTGCTGGAACAGCCTACCCAGGGAAGTGGTCAGAGCACCAAGACTGTCAGAGTCCAAGCAGCATTTGGACAACACTCTCAGGCACATGGTGAAATTCTTGGAGTGTCCTGTGCAGAGCCAGGTGTTGTACTTAAGGATCCCTGTGATTCCCTTCCAACTCATGATATTCTATGAAATCTATTTAGTTTACTCAACATAGTAACTTGAAAGCAGTTCAGCAAATTCCAAGTTATGTTTATGAATCTCAGAATTTGATAGGAATTTTATTTCTATGTATAGGGCACCCAGATGCAGATTATCAATGCTTTTAAAACAGTACTGTAGAAACATGTACTTGGATTAGTTACCCTTTCTTATGTGTGCATACAAATGCATCAGCCAAACACACTTTCCATGCTTCTTATATTATGAGAATAAGTTACACTTTTATGGAAAGAATATTTCAGGTAAGCACAAAACTCTGAAGTGGTGAGATGACTGGAAAGCATTATCAGGAAATGCCTCCTGGTTACAGAGCCCTCAATGCAGTGGTTTGTCAATTTCAGAATTAGCAAGGATCAGAACAAAATTCAGGCCATGCTTGAAGTGAGACTTTCATTTCATCATTTATATGACAGAGATAGCTTCTAATGAGTGAATAATGTATCTCTGCAGAGAAATATAATGGTATAAGAATTCAGAGTGGGAAAAAATACTGTAAGTCACCTCTTCCACCTTTCTGCTAATGCAAATGTATTTCCCAAAGCACATTTGATTCGGTTCTGCACAGACCAAATTTTACGCATAGCAAGCACTGGCACCAGCCACATTTTTCTTGAGGGGCTGTTATTCTTGGTAGATTGTACTCCTCACTTAGTCCTGCCACCAAGATCTTAGTCAATATATTCTGTACGTGCAGCTTCCTAAAGGCAAGTCATTCACTTAAGGAGTCACAACCCAGTCCTAGCAACAATTTAGTATGTTACTTGAGCTCTGGTGGGAAAAGTCTGTTTCTCACTACACCTAGAAATCCAGAAAATTTTGAGAGACAGACCCTTAATGGAGGGATCTGTATTAGGGACTTAAAAGAATTGCTTGCAGGAGTCATTGCTGACATACTTTGACATCAGCTGTTGAAAAAATGGGAACTGAGAATCAAGATTTGAGATTATAGAATGGAAGAACTCTCCAGAAACCATTTACACATTCTTCATAAATTCTCATGCCATGAATTTTAACAAATAATTTTTTATTTATACATGACAATTTGTATCAAAAGTGCTTCTCTGCTACCAGTTTTGCCTCAAGCTATTGACTCATGGGTGGATTTTCAGAGAGGCTGAGCACACACAGTGCTCCAGCAGAGCTCAGGTAAGCAATAGGGATCAGTATTTCTCAAACACAAATCGCTTACTAATAAGCTGTTGCCAAGGCAATCTTTCCTGTGCATTTGGGCAAAGAAAATATATAATACATTGTCTGTACAATTCTCCTTCCAAACAGTCACTCTATGGTAAAAGGTACAGAAAGACAAATGAGACAGAAAACTCCTGGACTACTCAAATTTTCGTAGAGTAATTTGAAGCTAAGCATGTAGAATAAGTAGGCAATAGGCCCTAAAGAGTAAATGGTATTAAAATTTTCTACATGTGAAAAACATGATACATGATTGCAGTTACTTTTTGTGCACTATGTACTTTTTAGCATTACTGCAAGTTTGGGACAGAAGAGGGAAATGAGCCAGGTGAAACGGCTCATGTTCAAAACAGAGCAGCAGAGGCAGAACACAGAGAGGTCTCTGTCAGTCTACTTTTAAGTGAGAGGAAAGTATCATTAGGAAGGAAGTGTTGTTCAGACTGATTTGTTAGCTGATTTTCAAGTAAATTTAGTAAGGAAAGTCTTGCACTTTCTTAAAAATGCTGGAGAATAACAGTGAAACCACTTTGACACAGAGAAAGAAAGTGGCTACCTCATTTTACTGTAACACAGGATAGATAACAAAGTCAGGACTTTCTAAAGAAGTGCAGCATTTATCCAGACAGGTATCCCACACTTTTAAAGGGAGCAATTAAGTCTTCCCCCAACTCCCACGATTGCTCTAATTTCCTAGGAGATTGCCTTTGCAATACATTACTTTACCCAGAAGGCTACTGAAAATATGTTACATTTTCAAAACTTGTCCTTCTTCACAGAGGCAGAATTTGAGAATTTGCTTTGAGTATACAAAAAAATTGTCTCATTTAATATCATTTAAAGATCACATGGTCAAGTGCTCTTAAACTCATGTTGCATTATCAGTTATTTACTGTATTCTCCATAGGTTACCAGTATTCTGCAGTCCTCCTCCATTTTTAACTCATTTGAGAGAAATGCACACAAAAAAAAATTACAATGCTCAAACAACATCCTGCTGTCACTATATAGATGCAGTTGACTTTTTTTCTGCTAGTATGAGTCCAAACCTCTTTAAGACTGTGACTGTGGCACTTTCTAAATTTTATTCTTTCTCTCCTTTGAGCATATTTCTTTTTTTTAATATGCATTTAACTGTAAGAAAAAGTCTGATATGTCACAGATACTTTAAAGTCTAACCATCAGCAAAAGTCCACTAGAGAAAATGAGTAAAAATTACTAATTCTTCGTATTTTATACATCTGCAATTCTTATAAGCCTCTTACATTGTCAAAATTAAGTTAAATTAAGCTTAAAGAAAAAAAACCCTGTCAGTTACAAAATTATATCTGTAAGAAAAGACAAGATAATTACAAGCAGGTCACATGCCCAGCCACTAGCTGTGTTCATTTCAAGAGCCAGATTTTCTGAATTGAAATCCAATTCTATTTGTCACAAAACCTAATCATAATTCAGGAACATGGCTTAATTCACAGGAAAAACAAAGTTGTTCGAACTACACTGGCCTTAATAATACTAGTTGTTATTATTATTATTATTATTATTATTATTACTTATTTTCACTAACATAATCACACTAAAACAAATGGGATTCTACAAAGAACATGTCCTGCCTGGGTGGACTCCAAGACATATGGCATTAAAATGGGACAGATGGAACTTAAGGACTTGCCTCTGTAAAAATTATCTGCAATTTGAGGAATCTCTCTTGACAACACTTAAAGCATCATTTTCAAGAAAAAGGAGAGAGATTTTCAGCACTTTATGAAAATTAGCAGTTTCTCAGTAACCTCAGAATGATCATAGCCAACATTTTGGAAATTAAAATCAAAAGGCTATTTTCTGTTTTGACATTAAATTATTCCAAGCCCTCTTTTCACTACCATGACGTAGCAGTGCACTACAGATTTATTATGAGAATGTGTCTGTGGGTTTTTGACACACTGGAAGATTCTGTTTGTGTGTCTTTTTAAATTATATTTTCTACAGAAAAATATTTTTTTAAAGCAAACATTTGATATTACAAGCTCACATAGATCAAATTATATTTTAGAGAAGATATTAACATATTATACAAATATGTAAGGATTATTTGTTTCTCAGTTAATTCTGGTAATAAACTAACATACAGCATCTCAATATCATTTAATTTCTTGCTTAAGATAAATTCTTTTCCTGGCAGTGTGCTACATTCTGGACAGTAGCCCAGCTATGGGTGAGTAAAGATGAATGGTTGGGATTAATTTTTTATTAAAATAAAATTCTAGGGTATTTTCAAAGGCTTGTAAAATTAGGTTAATGCCAAAGAAAGTGATTTGTTTTCTTAATAACTTTGATCAAGGAAGATTACAGAGAGAGTTTATTTTTCTGCTAGTCTTGAGAGACTTCTAATGCCTGCTACAGTCATTAGTTTTAGAGGGAGCACTTTCAATCTCGGTCAGGACAAGTCCATGAAATTGGTAGCACTGCACAGCAGCAGAATGCACGATAAGTATGAAATGCATTTGAGTATCTGTAATAACATAAATTCTATTTACTGTATTTTCTAGGAAGTAACAATTACTGTGAAAATCTACAGAACCTATTTGGCATATATTTGAGGTGAAATTTATCCTTTAATATTCTCAAAATGTTTCAAACCTACTTTAGATTTGTTTTGGTTCCTTAAATATTTTGATTTTCCTGTATTCTTCTGATCACTGTTGTTCACAGGGCAAATGCTAATTTCTGGGACTTGGCAGATGTTAACCTAATAAGAACAGTATCGGAAAGGTGCCTTAAAAGTTTATTTTCCTGCAAATGCTCTAGCATTATCTAGTTCTGGTGACACACAGCCACCTTTGGCACCTCCAGTGCAATGCTCTGGCCCTGTTGCATGGGGAAGCTGTGGGTCTGTTTCTCACATGACTGCACTTTTGGTCATGACGTGGAAGGAGTAATGAGATAGCAGGATTGGAGGGTTTGCTTCTCCTTCCTTCTCCCCTCTGCAACCAAAGAGCTTAACTCAGCAACTGAAACGTATTTAAATCTCAAAAGCTCTCAAATGAGTACATTTACTGTTCAACAAAGGTACCTCCCTGTGTGATGAAGACACTGATTCCAAGTTTAATTCTGTATTCCTGGCATGCAAAACCTGGACAGATTATACAAGATTTCTATTTACTGACTAAGGTTCATAATTCATTGACCAATCCATTGATCAGCTGTGACATGAAAGTCAGTGTCTCCTACTTTAGACTAAAGGATATTAATAGAAACTTTCTCAGCCTGATCCCAAGTTCAGACATGTTAAGCATATAATTATTTATTAAAATCTCTCTGGTAATGTGATACGCATTACTACTGAACAACTCAATGTCTCTTAAACCATAATTAATTACTTGCTGGTCTTTAACATATTAGGGGACTATACCGAAGTAATAAGTGATAAATCAGTCATTTTTCCTTCAGTGACTAATTTCCTCACACGAAGTGGCTAGGCACACACATGTGGTAAGACTCCTTCCTCCTTGGGACCTTTCAATAACTATTTACTGGACATCTTCAAATATCAGTAAAAAACTGAACATCTTTCTACTCCTATTGAATGAGGAAACTGTCACATTTTTAAACTCTACCTTGAAGACACTCATCTCTGCTGAGAGTCTCAGCTTAAAATTGCTTTATTTGTCAATGTATTTGAAATTAAACTCTGTCTGCTCCAAAACCGAAGGAAGCATCTATTGGAACCATCCATCCCTGAAGTCTTTGGCTCCCAAAGGCATAGAATCCAAATTGTAAGTGAACACTCACTTACTAAATTTCTGAAAAGCTGTAAAAAGAGACTTTCATGGTCTGAGGTTTTGAAAACATAACCAATCATGTACATGCTCAGTTACCTAAATAAGTGACCTGGTCTTCAGATGGGCTCAGTACTTACAGTTTGGATTAGAATGAAAAGGAGGCTGCTCATAGATCCACTTTCTATAAAAATTAGGTCATTATTTGACGTACAGAGGCACCTAATTTTGTTATAATTTTTTAATAAGATTTTTTCCTAATATGTTACTACCTACTATCTTCAGATTTTGTTGTCTAAGCACACATTAGTAATTACAATATATAATTTATCAATAAACCCCCAAGGCACAGGCAAATAAACAAGGTATTTTCTAATACAGTTCATATTAGAACCATATTTGTTTTCATAATAAGTAATTTTCCACATGGTGTATATTAGAAGTAAGAGTTCTAAACTAGGCACATCTTTGGGTCTCAATCTGATAATAACCATTGCATAATCAAGAAATTGTCCTCTGCTTCACTGAGATTCTCTCACTGTAAATAATTACACTTGCTGGAGCAAACAGAGGATGTAAATGGCAAGGTAGGTTTTGATGAGTCTTGAATTTTGGGGTTTGGGTTTTTTTCTTTTCTCCTCAGATCCGCTCCAAAATATGACTCTGACAAACTTCTGATAAACTTTGAGAAAGGTAACAACACATTCATTTTAATATCAGCAGCTCTTACACAGGAATTACATGACATATAATTATATTTTAAACAGTGGGATGGTGAAACAAGACAGATGGCAATGATGCATTCATTAATATAATGCATAATTTCCAAAAGAAATAGGAAATATTTCTACACTGACCATAGTCTGTGTTTTCCGGCTCCCAACAATTTGATGGCCAAAAATAGGGTGTCTATAGACAAAACAAAGAAATAGGAAACTCAAGTTAGACAATGGAAGCATTATACAGTCCTTGGATTGTTACTGCTTTTCAGAATCAATTTATATTTTTGGTACACCTATTACACGGTTAACTTGACATTTTTGAAATAGGCATCAAAATGGAAAAGTACATTTGTACACCTGTTTCTCATGCTAGTGTCAGAACGACATTGAAAAAGAAAAAAAAAAGTGGGTTTTTTTGTTCTCAAAGTTAGGGGAACAATACCCACAAGGCCAGGTAGTGAGGTTGTCTTTTCATCTTCCCTAGAAGTACATCTCTCACATGCCCTGGAGAATCAGGTTTAGAAGGTATAAAGACAGTAGATCCTTTGAGGTTTTCAGTTCTTGATTTATGAGACTTTTCATCCACAGATTAATATTCAATACTCTTTCCTGAGTGTTATTTGTTTAAAAATGCCACTAAAAACATCCTGTTTTCACAAAGACATCAAAGTCTACTTTTTAATAATTGTTTACCAGTTGTGATTTAAAATGTGGGTTTTTTTAAAGGAAAGACAATAAAGTACCAAAAACTACTTCAACACTACACTTATTAAAACTGTACTAAATGTATTGTTAAAAGAATTCACTTCTAACAAATGAAGAATATAAGACTGTATAGGCATTTTTCATACAAATAACTTCATTTTTAAAACAGCAACTTTTTGTTAAAATGTAAATGATTATAGCATTTTTTACAGAGCACATCATCCCCATACAGACCATTCACTTAAGAGTTGGACTCAATGATCCCTGTGGGTCCCTTCCAGCTCAGAATACTCTGTGACTGATTGGCTGATCTATATATAAACACGTACACACAGATACAAAGAATTATATAATATTTGAGCAGTTGAATGAAACTCATTAAATGTGTAAACTGATTTGAGTGGTATCTCAAAGCACAGGTGCTTCTTCAGGAAAACCTTCTGCTTTACTCTCTATTTCTTATTGTTTCTTCTCAAAAATCTCCCAGCTGCAAAAATGGAAACCTCTTTGCTGCCCATCTCCTTTCAAAATTTTTTTAATGTTAATCTGGAAACCAACAGGGCTGAAGAGTGACACATTCGCACCAATTGTCAAATTAACCATATATTGTGAAAAATCTTTTGGCATTGTAACATTGACGCATCAAATTTAATAGAAGCCATTTAGAACTTGCTATTTATCAAGCAAGAGCAAGGAGCTAAAGGATAAAAAAAGGAACTATCACAAGCTAACTTCAAAGGATAAGATGTGTTTCTTGCAAGCTGTTTTGTACTTTGTAAGGGAGAAACAATAAGTATTCTCCAATCAACCATTCCTTCACAGTGCCACTGAAATCAAAGTAACCAGAAGAAGCACGTACAAGCACAAGCAGAAAGAAGATGAACCCCTAAATAATGAATTGCAGTACTCTGCACATTTTGGAGAAGCAACTACAAAAGTAATTTAATACTTTTATTTTTATTTTTATTCATATAAACCAAAAAGTCACCATCATTGAAATACACAGTTTACAAACTCAGGGAGAACAGTCCTTCCTTAGAGACATGAAATGTATCTCCAGAGAGGCCCAAGAAGAAAAGCACAGCTACATCATTTCTCTACTAACAGGAAGGTTAACTTCTGTTTACAGGTTCAAGCTGAGCTTCTGAAAAAAGTATGTAGTGAGAGTTACTAAATACATAGAAACCATATCCGCTCAGGCAACACTCCTGCTGAAACTCTTCCAGTTGTGGGCATACTTGCTGCAAAATCCATATTAAAGCTCCTCATGCATACTTAGGATTTCTCTTGACAACTTACATATGCTCCCATCCCAGCTGAGATTAAAAAATAAACTCCATCTTCTGACTCAGAGAAAAATCACAAAATTTGTTTTCAGCATTCATTTCACAACAGGCTATGAACAAATACTATATATTCACGACTATGTGTTAGTGATGTTAGAAGAGGACCGTTGTTCAATACATAAATTAAAAGCTATGTGTGGCCAGCATACTGTTTCCAATATTTAGTTGAAATGAAACTTTTAACTTTTACTGAAACTTGCACTTTGGTGGTGAAGTCAGAGTGGGCACTAAACAGAATATGTGGAGAGGGGACATGATCTTCAGTGTTGCAAAATGTTGTCACTTTAGCTCGCTAGGAGGCAGAGATGACCATGGCTTTTCTGAAGGATAAAAAGGTGCAGCTTAAATGTGGAGAAGAGATCATGGAAAAAGCAGAAAATAATGCATTGGCTCCTAAGGATGAGTCTAAGCCTTCCTGTGCCAGGGAGATAAAAGCAGAAAAGTTAAAACAGAACATGAGTTTTAATTAGCAAAGCACATGATGAGCCATATTAAAAGGTTTCAATAATTTGTGATCAGGTAAGCCAAAAAGAAATGCCAGTAAAAGGCAGACATTACAACATAAGAAAGGGGTTCAAAAAACAACTAGTACAGGTAAGTACAGAAGATTATTAAATGCCTTCCTTGTTTGAGTCTCCAGGAGGAGGGAGGCTGTGGGCAGATAAAGGTCTTTCTGTGCAGGGAATGACACACAGGCACGAGCTCTCCTTTTGCTGAAGCTCTGAGCTGGGCAGGCACAAGCTGTCTCTGAACTGCAAGCCATGACCCTGCCTGCCTGCTGCTCGGATGCATTTAATGGGACTTGCTGAGAAGCACAGCTCATCCGCTCAGGCACTGCAACGTGGCCAGAGCTGGCCTCCAGCCAGCTGGCTCCCAGAGGGAACCAAGTTCAACTCTGCCTGCAATCGGCTCTGCGAACATGCCCAAAATTAATTTGGACATGGAGATAAGGCTACAGGGCAAAGCACAGGGCAAAAAAAAAAAAATCAGGGAGGGAAACATTTTTATGAGGTTAGACGGTTCAGGTTAGAAGGCTGATGAAATTCAGCACAGAAAGTTTAAGGATTTATTGAGTTTTCATATAGGTAAACTGTGTTCATTTCTGAAAAAGCAAAAAAAGCCTCACCAAACTAAAGAATGACTCCTGGTTCCTTGGGATAGTGATTTATATGCATGTGTACACACTATGATGAAATTCTTCCTCTGGTACTTCTCTTTCTCCTCTATCTCCAGTACTCTGTAACAATGACTATCTAACTGGTGAGAGTTATCAAAAGTAATAAAATATCTGCATGATGTTTAAAGGGGTACAGGTTACCTGAAGGGTAATTTATACATGGAAAAAATATTCATTCAAGTGACCTTTGAAACACGGACAGTTATTTTTATAAAAAAAATCACATAAAGCAGAGGAGCTTCAGAAGATTACAGCAAAGGGAATAACTGTATTTTCCAGAAAAGGTAAAAAGCTTAAATTTTATCTTTTATAATCTTTCTATATCTACTCTCTAGAGTGAACAGTTGTAATACACTATTTTTCTAATCTTTGAAAGCTAAAGGTTACTAATATTTGGATTTTACAAAAATATATTAGGTCACTGACAGGGTAAAACCCTACTAGATGAGAAATAAACAGTAGATGCTATGTATTTTGACCAAGGCAAAGTCATTACTTTCTTACTAGCAAGTAAGACTTATGGTATCACCCTAAGATACATGCTCAAAAGCAGCTACAGCTGCTGATAAAGTTGTATTCGAAGAGTAGATATCTATTATTCACTTTCAAAGCAGGAAATGGCATTGATATGTGCAAAGATAAGGAAAACTCTCCTAAAACCAGGCAAAAAATAGGGATAAGGGACAGATTAAGATTTAAACAGAAAAGAAGTCCAAAACATAAAGAAAGAAAATCTTTGAAAAACCCTAGACACTGAAAATAAAGCATAATATAAAAATCAGTTTCTGATTAATGGACTTTTGCAATGCTGTGATTGTATTGACAAGCATCAACAATAAACATGCATGTAGTTAAAATGACTGATGTTTTCGCAAAGGAATACTCCACATTTTCTTGTCTAATTGCTTGGTTTTAACAGTCATAAAACTCTGGTCTTAAGTTTACCTTGTTCCTTATTATACACATCAAACAGTTTAATCACATAGCACATGACTATAATGCATGTGCTGAGTTTACATTTCCATTTCTGTTTATAAAAGTCTCCACACAATTTCATGCTCCAGATATTTAACAATCTCTGAGAAGAATTTGCTAAAGAGGTTATCCATGAAGACTACGGGAGAAAGATTTGCCTTGTTCAACACAGAAGGATTAGGAAATAAGAAGAGTCTGATAAGAAGATCTCTGGTCTCATGGAATGGGGTCAGGAATGAGACTAGGAGGTGTGTGCAAAGGAGAGAGCTGCCTGTTCTCATCTGAGCTATTAAAAAAATCCCACAGCAATGCAGGGAGGCTTTGCTAGGATAAATTACCTTCTAAATAGCTCGACTATGCAAACAAAGCTTGGTTCAACTATTTGTTACAAATCACATATCCAAATACATTTTATAACATCCTTTGCAATGTCATATATTCCTATAGCACAAATATTACACAATCTGTGCGCCTTGCTTCATGATCTGGAAGCCTATAATTGAAGATTTCACCCAGGAGAGGTATGGATGTGGTATAACATGTACCAAAAAACCACCATTTCCAAATAGAAGATTATGAAATACTGATAGGGTTTGGTTATCTTTCATGAGTGTAGAAGACCTGAAGGAATTATAATACTTAAGAATTTTACTTTTTCTCAAAAGGAAATATGAAGCAGTTCATCATGAAGAAGCATTAAAGAGGGAACATTTGTCATTTTGCCATGACATCCCACTTGTAGCTGAAGGAAGGTGGGTGGTAGAATGGTTCAGGGAAAGTCAAGTACTGTTTATCAGCCCAGGCAGAAATAATGCTGCCAGTTTTTATCAGTATGCTTTTGAGGCACTTTGTTTAATTGTAGGTGTAATTTGAATCAGTAGCCAGGACAAGTGAGGAGCTAGAGAAATAAGGCTTACTTAGCACTGCAGATGTGACTGCAGATACATTGAAGCCTTCAGAACAAAACAGTCACAAGGACTGTTAACAAGGACTGTATGCCTTTTAACCAGAAAACTGTTTTTGCACACACAAACACATACTGGTTCTGTTGCATTATACACTGATGGCATTAGGTAAACCTAACGGCATAAATCCATAATCCTTCTGCAAAAAAGTCATGTGAAACAAAATCCTGTAAAATAACACATATTCCACAATAAACTAGCAGCAGTGGCTGCTACGCACTGTAAGCAATCCAGTGATAAAATAAATAGATCTGCTTTGGCTCTACCTCAAAATTAATCAATAATAATATCTGAGCTAATGAAACAGCCACTTGTAAAAATCAGTGTTGCCCATCAGTTTTTATAAAACATGATTAATTTCTATGCATTAAACTGTATTACCGAGGAGGGAAATCACTAAGCATCTTTCAGCTACCCCTTGTTGATAGTAATAAGAAAAGAGTTGTTGTCTCTGAAGCTGCTCTGTTCCACTCCACGAAATTTTTTAAAATCCAATTACTTGGATGGGGAAGGAGTATTCGAATCACTTATAAACCTTCACATATTACTGCTATTCTTCTCTCAGGCACCAGGGAGTCTTTATAAACAGCAGAAATCAAGCCTTTGCTGAAAAGCAGTTATGCACAATCTCAAATGCTTTGCATGATGGATGGCAGAATTCACTGGCATGCTGTTTTACATTCATTGCACTTGACAAAAATGATTTCTTGGTAAACTAAAAGGGTAAGATTGCTAGTCTAGCACTGTCAAGTCCATACAGGAAGCACGTAGTGTTCCATGGTTAGCTCAGAATCATTAAAAAAAGAGGTTGAGGAATTTGGCTCTGTCATTCCTGTTTTCTAACATGAAATGAGGATGAGCATGGAAAGCAGCATGGGGCAAAGTGTGTCTGAGTAAGGAGTTAAAAAAAATCAAAAGTGGCACTGATGGGGCAGTCAGAAAGACACATGGATTGGAAACTTTTTCCCTCAGAAACCTTAACAGAACCTGTATATGCCAAGCCTGACCTGAAAAGACTGTGAATTAGTTATTGCACCTGCAATTGCCAAAGAAAATCTGCCAAATGCTGGATAAGATAACCTGCTTCATTTCTAAAATCTGGCTTCCAATAAAATCCTTCCCTCAAGGCACAGAGGATGATCCAGAAAGGCTCTGGGAGTGGCTGAAGAGCTGTGATATTCAGCCACAGACTCAACATTCAGAATGGCCAGAGGTTGGTCCAGGATGAGCCTAGAGGAAGCTAGCTCAATAAGGCTGACTCAAAGATGAGTAAAGCAATGCAATTCCACCTGAGACATGAGGTGTTCACAACACTTCACACTTTAAATTAGTTTCCATCAAAGATATTTTAATAGCCTCACAGTGTTTGCTATATAATTTTATACCCAATTTAGGCATGGGAAAACAAGGCCAGAGAGGTTAAATGCATTAGTCAAGAAAGTGTTCTCAGTGGTAGAACAGGAGAAGACATCAAAGTCCACACCTTCATCTTTCCAAGGTCCATGAATTTTGCTGCTACCTTCACCAGACTCATGCTTTCACTAGAAACTGTTCCCGTTTTCCCACTTTTCCTCAGATATTTGTGCCTTTCATGCTAAAAGTTACAAAACAACAGCAAAATCTAACCCTCCTCTATGAAAATTAATTTATATCATTAATTAATCTCACTTAAAAATGGGAGTGCGACTATCACTAGTCTCAGGTATCCTAGAAGTTTGTTTACAGCCAAAATATATTAGGAAATATCACTTTTCACTATTAACATTGAGAGACACCACGCTCTGAGGACTTGTAGAGGAAATCAGCACATTTTTTTTGCAGGATGATATTACAGCAGCTTACCAGCTGAGAGGGCAAGTCAGGCAGTTGTCACCAAGATGGACTTATTATCACTTGTACGGACATAAGTGAAACATCTCCATGAGTAATCCCTGGCCAAGGGAAGATATGCTTTCTAAGATGCAGTTTGCTTTGCTTATTTGGGCTCCTCCTATATATTTTCTCTCAGGTAGAGGAAGATGGTGAGCAAATATTCAGCTCTTCCTTTCACCCCAGGTTTAAACTACCGGGAAAAGGCAATGCAGCTGTTTCTGCTTTTTCTTATTAAGACTAATAAAAAATTCCTCTCTTAATAAGGCAATTAATATTTAGATTCAGCTCCTTTGAATTAAATTGATAGCACAGAAACTAACCTAATTAACGCCTGAGCATGTCAATGAATAATCCAGATTTTTTTTTATTTCACATTATTTAAAAAAGCAGATGTAACTATACTTGTGCCTCCTGATGGCAAGAGTAATAACTGAAAAAGTATTATTTTTGCCCATAAGAGGACATTTGTCCAAATGAAGCACAATCTCCACTGCTTTTAGCTATTTCTATACATCAGAAGGTGGTTTAAAACAAGCTGGAGATAATTTTACTGTCAGGCAGGAATGTGTCACCCTTTGGAAAACAAAACACCAAGCGCATGGAGGACATAACTATAGCTAGTCTGATTTTTGTAGGTTAGGTTTTGTACTGCAAAGATTTCTCTGCAGGCATGGCTTCTGAACTTTTCAGTGCTGGAAGGTGCATGGATTCCTCTTTCTGTTAAAATATCCAGAAATTTGTTAATCCTGTCCAATACTTAGAGGGTACTATTTGCAAAGAACCTGAACATCTATTCTAGTGCAAAATTCACACATTTGCAGTCAAACTTTCCTCCCCGTTGAATACGCTCTCTTCATCTTCTAATTTAACAGTTCAGTAACAGATTTTATACTAGCCTTATTTTGGTGGAGAACATGGAGTTGTAATCACATAAATTTTGCTGTTATAACTCCAGTTAACAGTATGTCACCACTATGGAATGTTTTCTCATCCTATACATTAACAGCTGAAGTTGCATTGTCACAACAGCAAAGTCACATTGCTGGCATAGGAATAGCAGTGCAAAAGGTACCACAGAACAGCAAACAACCCAAACACTGCAGATATAGACCGAGAAATGCTTGATTAAAGCATCTTATTTCATATGCATTTGTCAAATAGGAGCAAATTCTTAACTTAAGTGAATAAACTGAGAAGATTTTACAGCCTAGCCCTCACTGAAGCTTCGTGTCCAAACATGTAGGCTGTAGACCTCTCTGAGGAAAGGCCACAGCAGGGTGGCTGCAGTACTCTCAGTGGTCCACAGTGCAGCTAATTCTAGTCTGTACTTTCCTTCAGTCAGACTATCAAGCCAGCAGAGGCGCTTATTTCTCATGCTAGCGATGGAAACAGGCCAGCAGCTGTGTAGAATTCGATGACTAGCGCTCCTGTAAGTAAGTACTATTCTCTGCAAAAATAAGTTCTTGTATATTTCGTCCTTCCATATGCTGCTATGCAGACACCAAGCCAAGGAGTGGAGCCTCAACCACTCCATGATTCCTTTCCACTTACCTCAAAAGCACATCAGCAAGACCCTCCAACCATGTGCCATCTCTCTTCTTTATACTGAGCACTGAGAAGAATGAAGCCTCATGAGCTTAAAAAACCTCTTTTCCCTCAAATACTCTCTCCAGGATCAAAGATAATTGAGGATCTAGGGGAGGAGGCTTGGAATGCCTGTTCTTAATATTACCCATATACACATCTAACTTTCTGTTCCACTGAAGAACAGGTTTTTTGCACTGTATGACTCACAGAATCTAAATATGGAAATAGGATAATATTGTTTGTATATATGCAACAGTAATTCTCTTTCTTGCCAGACTGTGTTGTGCATATTTCATTATATTCATGCTAGGATTTTGATTTATACAAATATTACGAGTCTTTCTCTTCCCTTATGTGGGTCTATAGGACTTAAGCCAAAATATTGGTGAGAGTATTGTACAGAGCTTAATATAATACAACGTTTGAAACTACGATTGCTCTCCAATCTCCAGTTTTCTTCTGCATTTTAAAGATCACAATCTCAGTACTATTTTATTCTTGATGGCTTCTCATTTAAACAATCTTTAATATAAAGCTTAGACCTATATATCTTGAAGACAATAGATTTTGTTCTACCAGATGTTATTTTACTGTATTTAATACAGTTAGAAGTAACAAAGAAGAATTAAAAACTCAATTTCATAATGAGAGTCATCATATCATTTCAAAGCAATAAATATCTAGAAAAGATCTCGAAGTAGCTGTTGGTGATACTTACCAGGAATCACAGCTAATAGAAAGAGCAACACAGAACACAGCCACCATGGTCAAATTGGCACATGACAAGCAAAGTTAATTCCTTCTGTTGAATACATTATCTGGTACTTTGCAGTCATTTTTGTTTCAAGTCATTAGCAATATCGTTCTGCAAAATTCTAGCCCACTAGTCATTATCAGAAAAACAACACTTTTGCTCCCAGGGCCCTAGTTTGAAATTTAATATGATAAAATACAACTATGTAGGTTTCTGAATAATATATGTGCAAGTGTAGGTATAGACATACGTACATGTTTATGCTTCCAGCTTGTTCTGAACCATCTGCATGTTTGTTGTACGCAACGCAACTGACAGATCAATGTAAAAATGTGTCTACACTTGCTAGAATACACACTACTCCCATACTACTGAGTTACCAGTAGGGAAATTCTCACAAAAGAAGAAAAATATACATTAACCTCCATTATTTATCAGATTTCTGCTATAGACTTAACATATAAAATATCTCCCCCTTTCCAACTTAAGATTATACTAGGAATAAGAGGAAATAAGATAATTTAGTTCACTATATTTCCAAAATACTGCACTAATTTATTTCATGAGAGATAGTTCCATGCTTAGCATTATCACACTTTTATTCCAGATATCAAAATGGTCATTATCATCTTAACACTTTGCTGACAATTTATAAATAAAATCCATCTATCATTTTTTTATTTTTAGGGGAATTTCTACTCTTTACCAGGTTATGTAAGAAACAAAGTATGGTTAAATTTGCTACGAACTTTCCTGTAAGGCCTCTGAGCCTCCATTTGTGCAAGTCAAGGACATATTGAAAATACTTACCTGGAATCGATAAAAGGTGCCATCATCCTTCAGTGTTAGAACATGGTCTGAGATTGGAAAGAAGTAGCCGTGTGCTGCCATCAGAGTTCCCAAATGCAGAGCTTCAACTGTTTCAAGAAAAAAAGAAAGATAAACTTAAAAAGTTAGATAACTTCTCTTTAGCAATTGAGTTTTGGTTTTAAGATTCACCTGATATCCTGCAGATAACCCCATTTGTTCTCAATCAAAGTCCTACCATCATGAAAGAGCTGTATTTTTCTATGTAATACAATGATGCAACAAAAAAACCACTGCACTTTCCTTAACAAATAGCTTTTAAGTTCGCCACTTGTAGCTGCAGTTCCACTACTTATATCGACATTAAAAGGTAGCCTCAATATTCATTCACTTGTTCTGAAGCTGAAAACAGCTATCATTTCTACCCTGATGGTGCAGCCTGCTTTTCTTCTTCAGAACAGTTTCTGATTATATGTTAAAGTAGTTGATTCCAATTACATGATATCTTCCTCACTAGCTTTATCAGAGCTGCTGTAAAGGATAGAGATTTCCTCAAAAGTTTCTTCTTACTAGAAAAATGGCAAAGGATAACAGGATCCCAGAACAGCTGAGGTAGGAAGGTACCTGTGAAGGTCATCTTGTCCAACTCCCTTGCTCAAGTAGACACCTTAAGCTACTTGCTGAGGACCTTGTCCAAGAGTTTTTTGAATAACTCAGAGGAGTGAGACACCACAACCTCTCTCAATAATGGCCAGATTCACATTCATCCTCTAAGAAGTGCTCATTTGTTCCTATTGCCTATAATTTGGCTTTCAGCAATGGCAAGCACAGATTTGTCATGTCCTGACTCTTAAAAGCACCTGCAGCACCTGACCAGCAGTAAAGCATCATCACACAGAAAGAAATGCAAGTCCTCACATCCATGTTCTTGCTGACAAACACAGAAAGAGACATTCACTCATGTTTCACCCATTATTATTCTCAATATGAGAAGGCTTATTTATTTACCCATACTTCATCAGCATCTCAAAAAATTCCCTCCTTCACCCTTTGCTCACCTGAAGACATTGACTCTCATAGGAGATACAGAAGAAGCAGTGGGACATCTTTAGGCTAACCCAAAGCCAGTAAGCATGTGAAAGGAACAAAAAAGGGGATCTGGGCAGTACATAACTGAGGGCACATAAGCCTACCAGGGTTTATTTGATACCAAATATTTATTGCAAAATACAACACAACCTCTCCAGCAGTGCACTCTCTGGCCTGATGTAAAACACCCCAGAGCTGTTTAGACTTTTCCCAGTTGCAAGCCTACAAGACATCTCTCTAACAGAAGGAAAGGAGTTGCTTTGTTCCTTTTGCTTGCGATATCTGTAAGTCCCCATCTGAACTTTGCCCTAATTATAATAAGGTTATATATTGTTGTTATTAATTCATTTCAAGCTGCTAAATTCTACTATCCCTTGGATCAGAAATTTTGAGTCAATGCTTTCTGTAGTGTGTCAGTCACTCAGATTTTTTTTTACTTTGTTTCAATTCATCTGCCTTTTAATTTTATTAAGCTTTTCTTTGTTCTCCACATTGCAACTTATTTCCAATTCCAAAAAGCTTTATTTTTGCATGTATTATGTATCTTCGTGGAATGAGAGAAAAACAAGGAAGAAATGTGCTGACTTTTCTAGAGAAAAGCTTTCTCAGACAAGGGGGACAGGGCTTGCCAGGGAGCTCTGACACAGTTGAGAGTGCATTCTCCTCTCCTTAGCATACACTAAATGGGTTTCAGATTTGTTTCAGGTGCTTCCTGGATTCTGAATCGTAATATTTTTCAAGATCACAAGAAGCTCACATTATTTCCTTTTACCCAGCTATTTTTAGAGTACATCTTGACTACTATGTCCAGTTATGATTAACATGTCCATTGCAGTACAAGAAGGATATCAACAAACTTTGAGTGAGTCGAGTGGGAGTCCACCAAGATCACTAGGGCTGGAGCATGCACCCTATAAGGAGAAGCTGGAGGAGCTGGGCTTGGTCAGACTGAAAAAAAAGAAGGTTTTGGAGGTGTCCAGAAGTACCTTTCTAATACCTAAAAGGAGATTTCAAAATGAGGGAGCCAAAACCTTTATTGAGTTTCAGGGCAACAAAGTAAATAAATGAAGAAATAAATAAAAGAGAAAATGGTAATAAACCAAACCAGGTATAGTTTTGACTTTCAGCCAAGCAGCAGGAGAGGCTGCCCAGACACACTGTGGAATATGCACCCTTGGAGGGTTTCAAGACCTGAACAGATAAAGTTCAGGGCAACATGTTTGACTTTACACTGATTTGAGCAAGGAGTTGGAGTAGAGTCCTCCTGAGGTCCCTCTCAGCTTGAACTGTATTACAGCTCTGTGACTCTAGATGGGTCAAGCAGAAGTGGAACATAGAACAAAAGAAAGGGATGAAGACAATTGGAGAGGAAACTATCTGAAAGCTCCTGCCAGAAGAGCCGATACTCCAGGCAAGGTTGGATACAGTAGCAGTAAGAGCTTGTATTTCTCTCACTGACCATTGAGTCATATATGCAAGGATAGAGTCACAATAGGTCCATGTGAAAAAATGTAAAGAGTGACTTGGCCTTCTTCAGAAGCCAATTAAAGTTATTTAAGGTCTGAATTAGTCCCAATAGCAGCCTATACCTCTTCTCCAGTTATGTATGGCGGGTAAGGTTGTTATACTCTTACCTCAGGCAATCTCATTCAGATGGAATCCACACTAACTCAATGTTAAGGTATAGCTTTGTCCCTTCAGCCACTGAGCCTTAATATGGACATCAAAATTTCTCTTTTTCCTTCCTTAACTAATAGATAATTAATTTTATTTTTTTATGGCTATCAAACCATCAATTTATTCCAGCATTACATGAATATAAATGCACAAATACTCCCTTTTAATATCCACCTAAGATCCACCGTAGCTCACACCTTGAGTGTTACAAAATTATACCCAGTGAGTAACAGCCACAAGACTGTATTCCTGCCTCATACCGGGCTGGTAGAGGACTAATGCTGATGCTCTCTGTGCAGCAGCAGTAGAACTACAGCACAGAAAGAAACTCAGCTCTCAGGAGGTTTCTAATCTCCAAGCAAGAGGTTGTCCAGTGTATTACAGGCAACAAAGGCAATGCTTTGATATATAACCCAGTTTGCTAAAATCAGACTGAAAAATATCTACTGTAAGAAGCCAATGAAGTACAACAGTAGGATTTAGGAAACAAACCCATGAGCTTGAAAAGGAAAATGAAGCCAGAAGCAGACTAACCCAACATGTCTAAATTCCTATAATTTAATTACAGACATCTTCTGTATCTCCCAGCTATTCCTGAATATGAAGTTAGAGGATTTTCATTTAGGAAGCGAATTTCATCTGGAAAAATGGCAAATGTAGATTAGGAACATCAAAAATGTCTATGAAGTGCATTAGATAAGAAGAAAAAAGAAGTCTGAAAGAAATGTTTTTAGACATAATGGTTGCCAGGTAGAAAGAGTAACATTTATATGTATTCAGAATACAAACTCAAAAAATTGGAGGAACAGACTAAAAGAAAAAAAAATACTGTTTTTTTAGATGGCAAGTGTACACAGATGCACACAGAAATGTGGTATCTACACAACTATTATTTCCCAATCTTCAGTCACTGTGTAAAAAAATACATACAACGTTAACTACATCCTCAGTCGCCAGATAGCCTCGCTGAGAAGGCATAATTCAAGTGGCAGTCAGCTGCTACAAAGTGAATAAAAATTGCAGCCAGAGACATCATGTAAAAAATCTGAGGAAGACAAAGCTCCTGGAGGTGTAACTGGTAGAACGGAGTAGACTGCAGCTTCCTCTACTTGACACCTTGATTTGAAGATATTAATTATGTGATTTAAGGTTCCAGACACCTCCTAGTAATTATACTGTGGAAAAGTTGAACGGTATATTCAAAAAACAAATTTACCCAAACCACTGTTTTAATTTTTATAGCTAAAAATAGGGAAGTGTTGAGAGTTGCAGTAGCTAATGGAAGAAGAACGCCTCAGGTGAAAGACAGAAATGCATCTTTATGAGCCTGTTGCATTTCAACAGGATATAAAATATTTTATATAAAATCGAAATGTTGCTTTGGATGTAGGCTTTGATTCTTAATGTGTGTGTTACTGCTGGGCTAAAAGCTCAGAAAAAGCTAAAAATTCCATGGTTCACTCTGCTGTTGAACTTTATTTAGCTGAGTGGGTGAAGTGAACAACACATGTACAGAGATTGATTAGAAATCATTTTTGTGAGAAGTAATATTGCCCAGCCATCTGCTGTGCCATTACAAGACAGTGATCTTGACAGATTAAATGTCAGTCACTTTTAATATACTATGTTATACAAGAGTCAGATATTTTCAAAGCACTGGGACAATGTAAACTAGACGAAATCTAAGGAATGAAAAATACACCCTTGTGGTTGAGTTTTGATTTTATTTTATTTTTAAACATAGTGCAGTTTTCTCCTCACTGCAATAATTATTTCATTGACTGCTGGCAGTTTGTACATCTTAAATTGCAGGGTATTGTAGTATTGGTGAAACAAGTTATTTGTTATGATAATGTCCACAGGAGGGAATTAAAAAGGATGAATGTTCCTTGTTTTTCCTTGGAATGAACATGTTTCTATGCTTTGAAACCCCTTAAAGGATATGTTTCCAGTGATTAGTGTGGATTCCACTTTTTCTTACACATCTCAGGTCTACAGGTGATGTGACATCTATATTTATTTTAACTCTGAAGTCCATAACACAATTTATGGTATCATACCATTACAGTCTTGCAACATCTAAAGCACTTTGTAGTAATCTCTGAGGGAGTGAAAGAAGAAAAAATATTTTCCAATTGTGCTCCACTTTCAAACTTTTTTTTTTTTGCAGTCTGTCTTACATTCCATGTGGAAAGATTTCTTACAAGGAACGTGACCTGGGGCATTTTGCATCCTAAAAATTGCTTTATGATGTAAAAAACAGTGAAAAAACGAAACTTGCCGGTATTTTTGGATCCAAAACTATCAAACAAATGAAAACTTCCCTTTCCAAGAAACAATAAAATGTTTGGTATTCTGGATTATTTGTCGAATCTAAAATCCATCCCAGTACTGAAGTGCATTGCTAAACCACACGGCAGCCTGGAAAAAGAATTAATGAGTCAGAATTTCACAAGCACACATTCATTGTAAGTGTCGAATGCCAAGACTTTATCACTTACTCTCACCTCACTCCTGCTGTCATTTCATTGCCAGTGTGAACACAAGCTGCAAAGGATTAGAGTAATAAAATACAACCTGCTTCTCATGCTGACATAAAGCGTAGGAGAGGCTCGCTGTCTCGGCCTGACTGTGGTGTTTAAAGAGGAGAAAATAAAACAGCTAGAAACATTCTTGAACACCCACAACACTCCCTTTTGTCCCATCTGAAGGACTGAATTTGTAAGGGGAGCAGCACTTGGTGAGAGTCATTTCAAGGAGGATAAAACAGTTTGTGAGGGAAGAGGCACTATTTACCAAAACACAATTAAAACGAGATTCATACCTGATTTCAAGACAACAACCACAAACTGCGTTATCTGTCAACAGAGCATCTTACCTAAATAGGTAGGATTTTTCTTGTGCTAGACAGTGCCTGCTGATGCCGTCAGCAGGGCAGCGGCTTTGGTAGGAGCATCACTCAGCAGGTAAGGAGGAAAACCTATCACAGATGGGCTATGAGTCCTCATCTGCCCAAGGCATGGTAATTTCCACCCCTACAGTCTGAGCTGATGTGTAACGTGGTGCATCCCAAGTCTAGAAACAATGATGCACATGTGAAACTAATTTCTTCACAAAAACATCCAGCAAAACAGGCACTGTGACAGTGATGAAAGACAGTTGGGTCTTCCTGCATCCTCCCCTCACCACATCTCTTTCTGCCACCGTCTCTGGTGGGCAGTGTGGTTTGTCCTAAGAACACGAGGTGGGTATTTCAGGAGGAATTTCTGGATGTTCACATGATTAGAGCATTCCAGGGATGGGGAGATGAATGCTTGTGACTGACTTTTATCTGCATCAGCTAGCAAAAAAGTATAAAATGCTTCTGGAGACTGGTCCAACCGGGCAAACTATTCTTCCAAGGCTGGAGACAATTTCTGGGTGGAAACTCCCCCGAACACAGATGCCAGCAGAGTACATCCAGCCTGAAGGTGGGGGACACTTTTGGACGGGTGAGTAAAATGCACTAAGATCCAGTCAAACGCAGAGATAAAATCCTAGAGTAGCTACATTGATGCTTTTTTGCTTTGTAATTGTGAATTCTGCAAGACCAAAGACTGCAAACCTGTACATTTCTAGCCAAACCTGCTTATATGATAAGCCTTTTAACATCAACTATTGACCAAATCTGAGACTAAGTGGACTCAGCCACACTCAGACTTCTCAGAGAAGTTTAGAAAGCAAGGGAGTCTTTCTAACTCAACAGGAAGGACCACAACCTGATTATACTATAATCCACTGTACTAGGTTGTATATAAATACTGTATTGACAAGATTTAGATACTGTATTAGCAATAAATCTGATCACAATCATCCACATAATCACCATGTCCTACTTCTCATGCCTGATCCAAGAGCGTTTTCCCGATTACTCTGCTACACGGACACACTACCAGTCCTGCTTTATGTGCTCATAGGATGTGGGTGAATGATAACTGACCTAAACCTGAAAAACTTTTATCCAGATAAGATCCATAGAAATCATGTCACCATGAAAGACTGAAGGCAAGGGGAAGCTGGCCTACAGTTTCTGGAAAGAACAAAACACAAACAAAGCAAAAGACCTTTATTCACTCACAAGAAAGGAAAAAAAGAGAAAGAAATTATCAAATTGGAGAGAAAAAATAGTAGTCTTTGAAAAAGAAGCTGCATCTCCCTACTAGCAACACACAAACCTTTCATTTGAAAACTTTTAAAGTACTGCCTGTTAAGTTTTTTATGTGATTGTTTCCCACTGCGTTTCAGCTGACTACACATTAACTGTTGCTATGTCCTATTAAAGTCTGCTTTTATTCTCCTAATAAATTTTCTATCTTGAAAGATAGACCCCCGAGATGTCAAAATGCAATGATTTGAGGTGACAACCAAAGATTTCATGCTGACCAAAAAATAAAAACAAAAATTTCGGGTTGCAACATGAGGTGTCAAGAAACAGACAAATGAAGAGTGAGGCTCTGGCATTGAGCAGTGCTATAACTTCACCTCTGGAATATTTGTTCATGGTGTTTGTTTGGTGAACTAGAAACGTGTCCCTTCAAGGGCTGGAGGAAATCCATCCAAGCTGTAACCAACAGGCAAACTTAACTACCAGGCAAAAAAGAACACGGCACAATTTGGTAACTAGATCTGGTCACAGTTCATTTAGGATACAGTCATGAAAAGCGGCCTGAAAATGTTTTAAATTGCCTTTCTAGTTTCCCTGTCATTTCCCACCTCAATTTTTTAAAGTACCTATAAATATCATACCAGCAATCAGGTTCTCCAGTGGTGGAATCTAGCTTTCTACCTACCAATGAAAGTCAGCATTTATAAAACTTTTCCTCTAATTTCACTATTACTATTCTTGAATGTTTCCATTTTCAATTTTGTAGAAATCACAGACGTTTTGCTCTTCTATTACTGATATCTCTTGTCTCTTTAAATTGAAATGATAGAAGGGTGAAATCCAAACTCCTTTCAAGTATGGCTTTCCTGTTTTTCCCGCTGGCTCTTCCTCGGAAACTGCAACTTTTTGGTTTAAGCTTTGATTCCCATGCTTCTTTGAGGCAAAATAGAGAAAATCAAAGTCTGTGTGTCTTGTTTTCCCTAATGACTCTCTGAACTTATCTCCATAAGGTATTTCCGAACACTTCAGTCATTCCCTCCTCCAGTATGAAACTCTGAGCTAATATTTAAAGTCATATGTGCCCCCTTTTGAGCAAACCTGCTGCAGACAAAAGAAAATATTTACAAAAAATCCAATAACTGCAAATACACTACTTTTGAGAATTCTCTCAGATGAAATCTTGTTCCACAGTTTTAAGCATCTGTAAAAGTCCCAAAATACTGGACATAGACTACTTCTACTCAGTGTTATAATTATTTTGCTATTATTTCAGGTTTTCTTGCATGCTGCTTGCCACTTGCTGCTAGCACACCAGATCTTCCTACTTTTCTCACCCCCAGTGGCTGAGTCTGCAGACATGTGACCAAATTGTTTGGCTGCAAATGCTCGGTGGGGAAGTATGTGATTCATTCTGCACATGACACCCAAGAATTTGTGCATGTTAGTATCAGCCAGGAAAAGTATTTTACACCACGGTTCCCTCGGACACGGTGCTCTGTGTGATGGTGTGCTTTCCTGGCCGCATCACAGGGCCATTGCTTCTCCCCTTCTTTGTCACACTCAAGGGAAGGCACAGCTGCCAACTCCCCCCTCAGTCAGCCCTGCTTGGACACCACAAGCACTGGAGCATTTACAAAAGCACATTCCAAGCACATGACCACTAGGCACTGCCACAGACAGTTTTATATCTGGGATGGGGTTTTAAAGGAGGAGATCTGTCTTTAAGGCTTGGCAGATCTGGGGCATGTGGATAACCAGTGTGGTGGATGCACCACTTGGATTTGTGGCAGCAAATATGAAAAGTAAGTGCAGGCTTTTTCAGTGCATAAAATATCTGTTCCGGAAGGTACTACAGAAGATAATATTGTGGAATCAGAGGGACATCAGCTAGAGTGGAGTTTCTGAAGTTGGGTGAGGGTAAGCAGTAGGTAGCACTAAATCACTCAATGATTACTGCTGGTCAAGATGAGTCATGACACTTTTTTTAGTCTCTGTTTTGATATGAATTGCAATTGCACCAACCATTAACTTTGTGTCATTGTCACGCATTGCTATCATAATCACAGAACACCCACTTATGACCAAGCAGTTCAGAAAATACAAAGAACATGCAGCAGCCACAGCTAGAAAAATAACTGCCTCTTTCACTGCACTCAATTCAATAAAGAAGAATACAACTCTCTTTATAACAATTTTCATACCTCCAGAAAACTGAGAGCATAAAATACTGAAAATAATGTATTTTTCTCTATGGGAAGAGTGCTGTGATTTTAAAGTCCACCAGGAGTTAACAGATTTATAAGTAAATTGGTGTCATTGAGACACACATCAAGGAAAAATGCCATCAAAGCTCAGGAACAGTAACAACAAAGAATGTGGAGGTGGCTTGTCTGGAGAACAACATGTCACTACCCATGTGATCAGATACAGTTATCTGGGATGCATATACACAAGAATCCCCAAGGCAGTTATTAGAAACAGGATCACTTTTAGAGAGTTTTCTTTGTCCATTATTTATAGTACTTTGGCTAGCAAATAAAATGTATTTCACTGTCTTCATCAAAATGAAGGAGCAAAATTTTCAATGTTGCAAAAGTCCATTTTATGCCATCCTGTGTTCCTATTATCATAACTCCCACTCCTAGTGCTCACTTCTTCCCTTTGCAAGGGATTTACACAGATAATTGTAGAGAACTGTCAGTTCAGCCAGACAAACTCTGCTATTAAAAATACTGAAATACTGACAGATATTAACTAGCAAAAATACCTCAATGAAAACTCTTTCATAAGTGCCTTTTTCCCCCACAAAAAGAGAAGAGGCCTCAATGAATGACCTATTTCTTCCCTAGTGACAGAATCTAAATGTAGAAGGAAGAGATGGGACAGATGGGACTGATGGCAATAGCAGCAGCAAAAACTATCAAAGACTTTAAAATAAATTTATAAAATGAACAGAAGTATCTGGTTCAAAATAACGGTCAATCTGTGTTTTATGGCTAGTAAAATATTAAATGGCTGAACTGTTAGCTGTAATGTGCCACTTATCATTTAATCACCCTCATTTAATATGGGGGGGGAAATAATGTACAAAACAGACAACTGTACAGAGAGAATGATAGGAACTATAATAAAGGATAAAAGGAATTAAAATAAAGATAAGTGCAACAGAAAAGTAAGATTCAGGATGACTTTTGTTGCTGGATACAATGTGTCACAACTCTGTGAGTGTTCCTATGTGGAATTAGAGAACATATAAGTTAATGAAAATCTGGTTAACATACTATCCTGGATTCCCAGGGAGCTCTTGGCACAATTCCCCCAAATGTTTTCTAAAGGTATTAAGCAGATCATGAGAAAAGCAATAGGTAGAAAGGAGGGAATAAAGGTTAGGCACAGCAGATCAGTTATTACAGTGAAGAGTGTAACAAAACATTGAAGCAGTAATATTACACTGAAGGGGAGGTAACCACAGTAACTGTGCTTAGAAGGTCCTAGACTGTTCAGGATAATCCTAAATTATCTACAGATGGATGTGAATGATGACATTTCACCAGATACAAGATTTGCTGAAAGTGTAACATTACTGAGATCAGCAAAAAGTGAGTTGAGAGGAGATGTAAAACTACATGGTGCTGATTCACTAAACAATAAAACAGCAGATGAATCTGAATTTTGATAAATGCTAAACATTTTAAATATGAACCTTCCCTCCCCAGTTTCCATGTCCAGTAAGTGGCTGCAAGGTAACTGCTGCTGCTCAAGAAAAACTTAGAGGTGTAATATGTGATTCTGTGAAAATGTCCACTCAAACCTCAAACAGAAAATAATGAGTTATTAGGAAAGAAATAGAAAACAAACCAGAACACACCAGGAGCATAAGCATACCACACACACATAATAAATTCTGAGCCCTCACTGCAAGAAAGACTTTGAGGTGCTGGAGTGTGTCCAGAGAAAAGCAACAGAGCTGGTGAAGATTCTGGAGCACAAGTCCTGTGAGGAGCAGCTGAGGGAACTGGGGTTGTTTAGCCTGGAGAAAAGGAGGCTCAGGGTGACCTTATCACTCTCTACACCTGCCTGAAAGGAGGCTGTAGCCAGGTGGGGGTGGGCATCTTCTTCCATCTAACAACCAATAGGATGAGCAAATTGTCTTGAATTGTGCCAGGGGTGATTTGGACCGGAAAAATTTTTTCACAGAAGAGATTGTCAAGCATCGGGACAGGTTGCCCAGGGAAGCATTGAGTCACCGTCCTTGGAGGTATTTAAAAGATGTGTAGATGTGGTGCTTAGGGACACAGTTTAGTACTGGACTTGGCAGTGCTGGGTTAATGGTTGGACACATTGATCTTAGAGATCTTTTCAAACCTTAATGAGTCTATGATTTTGTTCCACAGTTACCATGATGTAGAGTCTGCTTCTTATATTTTCGCTTTTTTTAATTTCATCCTAGTGGTCATATTTGATGATGTAAATAATTCCAAAATTTCAAGAGGCAAATATTTCACAGTTCTAATAAGCTTAAAGGCTATTAAAAGGTTAAGTTTTCCAGTTTGACTGAAGTATTAACATAAAGTAGACAGTAATTAGGAAGCAAATTTTCAAAAGGAAGTGTAAATTACTTGTAATAATTTCTGCATGCCTAACTGATGTGAATAGAGTCTTTTTATGGCTTGAATTTTTTTTTTTAATTAATTGAGCCTCAGCTTTAGTGAGAATAGTAATTTTTTATCACCTATAAAAATTAAATTCTATTGACACTAGACATTTTTACTTTGTGGTTCGAAGTGCTCTGAAGCCAAATGAGATATTGCAGCTACAAAACCAGAGTCAACATGGCTCTTGTCACCCACTCTGCCACACAAACAATTAAAATCCTGATAATTTGTGGAATTTGAGTAGATGACTGAATGCAACCAGTGAAATTAGAAAAAGGGAGAGACATTAGAGGGAGAACATCTGAATGGAGGAGAACACATGAATTAGATCCAACCACCAGCCATAAACAAATGAGAACTAGAGGATTCTATGCAGTAAAAT
>VZRV01007598.1:1464510-1768929 GCA_013398115.1 Falcunculus frontatus
GGGAGGGGAGGGGAGGGGGGGGGATTTTGAAAAAAGTGAGAGGGTGCCTAGGAGATATTAATCTGTCCAAGATGAAATGGCAAGCAATGTCCTTTGCATAGTAAATGTGATTGATTTTGGACCATCACTGTGCCCCTGTGTGTACGGCAGCATTTCTCTACATGTGCTAGGGAAAAACTTAAAACACTCCTAAGGTCAATTACTAATAAAATCAAGAGAAAGCCTCACACTAACCTTCCAGTCATCAAGTAGTACATATGACATGTAAATATCAAAACATTTTTGTTTACTTGACTATAAATAGCTGCAGCAGCTGTCGGCAAGATGAAATAGGATTTCAACTGCTTTTATTCAATTAACTTGGCCAGATTTAAAATCTCACTTCCACCTACTTGCATTTTCCATTACTATATAACACAGTTCTTTGGCAAACAAGGAAGCAGAAATCTAATGAAGTCTCTAGACAGTTATTCAGCTGCTTTTAATTAATTATGCCAGTGTGAATTGGGAATTAGTTAATGTTCTTCCTCTTAAACCTCCAAAACCTGGTATGATCCCAAAGGTTCAGAAGGAGGCTGTCAAACAGCCAGAAAACCACAAAAATTTCTAGTAACTTTAGTAGAAATGAGATAAAATATTTTATTAAGAAGGTCATTATAATTCAATTTATGCAATTAAAGAATTAGCTTTATTTCTAAAGGTTATCAGAGTTCTCCCTAAAAGAGCATACTTTTTCTTGGAGTCTCCATTTGTGCTTTCATCCTTAGCTAAGTCAATATATGTTTGTTGTTATTAACAGTCAGTAACATAATAGTCTCTGACCATGCTGCTACTTGTTCAGAGAGTTGCAATGCAAGCAGACAGGATGGGGAACAGATAATATTTTTGAATCAGCAGGATTTGGAATCTGAAACCTGTTATTTTTAAAATCTGATGCATCAATAGGAAGTTAATACTGGCTTTACCTATATTTGCCTTATGCTGAAATATTTCTTCCATATTCTGAGTGGTAACATCAAGGAAAAGATATTGGTACAACACCCAGAAGGAAACATACACTTTAGGAACACCAAATCCCTTGGAAGAACAATGTGGAAAATTTTCAAAGAAAACTAAGGAAAAAAAATGCCCAATTTGGGATTTCATTCTAAAAGCTGATTATAAAGCTATTCAAACCTTATAAATCACTGGGGACAAGCAAGTGTCGCTTTTCAATAGCTCATCTTATGTACAGATTTATGACGAACATGTGTACTTCGACATAACTTCATGGGTAAAGATTTCAATTGTGTAATTTAGATTTAAGGCCTAATTTGTTCTGTGACAGGATGAAAATCTTCCTTCAAATGGTGCAACAGAGCATCTGAAGTCCTTTCCAATGAAATTACTTAAAATTAAAGCTTAATGATGTTTCAGCTTCTATTATCTTGATCAGGTAACAGTTTTAACATTAACTTTTTATCTTATCAGGTAACAGTTTTAACATTAAGCTTTTATCTCAGTAGGCTTGTTCAGACATTTTTTAAATCAGTATCTTGTATTCTAGTCAGGACTTTTTCTTTCTTTTCTCTCAATAAGACTCTCAAAGACCTCAGTGAAATAAAGTCCATGCTGCCTACTGAATTGTAAAGAATAGGCTGATCGTTGGTTTGTTTCAATTTTTTAAATCTAACTGGGCGTCAGACACATTTTATAAACTAGATTTTGGATTTTAGCCTGAGATGTAGCTTAAAGGCCATGTTACACCTAATCCTATTTTAAAAGGAACCTACTTAAATCTTGTTTCATTGGAGTTAAAAATAAAACCTCCAACTTTTTGCAGAGGCTGGAATTTCACCTTTAATGATTAAAACAAAGGATCAGGAATGAATGTCACGAGGCGGTATTATACTTACTACTGAAAATAACTCTCAGTAGAATCCAGGTACTTTAATATTAAAGGCAACAATTATTTCCTATTAAAATAAATATCTTTGAAGTCATCACCATGGAACTAGGGCTAGTATGAAGAAAAACTTGCTTTTAACCAGAGATAAGGAAGCATTAATAGAGTTCTGTTTTATACAGAAAATGTGTATGTCACACAAGTTATAGCTGAATCATAGAATTATAGTATGGTTTGGATTGGAAGAGACCTTAAATTTCATCTAGCTTCAACTCTGCTGACATGATCAGGGACACCTCTCAGTAGGTCCAGTTGCTCAAAGCCTAGTTAGAACCAAAAGAGAACTATTTTGAATCAGTTTGCTATTGACAATATCAGACAGGTTGCTCACAGAAACAATTTTTTACAGAACATGTATTTTGTCATACCAATACCCAGTACTATCATTTTATTTTTACCATTGTACAGAAAATTATGCTAGACAGCAGCAAATTCCATACTTGTCATCTTTACCCATTACTCCAAGATGGAAATTTATTTATAAATTAAACAGATGCAACTCATTTATACTTCCCAGGTAATTCAAATGTTTATAAAATGTCTTAATTGCTAGGATGAAAAAACAGAAACTTTTTTTAATGAAATCTTGCAAAATAATGCCTCCTTAAGGCAATAACAAAGGAGGAATTTTATTTAGACATGTTTAGCATGATGAAACAGTTGTAATAGTTTGACCTATCTGCCCGTGTGAAGGAAGCACTTTGTCTCTAATACCATGAGAACATACTCTGCATCATTACACTGATACCATACTTTGCATCAATACGAGTCACAAACTTCGTATCTTCCCTGTAAGTGTAAAAAATTGTTCATTTTTAACCAGATGCCACACTATGAACAAGATCAGCAGAAATGACTGTTCCTTCAAAGAAAATTGAAAATGACTATTGATTTAGCCTACCACCTATCTACAAGAGAGGAAATAAAATGGCCAAATTAGGAACATATTTATCACTTTCAAGAGTGGCTACATGGAATTGAGACTGTTCAAACAGTACTGGCACATTTGTAGAAAAACAGCTCACTCCAGGTGGCCCTGCAGGTCTGTATGCTCTTGGAAAACATTCCTAACACATACAGTCTGCACAGGAGAATAGATTATACCAGTCTGGAAGAAGCTTCAGTGTAAAAAACATGAAATCCATTGAATCTGATATATCCTGTCACAATTGAATTGCAGTCAGTACACCTCTGTTCACCATTTACAAAATCTCTCTAAAGGCTTTGGGCAAATAAAACACCCTCTACACATGAACATTTACCATGGCACTCCTGGAACCTCAAAGACTGGCTAGAAGCCCAATGATGACCACACACAGGTAAGTACCACCTGTGCTGCATGAAATCATAGGAAACCTGACCCACACATTTTTTGCATGAGTATCACAACGTTAATATCTTTGATACTAAAGCAGTGTCTGTAAATCCTGACATTTTCCATTCTCAAACAGAATTTTGCTTTACTCTCTTTTTGTTCATCTTAGATAAAAGTCATTATTCCATCGAAACGTTACAGGATCTGACAAGCTCAGATCAAATTCACCCAGTAGAAGAAAGTTGGGAAGTTAGTTACACTAGAATTGACAAAGGCTCATGAGGTTTGTTATCAAATAAAATGTGCCAGAATTTCTATTAGGCATATGAAAAATGAGAGTGTCTGGTGTCCTTGGTTTCCCAGTTTGAGGGGTATGGTATGTGTGCAGGCAGTATAAATTACTTTTATTGGAGTTTTGGGGTTTTTTTTTAAGTTAAGATGATAAAGGGGAGCATTCTACTCTTGCAGCACTTCCACAAGTTTAGATTAATGCAAAGACTGCAAAGATAAGCATGACCTTCCCATTCCCTACTTTATTCCTTCTCATAATAGACTCTTTTCTCTGTTAGCAATCTCTGGAAGTACCTCCCTTTTGCTTGCAGCTCTCTAGTGCTGTTTCCCAAATGGCAATTGTTTAGAACACCTTGTCTGGCTCCTGCTCTTTGCTGCTGCCTTTCTGCATATAATTGGGGAAACGGCAAAACAGAGAACTGAACAATTTTTCAAGTAAACTTTCATAAAGTCAAATAAAAACGCTAACATTTTTCTTCTAATTCTTTCAAGCAAATCCTGTGTATTATCAAGGTCATTATTAGTATAGCAGCTGCTGGAGAGAGATTTGACTACAAAGCAAAGGAGGGAAAACTGGAAGAAACATAAACAGATGTTGTACTGCTGAGCCCTCCCTTTTTATTGCACTGGATCAGTGACCACAGTTTGCATGGATGCTGATGGGCATCTTGTTACAAATTAGTTACACCAGTTAAGTGAAAAGACTATAAATGGTGAGAACTGAAACTGAAAAATCACAGCAGGGTGTAAATATCAACCTTGGTTTTTTTCATAACTATAAAAGTAGATTTAGTCATATATATTTTTGACTTCAGTGTAATTCCTGATGTCCAAGAGCAGTACCAAACTACTTCAACAGGCTGCTTAAATGAGCTGGAGCAGGACAACGGGAATGTAGAGGTCGAGCATTCTAGAGCGGCTGCAGTGTCTCTGCTGGAGCAACCATCCGATAAAGAAGTGCCTCCAGCCAAATTCAGCTCATTTGCAGCTATGAGAAAATTAAATAAGCAACACTCAGGAAGAAAGGTACTTTAAAGGAACAGGAGGATGATGTCTAAATGCATTATCTACTCTTATTATCTACTTTTCTGAGACATCTAGATGAAAACTATTCATGGGATGATTTGAAGATAAAAGGAATGTTTGTGAATAATACACATTTCATTGTGAAAAGACTGGAAAACTCATACTGTTCTTTTTCCTTTAGAAGACAACAGCATGGTTTACTTTTAGCATGTTGAATGCTAGGGAATGGAGAAATCAAGTGTTTGCCAAAAGGGCATCGAAGAACTCAGTACAAGAACCAAGTACAGGATTAGTCTCTTGGCAATTTAAGCTGATACCTTTAAATCAGCTCATCTATCCTTTTTGTTCTATTTTTCCCACTAAGGATTAAAAAGACTTCAGTCTCTGGTGCGGTCAGTCTGGTGCATTTCATGTCATAAATGATCACTTCAAAAAAGAAAACACAATGTAGAAAAACAAAGTAGATTTTCCACATTAAGAGTAATTGGCAACAGCAGTAAAGAGTCAGCACTTACCCTGTAATGGTCAATTCAACAACATGTCTAAGTGCCAAACCACAAGCCCTTACAATTCTGTAAACTCAGTTAATTGCTTCTTTTCAGGTTGAGATCATGCTTGTATTTATGCCTGAATAAAACTTCACCATTAAAAATAACTTGGACAATTTCTGTTCCTTAAAATTTTACAGATGAGCTGTAGGCTGAAACACAAACATTTCTTAAGTACATATTGAAAAGCAAACAATGTAACAGCAACTGTACATTGCGTCGTGCACAGCTATTCTGGGCACAGGCTTTGCTCCACTGAAATAACTTCAAATCTGGTACAACTTAGCAGAATCCACCTATCATCTCCAGTTTATTTTCTTGATGGAGATCTACTGCAGCAAGCCAAAACCTTTCAAATATTCCACTGAAAATTATTTTCCATGTATGAAAAATTTGCATGGTTTCATTGACCGGCAGTTTACGAGTTCCAACTTGTTACTACTTCTTACTGGAAATTGCTGTTTTCAGGTGAGACCTTCACACTTACTAACACACTGAAGCAAATGTTGCTGTCAGGCCTTCTTCTGCCTTTGGTTCTCCCACTATCCATAAAGCTGCCTAATTCACTCCCACTTAAATGGTGCAAGAGTTGTATTCCCCATGCAAAACAAATGAAAAAATTGCACTAAAAAATATTACTTTTTTATATATAAAGTCTGGTAGCATCACTTTCTTCATACTGGTTCTCTGTTTTATTAAAGAACAAGTTGACTGAAGGAGTTAGGTGTTTTCACCCTGGAGAACAAGGCTCGGGGTGGGACCTCATCACATTTCTCCAGTATTAAGAGGACAGAGATTCTCTTCACAGGGAGCCACACTGAGAGGATAAGGAGAAATGGGTACAACTTGCATGGAGAGAGGTTTCATCTATTCAAATTTTTTACAGTGAGAACAAACAATCACTGGATGTGGTGGAGTTCCCATCAGTGGCGGCGTTCAGGATGACACAGGACAGAGTGCTAGATAATCTCACCCAGGTTTGCCCCTCCATGAAAATTTGGACCACATGATCTTCTGAGGTCCCTTCTAACCTGAGGCCCCTTCTGGTAATCTGTCTACTTAAATCACAATTTACCTGCCTTGCTTGCATGAGTAGTTGCACAGCACTGGCAGATGAGTTGTGCAAATAGTCCTTAAATTTTTCTGGATAGAATAGAACACACTCTTAAAATATGAAATACAAAGTCTAATTTATGTTTTTCTTCCAGGTATGTGGCTGATATCAGATTTAGACAGAGATGATAATTTTCAGTGCAAACTAAGGCATTATTTATTTCTGCATCACAAAGCTGTACAGCTTCACAAGTGATTTTAACAGGACCCTACGGAGGAGTTTTAAAAGACAACCAGGTTAAACCCTGACACACTGGTTAAAATCAGTCAGAAGACACTGAAAATCCAAATTACGGTGACAACACATTGCAGAAATTTAGGGCTTTTCCACACGAGGTTCTAGATTGACTTGTCCAGAACTGAAACGAAAAGCCACACACTTATGGATTTAGAAAAAACAGAACATTTTCAGAAGTTCTGCCATGGGAAAAGCTCTTGCTCACCATCTGTCAAGTTCACTGTCATGTGGCAATTCTGAGCATTACCCAAAGGAAGCATTTAGGGCTATTTGTTTTCTGAAGATCTGAGTTTAACCAGCTCCAGATAACTGACTTTGGACTAGGACCAATATACATGAGACATTTTTGTCACTGTGGATAGTTTTTTTCCATCCATGTAATCTGAGAGGATAAAACCCAGCTTCAGTTAAATTACTGTGGTGTTTTCGTTACATATGTTAGTAGTTTGTATGTTTGTTTAATTTTAATTGGATATGAACATAAGGAACCAAGGAGACATGTTTTCTGTTTAGTACAAGCTTTTTCTATCCCAAATTTTGCAACAAGCAGGTAATCTGAATGACAGCCCATTCCAGTATTGCAGTTCTGGTTTGACAAATAAAGGTCAAGCTTCCACACCAAATAAACACAGCATGGCAATCTTTCAAACTCTGGTAAATACAAGTAGGTGAGCGCTTTGTAGCCGACAACTGAGAAATGCAATATCACACTTAGGTCTCTTGAAACCTGCACATTACCTTCAGGAAGCAAACATAGAAAACTGTTCAAAGTTAGATAAAAATGTAGTGATCTCTTTAATGTAACATGTCAATACGTTGTGAACTGACTACTTCCAAATATCTAATTATGTATAGATAGCTCCTCGTTGCTCATCGCAAGTTTAGACACAGTGATTTTGCTTTTTGCAATGATTTCTAATCTGACAGAAAAACACATTTTAAAAATAAAGACAAAAATAACACCCAAAACCTTTTTTTAAAAGCCCAAAACAAAGCAAAGAAAAAAAGCATTTTTGATCATTTTTTAAAGAAGGAAGATTATCTTTCCTGTAACCGAAAGAAAATGGGAACCTCCACAGAATATTTTATTTCTACAATTCAGCATTTTCTCCTAGAAATCATTCCCTTATGGAAAATTTCTGATCAGGTAACTAGATTCCTGTAAATCAGGGAAATAATTAATAGCTGAATGCAATGACGAAACTGTGTTTCCTGCTGGCAACGCAAGAAACCAGTGGCAGAGTTTGGAACCAAACCTTTAGTTCCATGTCCCAACTCAGCCGATCAAGCAATGAACTGTTCCTCCTCATATCACTGATTTTATTTGCATTTCACTTTCCATTTAAGTTGCTATAAAAGTGTCCAAATTTAAGATTAGCTTTTGGTAACAGTAGAAGATCGTATTTTAATAGTTCTATTTATTTCTTATATATTGAAAAATGCTGTAAGAAAACAGCATGTATTTAACAAATTATTTAGCATAACACTGAGTAAATTCCTCATGCACTCAAACACATTTTGTACCAAAGAACTATCATTATTGTTCTTGTCCATCATATTGTTTCCTGTTACCTGCTGCAACAAAATGGACAATCAAAATCCCCAGATTCTTAGCAAAGGTTTTTAAGATTTGATGTCAGTTTTGCTATTGAAATTATACTGGTCAAACGCTGTCTTGTCACTCCCACTGCAGCAGAAAACAAAGTCAGGTCCAACAATTTTAAAAAAACAAACTAGAATTTGAAGATGTGAAAATGAGAAATTACCTGGATCTTCTATCGATAAGTTCTTCGTTAACCATTGAACAATATCTGAACCTAGGAGCAAAAGAAAAGGCATTTATAGATTAGTAAGCTTGCTCTCACGATTCTTCAGATCCCTGAGGCAATTCATATTGTTCTTCCATGCAAGAGATCTACATTTTTTGCTCAGTTTGTCTAGAAAAAAAACCCCACTGGCCATTCTATTTTAGTTTAGCTTCTTTTTTTGGCTTTGTTTTAGCAGTGAAACATACCGCTGCTTTCTTTAGGCTAAGACTCATAAAAAGTAATAGAAGTGCATTAAATGTGCAATAGTGGTCTGCATTTTAAAAACTACACTACTGAAAAATTTACATAGAAAAACACTTTATTAATCTAATACTAAGTTTCCCCTCATTAAAAATTACTTTACCAGTAAAAGCATACTCAGTTACTTACATATGAACTACCAATGTATCAAATTCCACCTCGTGGCTAAACTCTTGACAAAATCCATTTTTCCCTCGGTGCTAAAGTGCTTTCCTTACCACTCCAGTCTCCTTTGCTCTCCATCCCTTCATTTACTGCATATCCTTTCCTTTCTATTTAATTTCCTACCTTGTTTTAAGGTCCCATGCTATTGCTTATCTCTTAACACCTTTGACACCAGATTTCTCCCTGCCTTTCCCACTGAGTATCCTTCCAACCTCACGTCCTAGTTCCTAACCCGTCTGCTCCTCTTGGGCATGCACTTCTATCAATTGCACTTCTATCACACTTTGCACTTCATGCCACAAGCCGAAGTCAGCCTTGTTTTTCAGATAGAAAGCTACAGTTGAACTTCACCCACTGAGAACACGATTTGCAAAATAAATTATGAAGCATCGCAGCAGACAAGAAACCCAAACCACATTCATGATTTAAGCAACTTGAAATAACCACATTGGCTTAGAGGGAAAATGAGTGAAACACTGAGGGATGTTACATGCATGTTCTTCATGTTTCATGATATCTCCAGTTCAGACAAGCAATGTAATAGAGAGAGACATCACATATTTCCTTATAGAACCAATATTTAAGTGGCTCATCTATTTCCCACCAAGCATAACAAAAACCTCTTTGATAAACCTTAGATTTAAAACAATAATAAAAATCTATACAACTCTCACAAATATAAACCAAATCAAAACAACAAAATCTCTTGAGTGTACAATAATATATAACATTAGAATGTGGAGCATATTTCCCCTGTTGCTCCCTAGATTCAGATTTTCTTCCTGTACTTTACATACCACATAATTTCCTTTGCTTTTCTTAAGGCAATGAAAACAATATTTTAAAAAGGCACTTCAGAGAAGGAAATTTAATTCTCCTTAAAACTTTTATTTTATCACACTTAGTGAATAGCTCTATCATGTATTTTACGAAGCCTCATTGATTATATCATAGCTTTCCATCTGTGTATGCATTACTAAATTGATTGCATAGCAGTGAACATCTCTAGAGATTTAAAAACCATGTCCAGAGGAGACATTTTCATTAATATGTTAAATGTCTAAATTTGGAGAGATATTAAACTGCAGTGGCACTGTTTCTCATAGCTTTTACATGGCTTTATACCTCAAATGAGGCAATTTACCTTTACATGCTGTTGGAGGTGAACAAAATGTTACAGACAGATATTCCTACGCCAAAAATATTCTATTTTTATAAGTACGATTTTAGTCCTTTTTTTATATGTATGAAATTTACAAGGCTGACACTGATGGAAGAATTTTAGTTTAACATAAGATGAAACTTCATAAACCTCAATGATGCAGTTCCAAGCATAGCTATATTTTTCTGTCAGCTGACTAGAGAAGTTAGTCAGCCCCAAATATTTTCCTAAATCTTCAAAGATCAAAGACAAAAATTAGAAAAACAACATGACATTTTTGAATACTGATTTTTAACTTTGTCTTCTTTCAAATCTCTCAGGTACCATATGGGAAGAAGTTTTCTATTCATCTCGCCTTCAAAAACTTCTTTCTTTTTTGCATCTTTTGAAAACTTTCTTAGAGTGACATGCTGTATTCCTCAGCCCTCAGCTCCTGGCCTCACATTTGTGTATACATGGTCCGCACATCAGAAATTTCTGGCTTATTATAAGTAAGAGTGGAAAATCAGCTTTCTTGAAAAAAGTACCATCTGACTATGAAAGTTCATTGATGCTCTACTCACACTTTACCCTGAAGCCATTGCCCTGGCACATGAAAGCCTGGACGGGAGTTTAAGCCAGCCCTTGCATTTGAACACACTGATGATTTCAGATGCATGACTTTAATGACAGATTAATAAATATCAACACCAATACTCTCCTTCTAGCGTGAAAGCTATTCAAGTAAAACCAACTTGCAAGTAATTTGTCATATCACAAGTGAGAAATGCATCAGTTCATATTTGTCTGGGAGATCTCGGGGCCAACTCCAGTCCTAAAAGTATAATAAAGGTATTAACTTGTAGAGCTTGCTGGGTGTTTTTTTAGCTACTGGTTTCAACATCTAATCAACAATATTTGATTTTCCTAATAATTCCTGTGCCCTTTTCTAAGGTTTATTACTCATGCAAATGTGTTTCCAAAAGCAAAATCTTTACTCTAATTTCTTATCTCAGGAAAAAAAAACAAGGCAGCAAAACAGGTGAAAACATAAAAACGATACTTCCTGTGAGTGTAGCTTTGAAAAAAACTGACCAGCAAATTCATGTCAGTTTTCATACATGACTCTTCACATCTATAGGAATTATGATCCAAGACTATAAACTTCATTATTTGTAAACAAGAACTAACACTTACAGGATGAAAAATCTTTGACCTGCAAACCTGATTCTGTCTTACCACCAGAAATCTAGCAAAAAGACAAGCTAGTCAGATGATATAAATTTTGTGGAAGCCACTATCTCGGTACTGGACTCACCTGAAAAGGAAAATTTCAGCAATCCAAAATAGAAAATGTTTGCTGCATCATATACTCAGTTTTTGTATACCATTTAATGTGTGATATCAAAGACCCAGCTAGAACATTGTCAAAGCAGATTCCCAAATTCTCCAGGTCTCCCTGCCTCACTTCCAGCAAGCAGAAAAAAAGGCAAGTTGGCTATTAGATCTGCAAGGTGTGGAAGATTTCAGTCAATTGAAAAAATTGCTGACTGAATTTTGAAATTCCAGTAAAACCTTCAATTGTCATGCCACTTTCTAATGCAAATAAAAGTGGACAAGGCAAAGTAATAATTTTTAATAATATCTTTAAGCTAACAAAAGCAGAAAACATTTGAAAAAATGGGGTTTTTTATACATGGAGCCTGAAAGCCAACAGCGAGATTTCTTAAAAAACAGCACCTATCTAGATAAAGGCAATAAAATTCACAAGATCTTACTCAAGTCCAAAAATGACAGACTTTAATCTTCCTTTAAAAAATAGGCAAAAACCTGTCTATGTTCGTATTCAAAAAAAAAAGACTCAGTCATGTTCTTTGTAAAATGTACTTGCTGAAAATTTCACAAGTGATTAATTTTAAATGAAATGGTCCAAAAATAGCAGTTGCTGAAGCTGCCACAGCATCTTAAGAAAATACTTTTTGAGGAAAGCACACTGTCTGAACTCTGCAATACTAATTTCCAAGTCAAAGTCATAAAGGCCAGGGCAACGCTACAGTTACCTTTCAGAGAAAATCACCTATTTTAAACAAGTTCTTACAGAGTACATTTCCAAAAGGTGCTGGTTCTGACCTATAAAAAATTTCACAGGCATTATAAATCAAATTTTTGCTATGCATGGATGCAATGAGCCATGTAAGACTTGATCTGACAGAAAAAAGAGATGATATTAGCACTGCAAAAGAAAAGCAAAATTCAAAATGCTCTTTTTCAAAATTCAAAAACATATTTAGCAGAAGAAGAGACAGTTGCAAGAAAGCATATTTTATTAATCAGAATCACAAAAAAAGAGACCACTGAGAAACTTAATTCAATGATTTCTTACTTCATAAAGAGACAGGTTCAACCTTGCAAAATAAATAGTCTTTTGCTGTTAATATCTCAGTTTAGTAACTAAAACCTATTCTTTTTCTTACTTTTAGACCACAGAGTATTTGCAGATGATGAGGAGGGAAGGTGACGCAGGAAGCTGCCCTGCATTGCAGACACCAAGAGAGGATTTTGCTGTTGACAATCAAGACTTTTGCCATCTGAACTCCATCGTGGTTATGTTTGCCCAGCACTGTGACACCTGGGCAGCTGGGCCTTTTTGGTGCTGAAAGGCAGGAGCGGATCATTCAGGTGCTCCCTCGAGGGAGCTGCTTGGTCAGCTGGCTCAGCTTCAGAGCTCCACCACCACCTAGCCTTGAGAACTTAGAGAATTTTTTGCAGAGCAGCTCATGGTACAGAAAACTCAATAAACATGACTTTAGAAAGTATCAGTGTCTAAATTTAGGACAAGACTATTACTAATTTACCAAGGAAATAGTACTGTATTTCCACTGTTTCTCTTTACTTTTTATATTGAGAAATTTGGGTATTGGGTCACTTTAACTTTTGTCTTTGACACCATCACTTCATGGTGATACATCAGGATATTAAGGTTAGCCACTGATATACTCTTCAAAATCCTTGACCATGACTGAAAAAAATATAATGTGCAATTTCATTTCTCACCGCTGATTCAGATATTGGAAACACAGAAAGTGGATTAGATGAGCAGGGAGATTGTAAAAGCCAGTGGTCTCTCAAGTTTTCAGCACTAGCTGCTTTCAAACAAAAATTGCTGTGTTGTGGAGAGTAGGACTCTGCAAGAAAGGGTTTTCACTGGTGAACGGGACAAAAATTACCAGCATTCTCCTTGAAGTTTTCACAGTCACAAACCATAGCATTTGTTGCCACAGTTATATCAGCATGGATATTTTACAATTTCTTTTCTTTATCTGAGAAGCACAGTTAGTGTATGAATTCTTCATGCATATATCTGAAAGAAATCAAGTATCATATAGTTACAGGCAGAAGGGCAGAGGGAAGAAAAACAATGGCTGTATTATACATGGGTTAAATCATGGAAAAATACATTCTTATGCAGTACCCATACTGGATTATTCAGATTAATTTTTCCCTATGTTTATTACAGCTGAGCAAAGAGAGGGTTTGCATCACTTGATTGCAGTGTCCAGAGAAAGGTAAAAGAAGGATGTGGGGACTCCTCTCTGAGGCTGGGGTTGTAAAAGTGCTTGAAGGAACATACACCAAATAAATTCTTTCCACCCTGTATTTTTAGCTAATAGGTTTTTTCTTTCTTTTCTACATTCTTTTGGATTAATGTAAAATAGATTTATAGATTTAACTTGGTACAATTTTTTATCATGAGTGGCAACAGAGCCGACACTGTGATAATTTGAACACCCTGCTGATTGCACTTACATATTTAACTTTCTGACCTTTCCTATTTAAGTGGGTTGACTTTTTAAAAGAAAAAAACATCATTGAACAAAGTGCAATTTTATTAAGGAAATTATTTACATCTCAACTTTCACATGCATTTCTGCCACTTGCTTTTTAGAATTACTGATGAAAACAAATGCAGAAACTTACTCTTTTGACTTCTTATAATTGAGGGTGGACCAGGCATTTGTTTGAGTTCTGTTAAACCTCAAGGAAGCTTGTACCCAGGTGCAAATTCAAAAATGTCATCTAAATAATACTAAGTGTACAGAGAATATGACATTTTAATGAAACTACTCAAGCACAAAATTACAGTTTTCTAGTTTTAAAACAATATAAGCTGAAAAATACTTTTTTCCAAAGTGAAGGTAGATACAGGAATTTGCAGAAATAAAACCCTCAAATGAATCATCCTACTGCTTCTGAGTTGGACTCTTTCATTCTCAGCTGTAAGCAGTCCTCAGAAATAGTCAAGCCTAGAAGGGTAGAAAGGATCCAAAATTCTGGCTAGCCTAACCTTGTGAAGAACATCTTGCTTGATACTGTTACTACTTTCTGCTTCAGACAGGAAAATTCATCTACATTCATATTGTGAAAGAGCTAATAAAGAATGCAAAAATCTCTTCCACTTCCATACCTATATGAAATAAATCAATGGTGCTGACCCATAAATTCCAGCAATTTAAATCCTTCAGTCACACTCTGTCTCATAACCAAGCTTCAGAGTAGAAATGCAGTTCATAAACACTAAAAGAATAATGAAATATGGCTGTGTATGTGCCACTCTTTATTCTAAAAGTGTCAATCCACACAGGTCCCTGTCTCCTCCAGCAAAAGGAATTGCTTCTTTGTTCCAGCAGTATTTATCTCCAAAGTCTGCCAAAAGACATCCTCTACTTAGATCTCTTCCACAGCCACAAATGACCGTTTTGCAAATGACACGAGCTGTGCATAATTGGCAATATACCAGGAACCACAGACGAAACCCCTGTCATCCCAAGGCTCTTATCCTAAGCACTAGAGTTCAGCATCTTGCTGAAGAAGATTGCTTCATGCTAAACATTTGCAAGACAAGAGTGACGCTGTTTAGAAAAACCAAGCAGCATGAAAGCCCTGAACAGCCTGTCTACTGCAAAGGAATTTTTATGCTTTTCTTCAAAATGATGTAAAGCCTTGTCATCTTGATGAACTATAATAGAGTATCGGTGTGCACATGACGTGCAAAACCTTTACAATTTCCTCTATGTAAAAAATACATTTTTCCTCCTTTTTGAGGGGGAAAAAGCCCATAAAACATAAATAGAATTTTGAACTCCATAAAAATGTCCTGAAGAAATTTCATTGATGAGAAATCTTCACGTCTAAATAAAAAAAGAAAAACAAAACAAAAACTGACTAACCAACCAAAACCAGAAAAAAAGAACAAACCACACTTCATTTTTAACTACCGTATGCATTCTTCAAGCAAAACTTCTAAAGATTGAGATAAACAAGGAGGCCAGGAAACTTATCAGTGAGACCTTCCTGATTTCCTGTTCATCAGAAATCTTAAATAATGGTAAAAGATAAGAACCTAAATGACTTCCAACTTTTCTCATCATGATGTCCCATCCTTCTCCTCTCAGTCAGCTCCTTTCTTTCCCTTTCAAACACCTGCAGACACATTTGGGTACTATTAAGAAAGAAACAGCCAAGAATTCAGCTGCTCATCATGTTCTCCATCTATCATTACCTTTGGCAACTCAAGCTAAATCACATCCTCCAAAATAGTTCTGGATCCAATGCCAAGTGGAGAGCAGGAAGCCTCCAAACACCAAGCCTATTGGCGTCCATGCTCTTCCCAGCACCGCTGTGTACTGTGTAAATCAACAGGTAACGAGGCTGTTCTGCAATATCAATGCCCCACATTGTAGGTGAGTGCCTAGTCACCAGCTTAAAGAACAGTTTTTTCTATCTCTCTCACTGATGATGTAATTTCTTTTTTAAAATAGTGAGAAACTCCACATGGAAGAGAAGAATCTCAACTGTCTGCTAATTACATTCTCTAAATAATGAGGCAGCTTAGTCCAAATTACTGCTCAGACACAAGCAGTTTCAGGCATTTGAACCTGAGTGTCTCCACCTCAGTCTCTTAGGCATTCTGGTTGGGGCATTCTGGTTGTGGCCCCTTTTAATTCCTTTTGCTGGAGCTGTAACTCTTTTGTGTTAAATATCTTGGGAGATAAGAAGAGATAATAAATTATTTACCACCCTTTAGGACACCCCTGTGGGAAGTTGAGCACCTGGAGCCCCCTCCCTACTGCTGTGCAGTCTGGTTAATGGGAAGTAGAACAGCATTGGCAAGTGTATGCTAGTAGAGAACACTGAATGTAAGAGCAAGAAAAGCTTAGAAGGAAATGGATATGTGACTCCTATCCCAAGTTTGACCTCCTGCTCCTAAAATAACATATAAAGGGGCAATAGTAACATCACTGTTGTCTAACTACCTTGAACTCTCACTCCGAAAAATTCATCCGAGATTATTTCAGGAAAACTGACAATGTATTCTTATGGGAAAATTTTGCTACCTGCCATAAATAGTTCATCTAGCCTTCTCTTTGTATTTGCTGGATGTTTTACTGTGTCTTGCTGACAACTTTGTACATAGAAAACAGGTAGATCGATAAGCATATGTTCTTTCTTTCATACACATATCAGTAAGCATTTGCACATTGCACTTTGATAATCTTCATGGCACAGTAAAAGCTGCCTGAGTTTATCTCCGCCACAATAAACACTTTTGCTTTTTTATTTTTTTACATCAGCAATTTGAAAGTAGCGCGTAAAACCAAATACCCTCCAAGTTCAACAAAAAAGCTTTGTGAAAATCTTGAGCACGCTTCAAGCAAATATGTATTTTTTTCCTATTTCCAGATTAATATCTCTAAGAAATACAATATTTTCCTTCAGAAATGCTTTTAATTCTTGCCATACTGCCCCCCAAAAGACACCCACACACAGATGGTAATGGAAGGAAGTGAGGAGCAATGTAATCTCTGCTAGACACTTTAACATTCATTTTCACAAGGGAAAATCCTCAAATCCTAATTAAAGGGTAATGGGAATAAATATATAAATTATATAAGACTTGATTTGGGATTTTGACTTCAGGAAGAAAGTCAGTGGGGACACAATGACTTGCAGTTTTGACATTTGCCCAGAAACAATGTCAATGTACTTCCTTCCTCACAAAGTGTTCCTACAAAATAATAGTTAATTTATACAGTTGGTTTGAAAACGGGTTTTTCCACTGTTGCTATTTCAAAACATTCTTTCAGTGACTCATGCTCTTACCGCTCTCTTCGCTTAAGACTCTCAAAACTGATGGCCAAAAAAACCCCCTTCGATCAGTGTAGATTTCCTGAATAACCCAATCTATTTAATTTAGTTATTTTAACAAAAATACACCTTTTAGAGAGATTTAGTGATGCTTAGTACAACAGCACAATGTGATGCTCTGTAGAAGCTCCTGAACCACAAGCTTCCCAAGAATTTAATCATTACCCAGCCATTCTCACACCTACAGAAACATCTCCAACAGGAAACCTCAATAAAAAAATTCTACAACACAGCAGTTGCACAAAATACTTATCTTCAGAGATGCAATCCAGTATAGAGACACACACTATAACAGAAAGTCTGAAAACATGAATTTCATAACAAAATGCTGAGAAATTTAAAAATAAAAATACTTTGTTTGGCCAAAGTAGTCATCTGAGGGCTTTAGTTCTTTACTGCCATTGTTCCACAGCCTGTAGCACAGATCAGCTATTTTTCAACTAGTAGTAATAAATATAAAGTATAAGATACAAGAAAGTTTGCTGAAGCTGAGGAGAAACCTTCAACCTTAATCCTAATATTCAAGTGTTACACCAGAAATGTCACTGACTCTGATCAGAACTTTGTGGAAGGCTTCTTTTTTTTTTCTATTTGAAATATGAAATGTTTTAATATTCAATAGACCACAGAAAGTTCAAATGAATTTCTATTCTTGATTAAACTGTGCTGGATGTTTCTGTGGTATTTCCTCCAGACCCATGATTATTTTAATACTGCTGTCTCAGAGTTTGCACTTCAAAGATCTGCTGCAGGGCTACATTTTCAAAAGGGAAAGTAAATTAAGTTATTGAAATTTTAAGTACCTGTATTTTTGAGCATTAGTCTGACTGAAAATCTAATCCCATTCATCTTTTACTAAAATATGGGACTGTTTCAAGACTTTATTATGCCCAGTTGCTTGGCATAACAAAAATCACTTACATTATACAGTATAGTATGAACTGGGTTAGAAATAAAACTGACCTTTTCTCCAACTCGATAATTCCACCAAATTCAGCATATTTTTCATTTGCAGTCTTTCATCACTAGTCAGAGATCATGAATTAATTTATTCTAAGTGTCAATAATTGTGCTGCACAACTATCTGAAGCAAATATTACTGGGTCTGTTCTAAAAGACATAAAAATCTCATAGTCTTCTTATGGTAATTCTTTACATATGCACCTCAAGAACTCTGTCACAAAAAAGGTAAAATTTATTAGCTCTTGAGGAAAATTCCCAAATATTCATTGAAATATAAATTCTGCTGACAATTGAAATTCTCTAACATGATTTATCCATCAATGGAGATTTACCAAAAATTGAGATACACATGAAATACCATTTTAATATGCAATCAACAGCTCTTGGGTTTAAAACAAACTTAATCATATCATCCATAATAAGTACTATATTTCTATCTCAAATTGAAAGCTGAAGTATGGTGTATGCTCAATGGTTACTCATATATGTGAGTATATGCCAGTCATTTTATATATTATGCTCCCATCCATCACAATGAACTTAGCAAACCAAGCAGTAAAACATAGAGGAAATAAATCCCTCTACGTTTCAGTTTACCAAGTTTGGTTCCTTGCTGCTGTGTTTCCCAAAGGACATTCACATCAGCATTTGTAAGATATAAACTGCAGCCCCGTAGCTAGTATTGGCTTTTTCTCCGTGACATTTTTATAGGAATTCAAAAGCCACCTTTCTGCTTTGACAAGTAACATGGTACCACATTAATCAAATACATTTCTGAAGCAAAGTACTTTGCTTTCCATCAGTACCAGGCAATGTTCATAGAGCCATCACTAATGTCTCCATTTTAGGAATGTGTATTGGAGCCTGGGCAAAGAAACAATCTCTGCAAAAACATTCTGTTTTCTCCCATCCCTACCCTCACATTCATTATGTCCAGAGCAACCATTTAGTAACACTAATCCACGAGCTCATGGGATACATTTGCAAGTTTATGTGGAAAAGCTGGAGAGAGTAATTTTCCACCATTCTTTATCAAGTAGAAGAATGATAAAAAAGACATTATTCTGAACAATCCTGGACCACTAGCCCAAGACGTAACCTTTGGTGTTTATTTCTACAGTAAAGATAATAGTTCCTCATACTGTGCTGTGGATTTGGGGTGCTAGAGTACAGAGAAGCATTTTGAAAATATCAACCTGTTAGTGCAATAAGTAATAGCGCATGTCATGGAGTCTGGATTCTATTCTTCATGTTATTTTACTGTACACTTCAATGTTTTATTTCTTTAGCTGAAACATCTGAGAACTGACGACATCTTACTGTGAACATAGGATGGGTCTTTTAGAACTTAAACTCGTTTAAACAGAAGCTCTTTGTAAAGATGAGACTGTAGTTCATTTTTTCTTCCTTCTTCACAAAATGCAGAGAAAAATTAGGTTCATACTGTTGCCTAGGAGTATGCAGTGACGTGAATACTACTTTTAGCACCTGTTGCGTCTTTGCTGTTTACATTGTCAGAGTAAGAATAAATAGTACCAAGATGTAAAATCACCCTTGCTGAGGGAATACACAACCATTCAGGTGCCTATCAAACCGGTCCTTGCCTCCTTCCCAGCCCCTGTACAAACCATTTGTTTGAATTTTAGTCTCTCCATGTAATTTTTGAGGACCTGTACATATTTTATGTAAAATTGTCGATGGCCACCATTTCTTTCCTAACCACTGACTGCAGACTCAGGAACAGATGATATATATTCTCTCGGGAAAATAAAGGCAGGATCTGAAAATAAATATAAAGCAAATATCCAAGGTATCCAGTACTAGGATTACTTTTTACTAGTGGAAGGCAAAAGTAGACACAACTCTTGTGATGAGGGCCTGGAGAGAATAAAGATTTGTCAGTCAGCTACAGAATTGTGCTGTCTACACGAAATATGGTCCCAAAGTTGGGAGGGAGGGGGCAAGAAGACATTTGGGAAAAACATGTTTTTGCTCAATCTTCTTACATCCTTAGAAGAGCTGAAGTGAATTCATCAACAGATTACAAAAGAAAACTAGCAGCCCTCTCCTTCAACAGGAAATAAAAAACAAAAAACCCCAATAGTCAAAAATTTAAAGTATTTCTTCATAGATAAATATACCCTGTTCAATCTGGCATCAGCAATGAATATGATTCTCCTGCTACCTTTTTGTCAGATAAGAAATCAGGAGAGAGCAGTGAAGGGTGCTTGTGCTTGGACTAGCAAATAGTCTGATTATGGCAGTAGGCAGATCACTTCCCCTTGATTTCCCGGGAACAGAACCATTCTCCTTTCCAAAATACAGGGGAAAGGGAGTAGTGGTAATATGACTGGTGAGAGTTTTGATACAAAACAGGATGGATGAACATAAGTCACCTCGAAGGGAAGTCTTAAGTAGATTATCCCCTTCAAACTTCTGCTTCACTTTGAATGAGGCAGGTTTATACTTAGAAACTAAGTATATACTAGGCTGTTTTAGTCCTCCTTTCTACTATTGCAATTCTATCCGGCCCTGCATAAAACTGAGCCCCTGTCAAACACCAATAAATGCCTGCCGTAGCACTGTTTTCAACAAATAATGTCCAATGGATGGGAACACAGGCTCATGCTCACACATAACCTTCCTCGTTTCCTTTGTTGATCCCTTCCATAGGCTCAGCAGAGCTCACTGCATGGCACTCCCAGTAACACCTTGCAACCATATGAATCCTGCTCTGTGAGGTTTTTGGGTTAGAAAAAGTTTTCACTGGTCTGCTTTGTGCCTCTTGAGAGCTTCCCAGCCTTTAGATGTGGGCGCACCCTTACTGTGCCTGACTCTCCTCAGTATCATTTTCCTGGCTATTTGGCACTGGGAAATACGGTAGTTTAAGGTCCAGCATTTCTTCCATAGACTCAGAAGAGATCAGGATCTCAGAGGAGCAGGATCAGTTTTTGCTAGCCACATTAACGGTCAGTAAAACATGCTGCTCTCAAGTGAGAGATGACTACTCTATTTGTCCTGCAGCACACAAACACGGCAGCAATTCAAAGCAGTCAGTTAATATCAGAAGAATTTCTTCATCTCAAATTCACTACTCTCATCTTTTATTGACTTAACAAAGAGTATGTCTTTGGCCATTGCCATTTCTGGAACAACATTCCATGGCTTTAAATAATGTCTGATGGAATATATTTACATGCTTCTAATTTTTTGTTGTTGTTGTTGTTTTTTTTGGTTTTTTTGTTTTTTGTAATGGAAGTGATGGCTTACTACTTTAGGTGAATATATTAAAAAATATCTATAGATTCAACTTTAAAACTGATTTTCTCACTTATAGTATTGAGTCTCCCCTCAAACGTTATGCTTCTAGAAATGACTGTCGCTCAGGGAAAGGAAGCAACAAGGTTTCACTACTGTTAATACACTTTACATCTCAGCAATTTTCCTTCTCACATGTTTAAAATTATCATTTAGCTTGCGTTATGAAAGATGTCCTTGCTAGTTAGTGTTTTCTTGTTTTTAGCAAGTAAACTAACAAAGGTAGACAAGTTCTTGTTCTTCAAAGAATGCGTGCACTGAGAAAATAGAGGAAAATTACAGCTCTGAGCATAGGTTCTTAAGATGAAGCAGACACAAGTAACTCTTGCTACATATATAGCAAATACAAACATGTAATGCTTTAGTGATGTCTAAATTTGATGTACTCTAAACTTAGCAAAGATGATGATCACCAAACCAAGCGTATCAGTGAAAGCAGATGATCTGGCAGAGGTAGGAGTTACTCTGCTGTTTTACGCTGCAGAGCTCATTCAGTAATTTTAGCACGGAGGCATTTTATACTAATTGCTATTCAAACACGTTGGAACAGTGAGTCTCTCTGCTAAGGACCCTACAGTGAGCATTTCTAATGTGACAATTTAACTGAATAATGAAGATTTTCTGTGTTGACCATGGTCAGTGGTCGCTCAATAAGGCCCCTGACTTGTTATTCTCTGAATTTCCCCAGCCTAAAGTGCATCCTCAAAAGGATGCGTCACGAATCACAACAGAACCCATGAGACACCAGAGTTTCTTACCTTGCAGCACATTCTGAGGCTCTCAAACTTCATTTTGATATGAAGTGAAACCCCAATATCAAACATCAAAGCTTTGCACAAACTGAAAAATTAAAAATATTTTCCTTTAATGCTATCAAAATGTGTGATTCAACAGGGGCAAGACCTTTTTTTTTAGCATGATACAAACAGAATTTTTCATCTTCATTTTTCTGACTCATATGGCAGCTTCTAACCAAAGTATAATAATAAAACAATAAAAGAAAAACTTAGTATTTCAGTACTTCCTGATAATGGCAATGTCAAAAAAATTCTCCTGAAAAAGTGTGGCTCTGAAAACATTTCACAGCAGAAAACTGGTTTGCCAGATATAGAATCAGAAATGCTCTTAATGGATAATTCTTCTAAATTAAGCAGATGTAGAAGGCTTGAACAAAACTAAGATGGATGTGCCTCATTATCCTATGATTCTATGATCTCTTTGACAAGACCAGAGGACAGAGCCATTGGATCTGCTACACAGAGCTCTCAGGGACATTCAACGGATAGTTTTCGACACAAGAGATAAAATAAGAGAATAATGGGCAATCTCATCTGCCTTCTTCTCTTAAGGTGTTACCTTGCCAATCATTATCAGAATAAGTAAAAATTTTTATTCCACTGTATGTCTTTAATAACTTGCCACTTCCATTTTAACCTAAACTAAATTCAAAGATATTCTTATTGTGCAATATGAACACTATAATCATAGCAGTGATAGCTCTCCTTATCTCATATCATGCCTCTCTCAATGATGAGTCATCTCTCATCTTACATGTAGTAAAGAAAACAGATGAGCCTTGAAAAGCTAACACTTTTTGCAATTTTGTATAGCAAATACCATTTGGAAAACGTATTTGTAAAATCACAGCTCCTGTAACTACTATATCCGTTTCCAGACAGTGAGTTATATAAAGTGGGGATGAAAACATTTGGGAAGAATCTGGAATTTAGCTTCTAAAAGATGTTTTCTTTGAAAATAAGAGTGAGAGCAAACTTACTTTTTTGGCAGTTTGAATCATGTCCTTTTAAGCTTTAATTTCAAGTATATTTTTAATTCTGGTGCTATGCTTAAAAGTAATTTCTCTTTATTGAAAGAGAAATCAGAGGGAATATTATAAAACCATTCCTTTGGCTGCAATGGGAAAATCCAAAGTAACTGCATTATGATCACTAAAAATACTTCAAAAGTTTCAAATCAACATAGTTTAAAGAAGTGATTGAAAAAGATACTGAAATATGGCTCAAATTCTTCTTAGCTACGACATATGTTGAGAGTTACAGGAAAAAAGACGGCAATTTAAAGTTGCTTAATAAACTGGAAGTCTATTTCTTTACTCCTTCTAAGGTCAGTAAGCATGCAAAATTGTAGTGAAACCATAACCATCTAGAGATATTTACTTCTAACATAAAAAAACTTCTCTATACAATACTGTAAATTTTTATACTCATCTGCACCTTTGCTATCCTTGACAGGCAAAAGGGATATGTAAAAAAAGGGCTCCAGCCCTTCATATTGTTTAAGAAGATGTCCTGATCATCTCTCAAGCACCTTCCTGTGCTATGCAAACTAAAGCAACCATGCTCTAAATTGGGCACCATCACACTCTATAAAGAAGAAACATTCAGATTATTTTGACATGAAACACATTTGTTCTACCAGAGGCATTAGCAATGTGATGATATTCCCTCCTGCAAAAACACTTCCTTTGTTTGCTGTATGATTGATGCCTTCATGAGGAAATGTAGACGAATGCTGGTAATTAAAGTCACGTATGTAAAAACCAGGAGAAGCTGCGCTCCCTCCTCTCTGTGTGCAGGGAAGCTGAGGGAGGACAGGTCTCTGGGGTGTCAGACAGGGAGTGTCTTAGATGCCAGTTAGGTAACTATGCTGAAAACAAAGCAAAAGGAAAGACAAGTGGGTATGTACAAACAAGTAGGACGAGGCTGTTGAGGGACATATTATTTGAAGGACCTGCTGTTGTCTTGGGTTTGACTGATGTGGTCACCTGCACCAAGGCTGGTTACCTATATTTGGCACAATGGAAAGGATTTGATAGAAGAATGATCACTGCTTAAAAAACCTTTTCAGCAAGGGAAACAACAATCCTCAGTTTGTCGCAGAAGATGCACTATTAAAGTGAATGTTATTTCCTAAAGATGCAAAATTTACAAAGTGCCCTGCAAAGAATTACAGAAAATGATTTAATTGATATACAATTTGTGCAATGCTACACGGAAGAACTCCAGCAATGTTAAGCCCCCTAGTATTACTACGATGAAGTGAGTACACAGTTCACTTATTCATTTTATAGCTGTGGTAGTGGTCAAAGAGGACAAATGGAAAGACTGCTGCCACAAAATGAGAATGGTTAAGCCAATGATAAAAATCCAAGAGACTTAATTTTAAGCCTCACTTATGAGCCATAGGTTTTGCTAGTATGCCTTTGACAAAACTAGTTTTTGGGGGTGTTTTGGTGCATTTACAAGAGGAACACTATACTCAAAAATTAAAAAACATAATTAAAGAATGACAGGCAAATTTTCATGTTGCTTCAAATGGGAAGATTCAGCCTTAATAACATTGATTTTCAGACTGCTGAACTATCTATCGCAAGTATTTCTTTAATAATGAATGACCCTTGGTCCATTTATTTATAAAAGCTAGGCAAGATACAGGAAACATACAGATAAAGGTCAGTGTTTAACATGATGAATTCAGGCAGGACTTCAAAGTATATCAGGCTTGTTCTTGATTTTAATTCATATGAAAATTCTTCATATCATTTGCATTGATAGCTGGGCATAAGATAAATGGGGTTTGGTGCATTTTTTTTTATTAATGTTAGCATTCATTGTGCCAGGTTTTTCTTTTTTTGCTGTTACTTAAGCAGGTGAGAGGGAATATAAACTGAACACTTGAGCAATGAAAAGACTTCAACTTCAGGCTTTCTCTCTGGTTTTGTTGCGCTATAACCATATATTACCCTGAGTATCTGCCAGATAAAAAGGTCATGAAAATATATGGCATGTATATAATACTGATCACTCTTTTCCAGCACTTTAATTCCTATCATGTCCTCTACATTTTTTGAAATGCTAATTACACTCAGTCTGCTGTATTATACAGAAGCTGCTTTGGGAAAACAGGACTGTTTTGCAGTTACAAATGGCCATTAAATGACAATTTGTGTGATTCAGCGCTAGGCTTGGTACTGTTAATAAACACCCTCAATTGGAAAATGTAGAGAAGAACCTTGCAGATAAAGAGTAAACACCTTTGGAAACCCAAGGCAAAATCTCACTCCTAATGGGTGCACCCACACTTTGTTAGATTTCAGACAAGTAACTGGGGCTCTAATGCAGCACAGAGGGAGTCTGTTTTATATGAGGGAACCCAGTACAGCACTGGCTGAGAGTAGTTTGGGGATTCCAAGCCCTGCTCTTAGTGGAGTGGGGCAGCTCCACTAAGTACCCACATGTGGGCACCCAGCTCCTGCCAGTGGCAGGAGCAGGCACAGGACTCCCCTCTCCTCCAGCACAGCAGCAGCCCAGGGCCCTGACCACAGGGGTGGAGGATGTTCTTGGTTTTCTCTGGCCTTGTTGGGTGCTGCCTGATTTGTAGCCCATTAATGGTTTCATACTCCTCACCCATAATCATAAAAACTAGACTGCTTTTTCATAGCTGCTGAGACACACACTTCATGTATTGGTGCTGTGGTACATGTTAAGTTCAGTGACTTACTTAGATTCTGAGTGAAGAATATCTAATCAAATGTGTATGGATTTTACTCAAGTTTTTCTTCCTGTAAAAGATATTTACATATTGTTTTTGTGTATACAGATCTTTCAAATGAATCTATTTATTTTATTAGCACTACAGTAGCAGGGTTCACTTACCAATAGAAAAATCTCGTATTGGAAATAGTAATACTCAGGAAAAAAAAAAGCATTTTGGACTTGAGGAAGAATTTTTTCTCTGTTTCTTTTATTCTTCTTTCTTACCAAGTCATTACTAATCACAGGTAAAAGACATGTTTTATTTTTTGAATTATGTCAGCAAGAGGAACTTTTTCCTTTCCAAAATAAGGATAGAAAAGATAGTTCCAAAAGATTCCCAATACTGATACAAACCTTCATTAGATATGAGACCCAGGGCTATAATCTCCTTCTTACTTGACAGATATGCTGATCTGAGAAGAGCTCCAGCTGACTGAGGACACCTACTTCAAATGTTACAACTAATATATTCTATTTTTCTTTTTGCCATATATTGTGCCTGTTTATATGCTTGCTGTAACTAATGCAAAACTTAGGGACTCTTGCTCACAATATGTGCAGTGTCCCTTTTTCTTTCTGTTTGCTATTTTTCTGTAAATAAAATGTCCTGTTTGGATAACCCATAATAAAATACAGCCATTAAAACGAATAATTCCCTTGCTAAACCACAAATGACATTTCCATTTTTAAAACAAATAGTTATCTGTACCTGTAAGTGGTGTCTTGGACAGAAGATCATAAATTATCATTCACGACATTATATTTAATTTATTTCTCTTATTTCTGGACTTCTAGATCTCTCACTACATCCATCTGCATATCAGAATTCCATTTTCGAGTACAGCTAGTACAGACAGTTTCTATTTTGGCTTGACTACTAACAAACTGAGCATAGAGATTCAGCAAATATTGATGTCTAAATTTGATGGAGTGGCCTGAATAGCCAGGCTGCAGAGATGTGCCAGAAGATCATTTCAAATACACTGAATTAGAGACTTTTTCTCATCTTTTATAACAAAGGATCCAAAACTGTTTGACACAAACCCCTTAAACTGAGAGCTACTTCTCAGATGAACAATTAGGACTTGATCTAAAATAGACATAATATACACAGGACTAAATTGACATTTCACTCTCTAACCTCAATATATATTTCACTTTCTGTACTGTTCTAAAAGAAATAAAATTGGATGGAAATCTAATTTTTTTAAATTTTCAGCTATCAAGCAGTGAGTTTTCAGTTGAAACTAATTATAATATTACATTGTAAAACACCAGTACATGTGTAAAGGGGATACTTAATTCTTACAAAATAGTAAGATTACCACAGAGAATAAAGACAATGTATACACAGACACCTTGTCCTGGATAGCTGTAATTCAAATAGCCATTTATAGAACATGAATGCCCTTCAAAACTCACATCATTCAAAAGTTAAGACACACTTTTCGTATAAAATTCTGCTTCTTCCACAAGAAGTAATGACTCCCTCCACATTTAATAATTTATGTACACTGAGGAGGTCTTTTCCTATTTTCTGACACCTACACGAGTAATCACTGTTCCCTAATAATCCAAACAGATACTGTTTCCAAAAACATGCAGTGGTTTTGATCAAAAAGTCTGTATCTTGAAGAAGTTTGGAACCCTTACACTGGTAGTGTCTGGTAATGCCATTCCTTCTCTCGTTAAAAAGATTTAATGGTGCCTTCCCCCTTCCCAATTCACTCCCTGTTCAGAAGTTGGTTTCAATTCTTCCCTGCAACTGAGAGCTCACAAGTCCCTTTCCCTTTTCTAAAATCAGGTGGTCCTCCATTTCTCTACTGGGACCCTCCAATTAGCGCACTAATTTAAATTTATTGCTCTACCAATTTATTTCGGTTCTACTAAAATACATTTCAAAACAGTATTTCATGTTTAATTGATTCCCAGTTTTAGCATTTCACTGAAAATGGTTTCCCTCTAGCTCCTACAATAGCCCATGTTTCCTAGCTTATTAACTGCCCTACAAGGTCTTCCTCTGCCTAATACACAATTCCATTTTAATATAGCTGTGTCCATATAAACTTGTTCATATGCTTTTTAAAATTTTGCATCCCATCATTAATGATTAGAAAGAAAAGGTTTAAGAATAATCAAAAGTGTAATTTTATCAGACTAAACCCAAAACTAACTAGGTGACTGTTTGGATTAAACATGGCTTATTATCCCTTAGAATAATAGGAGGAGAGTTTTACTGTGACTAAATTACAGAGGTCATTTAACTCATTGCAGAGGTAATTTATAAGCAGTGTCCTAGATCTCAGCTACATCACACAAAATTAAACAGTATATTTGATCATCCAATTCATGCATACTTTACCTCTCTGCTGTCGTGACAGAGCTCAGGACAACCACTGCTGAATTGTACCTGCTCAGTAGTTTAGCAGCATACCACTGGAGCTGTGCTCTCTGTCCCTTGCATGCCTGTCCAAAGGAGCTATGACCAACACACGGAGAGAGATGGACATCCCACTTGTGTGGGGATGTTTGTTTGTTTTTTTCTTTTCAAACATGAGGAAATGTACTTTTAAGACAGAGAAAAAAAGCCAGACAAGTTGCACTCTCTTCTTTACTTTCAGCAACTGTCCCAGAACAGTAAATTGCTACTATGACCAGTTTTCCATTTATTTTCTGGAAAAGAGACTCAATTACTGGCCTTTAAATGGTCTAGAATTTGGGGACATCATGCCTGCTGGAAGCTTCCTTGTAAGCATGACACAAAATTAAGATTAGCCTCATAAATCTTGCTTGAGCAACATGATGTTCTTTAACACAACCATATTTTCTACCTACTTCCAGTCCAGAGCAACCTACCCATTGCTCATGCAGAACAGATGGGGTCCCTCTGCAAATGCTGACCATTGTAACTATGTGCTTGTGGCTTGTCATTTTAGTACTCATGAAGAATTTTTAGATGATATATCAACAGTCTGAAAAGATGTAGGTAACATGCAAGGTCTACACTTTTCTGTAAAACTGTATTTGACCTCAGGCACAAAGAGATGAGTCACTCCACCTCCACCTTTCGTTAAGACAGGTTCTGATTTGTTCTATTGAACAGATGCTTTTGTAAGTATGAAAGGACTTGATCAATTTTTTTTTAAAAACACCCACTTCTAGAACCCAGGTACTAGGAACACAAAAATACTACTACTCAGAAAACAAGTGAATAGAGAACAAAGAAAGTCTATTTTTCTCTAAAGAGTATGGAAGAAAGGAGAATTCAACTTGATTACTGATTAAAGCAACTAGAAAAATGAGGAGAGGGTAAAATTGTGAGAAGAAAAGCAGAAGGTGGAATTTATGTGAACAAACCATTAATGGGCAGGTTTGGCTCAATGCTTTTTCTCTATTTGCAACATATTGCCCAGTCTAGAAATACAGTTCAGGAAACAGCTGAGCATTTTACTGTATACTTATTAAGATCTGCAAGCTTCTTTCCATAATAAGTAAGTCCAAAACTTACAAGAAGATAGTCTTGATGAAAAGGCAAAACATTTGAGATATAGACCTATAGACTCAGTTTAGCTATCTTATGATTTATTATAAAATCTCAAAGGGGAAAAATTCTGGTATCAGACAAGCACATGGGTACTGGTATTCACGAGAGCCTTTCATGCAAATATTATGGTAATCGCCTCTGAAGAATAAAAGTGCAAAAATGTCCTACGTCTCTGCTTGTACGCTCAATCACTCCCAGGCCTTTTAATAAAAAATATTATATTACAAAAATGTGTGTTTGGGGAGGGGAGTTTAATACTCATTACCCTGTCTTTTTTTTTTTTTTTTTTTTTTAAACATTCTCAGTGCTTTGTACTTAGTTTGGCTTCACTAGCCAAGTCTCAGCAATTACTGTGTCCTCCTTCCCACCAATAAGTCAGGACCTTCTAAGTAATTTTTTGTGCCATCTACCTGGATTCCAGGTGATTCCTGGGTTTCTACTCTGTTCCTCAGATACCAGACTCACCAGACTGCAGCTTCTGACTTTCTGTGTATTTTAGGTAATTGTTTCAGTTAGGAAGCAGAGCAAAGTAAACTATTTGACTCTACACAACAGGCAACAGCTCTGCCCATTTCCCACTGTGGTCTAACCTTTGCTTTGGAGAGCTGCGCAGGGAAGCAGCACCTACTCCAGTGATCTTCCCCAAGAGAGGAAACAAGTAAACCAAGAGCATCCCCACTGAGGTCTTCCATCCTTAAGAAAAAAAGAGACAGATGCTGTGTGGCAATGCACACAGCAGGAACGCCGGGCTTTGTGCCTCCAAAGCTGCCAACATCCTCCGGCCTCAGGGACTGCTTAGTCTGTGGGTTTGGGATAAGAGAAAACATGGTAACTACAGCCAGCTTATGTGCTTGTTTTGTAACGTCAAGGCTTACTCTCCAACTGCATAGACTAGAAAACAGTTTTTTAAAAAGTAAACTCAATTATTGACCTTTATGATGAAGCTCAGGAGTATAATAGGCTTCGTCAAATGTGTGGAGCGTTGTAAGCAACACTCATCGCACATTTGAGCACTTGTATTTCGTGTTAACAATTAGCTCTTGATACAATAATTCCATTTTAAATTATTTTGATAATTTGTAGAAAACTGGTTACTATCAACGGTCCCTTTATTTGCACAGTGATAGACTGTCAGGAACAGTATGCTTCATGAAATTACCTTTACTTCCCATGAGGGTGACTTTCTAATTTAATGTATGTTACTTTTTGTCAGGAATGCAGCTGACAAAAAATAGCAGCAGAACTTCTTCAGCACCATGCAAAACTAGCCTATAGATAACTTCAGCAACAACAGAAATATAAACCATTACAATTACTTCAACTTATTTCTTGCTTGCTTTTGCAAAGACAAGTCTGCAGTCTTCTGATGCAAATGCAATGACAAAGTCTTTTTCCTCATAGCTGGAACCAACAGAATTAGGAGCTAAATCACAAGTAATCTTGTAAACCCTGCTAACTTGATTTCTTGCTTAAGGGACATATTCTCCAGGGAATGATTTTACTTAGTTTGATTATTTTAACTGCTGGCCAACTACATGTATGTGCCTGTAAAAATGGAAGATTGAAATCTGAAAATACAGAACCACTTCCTTTTTGCATGCACTTCATTCAAATATTTCAAATTACTTTGAAACAGTAGATTTAAAGACAGTAAGATAGAAAATTATGCACTAAAAAAGTAAAACTGAAGTAGAAAGAAATTATGTTGCTTGAAAAGTCACAAAAGGAGTCAGTGTTAGATAAGAGGAAAAGGGGACTATTCCAGACATATATGTATCATCTTAAAAAGAAAAGGAAATTTGTCTACACTGTATTACAACTAGCAGGATACCTGTAAATAACATGTTATTTGTGTCTGTACCAGCAATCCTTATCACATGTCTACATCACTTGCTAAATTATAGTTAATAATCACCACACAACCAAAAACATGCTACCAGACAACAGGGTATAAAGCCACATAGATTAAAAAATTAGGGATTTTTCAGCAGCTACTCCAAAATATAATTGCATTAATAATTATTGTCTCTGTTTATAAAACAATTACAGAACCTGCTTAACTACAGGACTGCATGCAGAAATTCCCTGTAACTATTTTATTCCATTCTAATTGACAGTATATTCAGGACCCAAATCTGCTAACACATATTCCCAGCTTTAGAATTGTACTGCACTCATACAAAGTGACATTACAAATCCCATGTACCATTGCAAAGTTTTGATTTTTGGCAAGACAATGGATACTTTTTGGGACTCAAGGGTTCTGACCTTAGAGGAACCAGATTGGTTTTCTTTTCCTTTTCTCCAAGTGGATGTTCATTTCTGAAATAGTATCCAGAGACTATTTAACAAGTGTACCATGAAACAGATTTCACATTGTGGCAATTACTAACTCTGAAAAAGGACTTCATGATGAGACTTCATTTGTCTTCAGCTACACACTTCCTCTGCCCATTCTTAACATGAGCTGCAAATTTCCCTCCTGTCTCAGGAATTAGTGATGGCAGACACAGTACCAAACATTTCTTCTGAGAAGGCACTTCTCTTCTGCCTCCCTCAAATTGCTCTGTGTAAAAATTCCAATGTGACTTAAACAGCTTTGCAGTCACAGAAGTACCTCTTAAACTGGTAGAGTTAAATAGTTTACTTTGCTCTGCTTCCTAATTAGAACAATTACTTAAAATACACATCCCTGGCAAATTCTTACTGATACTGATTCCTCTAGATCTAACCATTGCTACGCAGCATCAGTAGTATTTCTTTCTAAGAGATTTCCAAGAGATAGTGAGGAAAGAAAACTGTTTTCATAGAACTCCTGAACATATTTCTGTACATTCACTCTTCTTTAGACATAATCTAGTCTTTTCTTCCGGCAGGGCTTTGCGCACAGAACAGATTTTAGTTAAGCTATCACTAGTACAGACGCTGCTTATATCAGCTTAAGAGGGTTTCTCTTAAGCTGATACATTATGCACTGCCTCCATGGGCAAATACAAATGGCCTAAATATGTGGGATACTTACGCTTGTACGTGTGGGTTGGATGGGGCTGTTTTCCCAAAGTACTACTCATTGTTGCCGATGGAACACCAGCAAAACACAATTATTAACTGGTGTTAACGAGAGAAGAAATGGCAAACTACTGAAATTGAAGCTGTGATAGATTGTGGAATTCCTGATAATTTCAGGTTTATGTGAGGCTGATTCAGGGCTCCCTTTTCACCCCACATTTTCCATGAATGTTGCATGTCCAGTGTCTAGAGAATGGGTGTCAAAGATGGCAAACTGGGTAAATTTTTGGCTTTGGTGAATGCAGTAGGTTTTCCTATACTCCTCTTAAAAATTCTTGCACTTCAAAGCTGCAATTCTGTTCCATTTAAAACAGTGGCAAAATCTTACATACAAAGAGATTAGTAAGAAGGTGTAGCAAAGGAATGGAAGTATTTTCACTGCGAAACAACATCATAGGAAAAGATAGCAAAAAAGTTTTATCGATGATCATCAAGGCCCAAAGCTAATTCTCTGGAAACAAGCCTTTGGGAGGAAGCGTGTATTTGGGAAACGGGATCATCTAATTCAAATTGTGCACTTCGTGTGGACAAACCTCAAAGAAGATGAATGTTCCTAGCAATTTTCTGTCTCACAACAAGTGAATAACTATTAAGATTGCTTTTTTCCATCAATGCATGACTTCTATACCTATTTCTTTTGCAAATGTCTGTGAAAATAATCTTTTCATATTTTAAGGGAACAGACATTTATGATTACTGTTTTGCAGACAGATTACTTTAAAAGACTTTTCAAGGAGTTTTCAGTATATTTTAGTTTCCTAGGACAATTTTGCAAAACTGCCTCAGACTTTTTTCACTTTATTTCCTTCTTTTTACTAATGCTCCAACAGCAATTGCCACTGAATCAAAAAGCATAAAAATAAAATTTTTTGTTATGTCGTTTGGTTAAGAAGAAGCAATAACCTTTAAATGAGTACTTTTTGTTCTGTTTAAAATTATTTCACATTTTGAAAAGCTTTTTATTCCAATAGTAATTTAATAAAGGTCTGATATTAGCACATGTCTTAAAATGAAAATAAAGAGCATAATCACCTTGGAACAAGCTGTCCAGATAAGTTGTGGCTGCCCCATCCCTGGAAGTGTTCAAGGTCAAGCTTGATGGGACCCTGGGGAACTGGATCTAGTGGGTGATATCCCTGCCCATAGCAGGGAGACTGGAACTAGATGATCTTTAAGGTCCCTTCCAACCCAAACAATTCCATGTTTCTATTATTAAATATATTGGAAAAAGTTCTTCATTTCTTTCTGAAGAGCATTCATCTTATTTGATCTCAGCCCACCACAGCTTGTTCATTCTGCATTTCCCAACGGCAAAGCTGTCACAAATCTGATTTTCCATAAGATACAAAAGTCCTGCCAAGTTTAAAGCAGCTTAAGATCACCCTTTTCTGGTCGGTTACCATCCCAGTCATGAGGCCAAGACAAGCAAACAAACAGAAACAAGAGATGAAGGGGTACAGACAGCCCTCAAATATCCACTTTGGTTTTCTGTAAAGCATACAAAGCATCACTCATTAATCACTTAATTATCTCAATACTTGGAAATGACTGTGTCCATCTTACGGCTCCACTTAGTCAATCTCTTCTACTCATGACTCTAACACTCATGAAAAATATCCATTCCCAAAAGACCATGAACATTTGAATGCATATCAGTCACTCTGACTAAGTGACGAACGGAAACAACGTGCAAGACTGGTCGTATAACTTCAAACAAACTGTTCATTTGGGAACAGATGTTAATGAACTTTTTGTTCTCAAAATTCTGCTTTGAAAAGTGAAACCGGAAAGATGGCAAGTCTGTCCTCCAATCTGCCCATCTGAGTGGACACAGGAGAGGGAATGATCCAGCTTCTGTCCTTCAGGAACTGAGAGCAAGCTTTTCTTCAAAGCATTTCACTAAGAGGGAAACCTCATCAAGGCAGTGAGCTCGCAGTTTTAACACTGAAGGCCTGATTGGAAAGAAACAAGAGGGTCATTTGGCATAAAGAAATCAGCAATGATTCTACCATTAGGACAATGCAAGAAAAGAGAGATGAAGGAACTGATAGAATAAGAAAGTAGAAACCTGTCATCAACCCAGCACAGGAGACACTGAAGTTAAAAGCAAGGTCTAAAAAAATCAAGACTTGGGAGATGGGAATCCTCGCTTCTCCCAAATGGTTAATTTACTCTGGAAAATCTATCAAAAATGGAAATTTCAAAATCCTTTTATTTACCTATAATGCAACACTACTTTGCTCCAAAGGTACCAGATGATTGAAGTGTTATGCCTTGTGGCTTTTGCTTCTTGTCAAACCAAGTAGTAGAGCTTTTTATTTCATTTCGTATTTCAGGTTGGTAATCTCCAGTAGTGAACTGGACAAACCAATCAACTAATTTCACATGCAGCACTGAGAAGTCATCAGATGTTAACAACTCATTACTCAACTGGAAAAGATCAAAACTAATGGGAAATTCTCTTTCCTGTTATTAGTCCCCTGAGTCATCCAATTCCCACTGCACTACTCTTCATTTTTTGCTGCCTGCCTCTATATAATAAGTAAGACTCTTGCAGGTAGCCCCTGTGACTCATTCCTTGGGCTCACCCACCTGCGATTTGTGAGTGAGATCAGCTACTATAACACTGCTTTCCTCTGGAGTCTCTCACTACATCTGAGCAGGCTACTGAGATTACTGATCTGCTTTTCAGATGGATTTTTTTTATGTTTAAACACATCAGTTCTTTAATTTTTTACCAAGCATACTGCTACTAGTGCTCAAAGACTGGTAATCAATCATTATATTAATACATTTTCTAATCAAAATGCAATATCTCATTATTTTCATGATTTCCCAGGTAAAAGAGAAGTAAGCATTTTCTGAGATCAGGAAAAACATTTTAAAAAATTGAATATGATGGCAATAATCTTTCTAAAAATGGGAAAACACAATGTTTATATGGAAAAGATACCATACGAGCTTCACCTACAGGAATGAGAAAAAACTAAAGACTTCACATGGATTACATTTTCCAGTGAAAGGTAAATTATTGTTTTCATTTTCTCTTTAACACAGGAGATGTTGAAAACATACCTTTCTACTGATCTCCTTCTTCTATTTTTGTTGGTTCAAACTGTGACTACATTCCAAAATCATTGAGCCATGCATCAGAAACAGCCAGTAATAACTAGTTTGAGCATGTTTTTCTTGAATAGTTTTTATTCTCTCTCTGTGGGCATTCTTTAACTGAACTTATGTTTCTCAGAGTTCTTCCTGCTCCTTCAATAAAAATTCTCATGTTCTACACTCAGTCTTACACACCACTCAATTGGCACATTCTCCACAGATTTTATTCATCACCAAGCTCACCCAAGTATTACACACTTTAAAGTCCTATGAAGAATCATGCTGACATTCCATATGACCACAAGACATCACTACATCTTCTTAATGAAATATTCACCTTCTGATTAGCTTATGAAGCTTTCAGCACTAATACTGGGTAAATGACCAACACCACTCCAAAAAGACCTCCAAAAAAACCCTCAACTATTGCAGTGCTTTGTCAGTAAACTCTGAATGAGTCTTTCTGCTTCAAAGTGAGCAGCAAAGCTTTGGCATTTTCTTGTAACCCTCCTTAGCAAAAATAAAAATGATATTTCAGAGCTCCTTCTAAACTCTATGATTCATATGTCAGACTCCCTAAATTCATCATTTCAAGTAAGTTTTTTTTATCCATTTCCAGGTCTAAAGGTGAACCACGGACAAGGAAAATCACCTCCTCTTTATTCCTAAAACTCTAATCCGTGTTAATAAAGAATGCCCATGACAAGCTTCATGCAATTATTATTGCTGACCAGCAAGATGTCTATATACGCTATCTTCTTCACTCCTCAACATTTCAAAAGCATGAAGACAACAACAGCAAGTCCTTCTTTTGTTCATCAAAATGCATAATCACATAGAAGGAGGAAGACCTCCTGCCTACATTTTTCCTTAGCACGCTAAAAGTTTCAAATTTTTATTTGCTCTCTATGAATGTATGGAATATATGGAACATAAATCAAAATGATTCCTCATATTTTCAAAATTTCACAAAGTGGAATAATCTTTAATTTAGGATTATATTTTTCTGAAGCACAAAAATGTGTATAGTGTATAGGGAGATATCTGTATTTCAAATTTTTCTGTGGATATTTTACTTGTGAAAACATTTCAGGAATGACTCAGTAAATGAGATAGTATAATTACATCATCCTATTTATTACACTCACAACATTCTGTTAAATTCAAATACCATTCCTCAGACTGATTTTGCTAATGCAGTCATCTTAGAGATGGTCAGTAATTCAGCATTTAAAAAGTGATAGCTCTTTCAATTGTTTTCTCACTTGCCATTTTTAGAAGCAATGATATGAAATAAAAGTACATAAACATTAAAATACGTAAATGACAACAGATAACAATTAAAACAATATCACATAAGACCCTATTCCGGCAGATGATTTATGGACATCCTCAGGTTTTACAAGTTATTTAAAGGACCCATAGAGTTTTTTCTAAGTGCTTGCTTGTGGTAGAGCTACCTATTTTTCTTCTCCCCTCTAAAAAAAAAGCAAACAATTGCAAAGCTCCAGTATTTATAGGGCATAATACTGGACAGATGGCTGCATACAAAACATCTTTTATGCACAGTCACACAACACACACACGTATATATGTATATAAAAATATATGAACATATACATATGTATATTTTAACTGGAGAGCACCTACTTTGATGTTTTTGTGTGTATTAACAGTACTACAAGTTTTTATTAAATATATTTGCATTATTGTCATCATGATCCTTAGACAATATTCCCATGTTTCCATGTTTTCCTAGAAATCAACAGTTTTGAGTTCAAGCTGATATTTTTTTGCTACATATACATAAACTCCTAGCACACTGAATGAAATTGGATACTGAGGACACAGGTTTGAACCTTTCAGATTCCATTCAGGATAGAGAACTGACAGAAAAGTATATTAATTGACCTAAAATGACAGTTATGCTGTTCTGGTTGGAGTTTCAGTCATGTGTAGCAAAAATTACCGGTACTCCCTGGTATTTGAAGGAGAAAATCAGAAAAGAGGAAAAAAATGGACTGTGCTATGATTTTTATTTCCCTCTGAAGCCAATAAAGTTAATGCATCAATAGAAAAGTTGTTAGGTCAGTAACTGCTATGTATAACTGTATATAAATTCTAACACAACCTTTAAAAGTATGATGTCTATTCCAGTGGGGAAAAAAAAAAATTTGGTCTGTATATTTTGAAATCCATAGCACATAAGGTAAGGCAGAGATTAACAATTAATATGAATTATTCAAGATGATGCCATGCTGCACTAACCAATGGCAAATAAAGGTCCATTCCCCAGAGGCTAGTTTTTGTGCAAGTAGTTTCTAAAATCATGAAGCAATTTTGTTCACTCTTAAGGCTCCATCCTTCTTTGTGACAGGATTATTCACTAGCAAAAACATTCCAAAGCTTGAAAATTAAAATATAGAATTCTCCTTACTGTTCTGGACAGTAGAAACTTCCATAAATACTTTCTGTACAAGGACACATTCTTACAGAGTATTGAAAAATGAGGTTAAACAATGGCATCTATTTCAAAGGAACTCCATAGTCATTGGAGTATATAGCCACATATATAAATGCCTAAATTGTCGTACAATTATGTAAATAACAGAATAAGTATATGCTAATTAATAAATAAATGCACAGATTTTTGTGCCTATGACAATACTGACCTGGACTAGCTATAAAGTTTACAGCTGTCTTGCGAATCACCACAAAGATCTCAGCCTTAGTTTCTCAGGCACAGGCCCCAAGCTAGAGAAGCAGATCATGAATGTTGTAACAAATGTCACAGCCCCTAATCAGCATCAGTTGCAGAGTGTGGTGATGACTTTTCTTTTGTTCTGCTGCTATGAAATGTCTTATCTTCATGTACTGGGCAATACGCTAACCTCATACTTGCTACAGAAACTGGTTAAAAAACAGACCTGACTTGTCATAAAAATATTGCCATTTTGAGACAATTAACTTTTTGTAGTAAATTAAGTATTCCTTTCACCTAATTTTCAGGACAAAAACATCTCTGTGTAAACCCACTCCAATCTGAGAGAAACATCAAAAACTTCTATAATTAAAGTACTCAAAGGATAGAGAATGTCTCCTTCAGACCAGATGACTGAATTCTCAACAGTATTAATTCAAAAGCGTTTCCCACTAGAGCATCCCCTTACATAAGGCAGAGTGAAAACTTTAAAATAGTATGAAATTCACTTTGACTCTTACCAGAAAAGACACTGGGAATCTTGGAAAGAAAACTTTTCACTGTACGAATAGGGATTCCATTTTTCTCATCTTGCATGCGGGCTATGACGTCTTCCATCTGAACAGAGAAATTAAAAAAAAAGAAAGAATAAATAAATTCAGAATTATTTCCTAAAATTAATCTCAAAGAAATCCAAAATCAGTCTCTCAGTATGACAGACCAACTCTTTCTATTTCTTTCCTTAATTTATATTCTATAATTTTATTGAACAGGCTAAAACTGCAAGTAATTTATTCATGGAAAACAGTAAAAAAAAATATGTATTCAAGGACTCCTGAGAAAGAAATAGCAATGCAGAACAACCTAGTTAAAGCTAGATTTAATTAAAGCACCTAAAAGAACTTGTCAAAAAACATTGCTGGATATTAAACTTCATGTTTTGGTTGTTTTAATGGTATTTTACCACATAGAAAAGCAAAATAGACACATACAGACTTTTAGGGGATTGATAGAGTTCTCAAATAGAATGTTCAAAACAAAAATAGAGCTTTTAAGTTCAAAGCAAAAATTCCTTCTTTTCTTTTGAGAAGGCGGAAAAAACCACAATGTAATTTTGCATCCCTGGAGACAGCAGAGCCAGAAACATAAGATTTCTTTGCAGGTAATGGAGTGAGTATAAAAATATTTTAAATCAATTTTCTGATTTTCTTATATTTTTTTTTTACATTAGCTCAGTTTTCCAATTCAATTTTTAGGCTAATTTGGACCATACATTTTATAAATTGTGCCCAACTCAAAGGTTCACTTTTCCATGAACTATGACCACAAAGCCCTTTTACTGGAAAACAAAGAATATTTAAGTAGAGTCACCGGCTTACAATGCCAGTTTTATTTCTTGCCCATTTCATAATTGAAATTTACATATTTGATAATTTCCATCTTTCATTCTTTGAATATCTAATGTCCCAAAATTTTCAGTGAAACTGTGATGAAATTACAACTATTCTTTCTGTTTACTTAAATCACCAACATACTCCATATGAACAACTCTGTGTGACAGGGTACTTTACACTCTTTCATTATCAAAGTTTAAAAATTTTTCTACGTCCTATGTAATAGGTTCCCCAAAAATTCCTTAAAAGTTTGTGGCTGGGCTGTGTTGTGGAAGCAGACTAACAGACAAAATTCTGCCATGCACCTTTTTTCCCCTAAAGGCAGCTATCCCACATTAGCAAACAGCTAAGCAGCATTGGGTGCAGCTGTACATTAATTGGCCAAGTAAGGGAGTTGTACAGAGCCAGGAAAGGGAACAGAATTTGGGGACACCAGTGGTGTATTTAGGAAAAAGAACAAATACCGATACAAAACACCCAAAACCAAAACCAAAACAAAAAACCAAATAAACAAAAAACAAAACCAAAAACAAAAAAAAAACCCCACAGAAACAGAAAACAAAATAATTTACCTTGACTGCTCAAGAAAAACCTATTTATACAGAGAGTGTCTATTTATACAGAGAGAGTACATGGAGGTTCCCACGTTCCACATACTTATAGATCATACATTAACAACCTAAGGAATACAAATCCAGTGTCATTGTCCAAACCAAAAAGTACACACAGGAAGTAGATAATTGTTAGCGAGGTGTGAAAAACTGTCTATTGCTCAAGATTAAGCAATGTGCAAAATGTAACAGAAGAAAAGACCCTATATTCATCTGACACGGAATTTATTTATTTAAATATGAAAGGCTATTAATAGATTTCTGAAGAAATTGTCAAGCATTTCTATGCTTGTCAATAACTGTCTATGAAATGGAATCTGTCCCTACGTTTTTATCCACATAGTGCCTCAAGGCTTGTATTAACCCCTTCCAAAACAGCCTCATTGTGCCCTTAAGTGAATAAGAAGTCACTCAAAATTAAGTGAATATTCTTGCTGATCATATTTGATGATAAATTCCACACATGCAGAGTAAGCTTGTGAGAATATTGCTGTAACTGCAGAGTGAATAATGTACACTACACTAGGAAAAAGTATAGAAGATAATTAGTACATAAGGCAGCACACTAAAGGTATATTTGCAATATAATAAGGATTACTACAAACACAGGGCACACTTCTCAAACATAGTACTACAGGTAGAGAGATGCAGCTAATGCTTGCTCAAGAACACATGAGTGCAAATATTAAATGCCCAGTGCTGTCAGTAGTCAGTCTTTTGGGAGTACATGGAATAAATTGACAAATGACATTTACATATGCTTTCCTAAACTTTCTTCGTGGACAGTATTTAATCTAAACAGCATAAAATCTAACTCTGAGATGGACTGAAGCTCTGGGAGAGTCCTCTGGTTTTGATTAGCAAAGTGAACTCTAGGATGTCTGCACTGCAAAATTACACCTTCCCCTTTATATCAAGCTCATGTTATTGCTCCGTGTTGGGAGTGAATTCTGCCTGTGCAAAAGGCAGCTCACACTCCAGACAGCATCATTGTGAGCTGCCTGGTTAATTCAGTGATCAAAGATTACTTCCTAAGAGAACAGGAATGTTCTAAACACACAACACAACAGCAGTCCGCTAATTAGGTACAGCTGACCTCTTGCACGGCAATCTAAGAAGTTACTTGTGGTTTGTGGCTATCTTAAATCTTAAACATAAGAACTCCAGAAAATGAAGGGCAATTTAAAAGAAAAAAGTTTAAATCAAAGATTCAAACCTATCCAATCCAACATATGGAGATGCACAGTTAAACTTTCAATATATGTAGTTGCTATTTCTGTTTCAGCTGCTTTAAATTCAGCAAATATATAACCTCTTCCACCAAAACCCATCAAATTTAATTATATTTGGGAAGCAGCAGTCAAGGCGCTCCTCTGTCATTCATCAACAATGACCTAAGACAATGAAAAGGGCAGAATAGTTTAATTAGAATGATGAAAGAAAATCTTAATCTAATTTTGCTTGAGAAGCCTAATCTGAGAAACACATGCTGCTGCCTGATATAATAACTTTCCTTCCTGATGTATCATTGTTTGCTTCTGAGTCACCTGACCCAATGCTCAAAAGGGAAATAGAAGCTTCTTCATTTCACCTCAGAATTAGACTATTTTCTATTCATATGTTCGTACCTGGCTAAACCTGTCTGGCCCTTGTCTTGCTGTGGGATCCTTCTCAGTCCTAAACATTCTCAAATAACACAAACAAACCCACAAATAATTTGCCTCCTGATCACTCTGCAAATGAAGTTCAGCATGCTCGAGAAGAGGAAGTTGTGTAACCATATCTTTTAGATTTCAGTCATCATTATACATCATTAACTGGGAAAGTATAGCTAGAAAGAAGCTCCAGTGCAGCACAGACTCTACAGAAGGCTTCCTAAATAAATGCCTTCATCAAAAAAAGTGCCATTTGTTTACCAGTGAGGTAATTCTAACCCTCACAAAAACTCACTAAACTTCTGATGCATAGGCAACTCAGAACAAACTTATGATATTAATATTTAAAACTTCACTTGTCTCCCTGTGAAGATAATTTGCAGTCTTCATCTTGACATGTGAGGACTCTGTGAAATCTATTTCAAAGCCTAACTCTATGACAACAGTGACAATGCATCTTGTCTAAAGCAAAAAGAAAGCAGATAAAATATCCTGTAATAGAAGGGCTACGGGACCCAGGAGCCATTTAAAAATGACAAGTAACTCTGCTCTGAACACATTGGGAGCTAGGTATGCAGGCGTGCCCAGCTTATCCCAGGAGCAAGGGCAGTATCCTTTAGCTACTTACAGCTCAGTGAAATGAATACAGCTCCTAAGAGAACAATTTTCATGGCTCCTCAGTGCCACTGTGCCATGTGGTTTGTGGGGGGAGACCCTGATCTTTAAACTTCTACATCTAAATATGAATTTCATTGCTGCTCATCTGCACATCTTGAAAAAATTATCAATTTGAACTTAAGATTCAGCATCACTGCATCTTAAGAAGTGGGTTTGGTTTGGGTTTTTGTTTGGTTTTTTTTTAATTAATTCAAACGCAACAAAAGTGAAAAAACATTTGTTAGTGCAGGACAAGAGTTTTTACTTCCATTAAAACTGAGTCTAAATCAAATCAATCACCACATAAAAGTGATCACTAGATACAAGGATACTAGAAAAAGTCATTCGTCTGGAATTTAGTTCAAGAGATACATGGTAAAAACTTGAAGCTTTGGCCTACTTAGACATATACAGATGTCTTAATGTGATTTCTGTTCTTAAAAAATAAAATAAACTCAGTGCCAGGGTATTAAGAGTATACTCAGGAATACCAACATGAAATAGGCGAAATTTTGTACTCAGTTGTCATACATCAGAACAGTGATTGCTCTTACGTTGAGTGTACTGGGGTCCACCCACACTACAGCTCTCTTAATTTTGCTGAAATCTTTTTTCTCCTTTCACACAAATGCAGGGCTGGAATAGCCCAGTGGGACTCACTACAAACCTCATCCAAACTTGTTATAAAGTACAGTTACAGTATATTTCTTACAGTATGCAACATGTTCCTTAGACTTTTTCTCCCCTGCCTACTTTAACACTTTACAGAGTCCAAGGTCATTAGTGCAGCTGGCCAGAAGGTGCAGGAGGTTTTCCTGAGCCTGCCCCTGTGCAGAGATGTACATCAAGCAACATGGGCTGAACAAAACTTGCAGGGTAGGAGACAGATACAAGGTTCCTTACAAGGGAAGGACCACTTTATTTCTGACTGCTTCACGGACAAGCACAGATAGAGGCAAACTGATTGCCTGATCAAATCAGTAAGAAATAACCATGGAGGTGGAAATAGAAGGTTAATGGCAGATGTTCAGTTTACCCAGTGTATGAGGCAGTCACCAAAGTAAAATAAACAATCTCAGTCTAAGAATGATGACAATTCTTTTTCTAAATCAAATGTGTAGAAACAAGATAGTTTTTCCATTTAGTGCAGAATTGGATTATTTCAACTCTTTATTCCTACTTGGGATGAAAACCAAGTTTAAAATATTCAGAAAAGTACATTTAGATTTTTGACTAAAATAGAGTGCTGAAAGATGGCTTGAAACATGCAAGACTAACCCAATTGTTAATGACAGTCATGCACGAACTCTCTGAGCTTGCTGATATAAAAGCAGTCAGTCAGAAGTTTTTCTAAAACAACAATATTGCATCTCTGGTCTACCAATACAGGAAACAGCCCTAAATACTCTCTGATGAACATTAAATTATAGAATAACTTAATTAAAAGAATACAAGAATGACTGGTCTCATTCTTTTCAGAGCCTCTATTTGCTGAAATAACTATTTGACATCATAAAATCAAATGACAAACCAACACAAAAGTTTTCAACCATATTAAATTAAGTAGAGGCAATGGAGATAGTTTGAAGAGCCTAATTTTCTACACGTACCTATGATGCTGGCACCTCTGTCTCATGTTTCTTTCCTTCTGTATGTGAAGACACAGGTGTGAGCAAATAGTTCATACTCTGTCCTTAAACAGAGTATTCGTGGAGAGCAAAAGATGTTCTGGCTTCCCATGTAGCACAAAGGTCTATATTGAACCAGTATCTGTCATTACTCTTATGGCTTCATTTGTAGTTGTCAATGTGAATTTCTAATTAAGATTCAAATTTATTTTCCCTATTTATCCATACTGTTTCAGATTCAACTAATAGGTAATGTTTCAGATTGGTTGTAAAACAAGAGTGGTACTACGCATACTAAGCCTGTGCTTGCATTAAATGAGCACAGGGCAAACCTTTGTCATTTATTAAGAATAATTTAGGCTATTTTGAATTTATTTGAAAATTGATGCCAGTTCCACGCAATTACTTTTGAGGCCTGATTAAATGAACAGTCCCACTGGGCTTCTCCTACTATCAACCCTATATGTTCATCACTGAACTTGCATCAGTCAGGCTCTGCACACTTTGCTGGTTTAAAACTGTGGGTTTGAATGATAATTTTAAGCATGATCTTGTCTTATTCATGCAACTAAAGTGCTGAATCATCAAAACCAGCATTTCATTAAAAGGTGCTTGTAGTTTAACACAAATCATACAGGTAGTTCTCATGCTTTTTGTATATCTATTTCAACACTTTTGAAAGAAGGATAACTTAAAAGCATACTTTGAACACCTGTCATTAACCTGTAATCATGTGGCCTGTTTGGAAGCTAGAGCTGTCAAAGATCCCTAGGTAAAGATTGAATAAATGTTAATCCCCATCACATGAAACTGTACAATATTGAATGGAAAATCTTGACGATACCATATAATACATTCTGTAGATAGCCATTTATGCCAAAAAGTCACAATCTTTTCTCCTAAGGACTACTAGTGCTGAGCTCGTGGTTTGATGCCCTACTCTTTTTCTCTGCTTCATACACGGGGTAAGCAGAAGATCTCCCAGTAACCTTCTATTTCCACCTTCATTCTACAGTTATTTCTCACTCTGATTTCTTTGGATAAGTTGATCTGAAAACACTAACTTAGTACTGTATTCCACCCCACCCCCCCCAAAAAAAAAGTTTTTTATTCTAATTCAGAAAAATAGTGCAAGTTCGCTTCTATCAGTGTATTTTTTTTAGAACTGAGCACGTCAGAACACTGTCAACAAATCTATAACACTGCAATGGCTATTACTCACACTTTTTTCAAACAGATAAATTTTTGTCTCACCTAAGAATTCTACATCTGGATATATGAGACATACATCCAGTTCACCGAATGTATATTAATGTTCTATAGCTGGACTGTGAAGAGCAGACTGAAGTAGTTGCTAAAAACTACTCAACTGGCATTACAGAAAATACCTATAACTTTGGAGGAATATATCATACTGATTCAGCTTTGAAATCAAGATTATAGAAAATGCTATACTAAGTCTATGAAAAATCAGGTAGTTGGCAGTTCCAGCTCCCTGGCCTTCATGAAAATGCAATTTTCAAACAACAAAAAACATATTAAGCAAGAAAAAAGACTATCTTTTTTTTTAATTAACCACTTGCAAAATAATTCAAATATGTTTTTAAATAGTTTCATAGTATTACTACTCCATAATTTATTTTTATTCTGGCCTTGCTAGCCAAGAAGCATTTTCTATATTTAGTAAATGTCACAATCAGATACAGAAAATATAAAAGGCTATGCACTGATGCAAAAAGTACTACTTTAACTAAATGGTTCTTATGTTTAAATTCCAGTTAGATAAAGAAAAGCATTTCATTTTATTTTCCTGTTTTCCTTGGAACGTAGAAATTATTAATTACAATCAATTAAAAATACAAATTTCTCAAACCTTGAATGTTACTGTTGCACAACCAAACAAGGGAAAGCTTACCCAAAGGAGTTAAAAAACACATCCAGATGGTGAAATTTTAAAACCACCTAAGTCAATGATAATTTTGGAAATTGCATTTCTGCTTTCAGTAAAATAATTATTTGTATCACATGTATGAAACTTTTTGGTTGGAATGACAGAGGAAAGGGAAGCATCACTACAGGCACTTGAGAAGAAAAGACAACTTGATGAAGGAAATCTTGGTGAAAAACTGTTTATATTAATAGAGAGATTTCTGCAAGAATACTTCATTTAGAATAAAATATACATTTTTTAAAGCAGCTACACCTACAAATAATTTTTATTACACTGTCAGGCCAAGATTTGATCTTGAAAACTGTGCTACCAGAGATCCAAATATTATTTCTTAGGCAAAATACATATTTTTAAAAATACAGGCTTTCAAAGCCGAGTTTCCTGAATTTTACTGCTCATCTGTGATACGATGGTCCTGAGACTAAACATGAAGTCTCCTATGTATTTCAGAAACAGAGAAGTTCAACTGGAAACCTGATCTCTGAGATTCCAAACGGATCTTTCAAAACAATATTACAAAAGTGGTCGAATTGGTTGTTTTCCAAAAAAGAAGAAAAGTAAAATGCCAAAATCCTACAGGAAAAAAAATGGAGAAAGAACAGATTCTGGTCAGTACACAGGCTGGGATTTAAAAGAAGAAAACAGATGCAGACATTTTTGTAGGAGATTGAAAATAAGGAACTAAGTTAGCTTATACATAGGTAACTCAGATACGAAAGTAAAATGTAGCCAATAGCACATTTTGCCTTTACGAAAAGCAGTCACAAAAAGCTTAGCTATAACAGAGTTACGATGTATTCATCCACCTAACAAAAAAGTGATATTACTCTGGAGAACACTTAGATTTGCTCCAAAATATTGTCATTTAATTCTGAAGTCTTCAAAACCAGATGGTTTTTTTTCTAAATTGGTAGATCTTTCTTATGTCATCTGTTACTAATGGTTTCAAATCTAAATTTGTCTGGTTGGAATCTCTTTTCCTCGCTTGTCAGATGATCCCAAACATTACGAAGCCACACCACAGCAGCAGATCATTTGAGAAGCAGCTACTGTTGACCAAGGATGAAACCTTTTTTAAAAAGTGCAATATCATTATCCTTCAAATACTGATGAGCAAAAAAGTAATTACAAGAAATGTTTCAAATTACATTGACAGAAATAACGTTTTAGGGCAAACAATGATAAATAGTTTGGTGATTTCTGCATTGCTCTCTGCCCTGTGGCAGGAGAAGACTGAAGGAGGCAAGACGATGTTCTGCTAATTTTCTATGGAATAACAATTTAGAAAATGACCCTGCCTATATTTAAAGATTCTGTAACATGCTCTAGACAATAGCTGATAAGCAAGCTATTAAAAGCTGATAAATCACAGGATTACTTCTCCATTCACAAAGAAACTGCAAGGAGGAACATCTGTCTGGAGGAACATCATAGAACCGTGGAACCGTGGAATCATAGAATAGCTTGGTTTGGAAGGAACTTCCAAAGCTCATCTCATTCAAACCACCTGCAATGAGCAGGGGCATTTTCAAGCAGAGCAGATTGCTAAGAGCCCCGTCCAATCTGACCTGGAATGTTTCCAGGGATAGATCATCCACCACCTCTCTGGGCACCCTATACCAATGTTTCACTAACACATGCAGAAGACAAAGCCTAAGTAGTTTGGTGATTTCTGCATTGCTCTCTGCCCCATGACGGGGGAAGACTGAAGGAGGCAAGCTGATCTTCTGCTAATATTTCAGCACCTAAAGAACAAAGATACTATATAAAACCTACATTTTTAGCTCTCTTGCTCTGAGGCATTAAATTCCATTAAATACAGAAGTAAAACTGCTACCATTAAAATAAATTTTTACTAGTGACTTTTAAACCTTGCTCTTGTACAGAAAAAAATGATCTTAATAGTATTACAGTATGGAAAGCTTTCAGTAACAATCCTATTTGGCATTTTAAAAAATAGGCTGTTGATGTAATACAGTAATGTAGCATTATATGACAGATGGATTGGTTTCACAGTAGTCTGTTCACCCTCTGTTACACAACTTACTTAAAAACAAATATTTTCTTCTTCTCTATTCTGAATAGATAGAAAATAGACAGTTGTGGATGTTCTGGCTCTGTCAGTTCTTAAAGCATGTTGAATTCACCCATTTTCACTTAAAGAACAATGCAAAGGAAATTAAAACAAATGAAATACTGAACTATTGATATGCCAAGTGAACAGTGCACATAATTCAGATAATTAATAGATAAAGTCCACAGAAAATGCAATCATGGTACTTTCCCTAAAAAAAAAAAAAAAAACCACAAAAAAACCACAAAAAAAACCCAAACCCCCCCCCCAAAAAAAACATATCAAGAAGAGTACTGAAAGAAATGAAACAGAACATTTAAACCTTTTTCCATGAAAATTTAGCTACCAGCATTCCAATAACACCAGTACATTTTCCCTCCTTATTAAAAATCTTATCATCATCTCCCCTTCGAGCCAGCAGAAGCCCCAGGCCTGATCATCTTCTTATTCCTCTTGAGAAGATTACACACACTGGAGTACTAATTTTCATGCCAAAAAGCAAAATTATTTCATATAGTTCTTGCTAGTAGCAATTCAGGAACTGCAGTGCAAACTGTAGGTTTATGTAAGACAAGAAATGCATACAAATATTAGCTTGCCCTTCAGTGACAAAAATTATGTATTTCTACATGTCAAGCAAGTTTTTTCATCTCTTATTGACTACACAGATTAGTCAAGCTTCTCATCAATCAGAACATTAGAAGATTTAACATAAATAGGTCGTAGGTCTTCTTATTCAGCAAGGAGTAATAAAAAATAAGTTCTACATGCATTTAAAAACAAAAAACATTAGGGTGAATTTATGTGGAAATAAAAGGGGGGGGTCTGCATTGGCTTTTATGGTTTTATAATGTTTTTTAATTTGATTGCGGAAAAACACCCAAACAAAATGTGAGTATTTGCTATGAAACAAAATTATAAAATGTAATTACAATAAGGAATGGTATTTTGCAAAGAAAGTCAAAATTGCCGCTATTTTATTTATAATTTCTCAGCATCCTCAGAGTTATTCCTGTATAGGATTCTAACTTTATCAGCCAGAGTCTAAGATGAATTTAAAATCTTATTCCCCTAAGACAGAGGAAATGTTTCTATGGCATTCAAAAAATCCTGGCATTCTTCTAAAATTTACTTAAGTCATAGCAAAAATAACTTGATTAACAGAATGTAGCCCACTGCTTCCTTTAGCAGTTATTTGGAAGAAGACAGTTAGTCAGAATTTCGATTCCACACAATGAATGGGAAAAACAGAAATGAAAGTTCCTTATTTACAAATGAAAGCTAAGTTAGCCATACTCTTTGATCAAAGCAGGCTTTCACAGCAGTTTTCTTAAAAGAGATCACTGCTAAAGAGCAGTAACACCAGTCCACAGCTAACTCCATTGTATGTCCACCTCAAACAGACAGACTGACTTCTTGTCTTCATCGCTTATAATTAAATTTACCTGATTTCTTTCTCCACCCATTGAAAAAGGACATAGTTTGTTCTCACTCCCACTCTACATTGCTGTATTTTTACAAGGATCCTCTGCCATGTAATGATTCAGGAGCAATTTCAGTAAAGGCTTATTTATCAAAGCACTTAAACAGCTGGTAAACATTAAGGCTGAAATTTTCTAAGAAAATGGAAATAATTAAATACCTAACTCATTAAAAACCAGTGAACTGACATATCAAAAGACAGTGGGTGACACAGTCATGAGTGTGTACGTCCCAGTGCTTTGTGAAATAGGAGCCCATTCCAATGTGACGTTACCCAATTTATATTTTGGCTGGTTGCAGCCTAATTAGGAAAAGTAGAATACATTTTGTGATACTTTCTTTCAGTTGTATGTAGCAATTGCATCATCTCTAGGACTCCACCGGACTTGGTCTGAAGGAATTAAGGAAATTTAAAATGGACTATGTGCCTCTGCCTTATTTAATTTTCCTCTGTTTTTAAAACCATGAATTTGTCTTATGAATTCATGTTATATTTTCACAGAAAAACCAACCATGCTTTAATTTCCTTTGGAATAAAGAAACAGAAAAGGCTATCTTGCCATCAAAACACTAGGGCTTTTGAATTCTCACCATTTAGACACTTTAAAGCAAATCAGGTCTGGATGTTCCGTATTTGTCCAATTTAGTCATAGTTTGACATTTACAGTATCTACATTTTATTTTCCTTTGCAGTCATTTTCCTTTTGATTAGAAATATTCTATGTCTTTATTGTCAAATCACATTTGCACCACAAAAGAAAGTAGAGCAGCAGTCATTAATAGATTTGAAATATGTGAGCTTTGAAAATTGTGAACAACGGCTATAAAACCATTTCTTTATTCTATCTGATACACGATTGGGAAATGAGATATTCTTTTGTTATAAACAAGTTTTGGGATTCACATACTATTATATGTATGCAATGAGATTAGAACAATTTAAAATCAGACACACTGTAACTTAAGAACCAAAAAGTGAAAATGGATTTGAGCAAATTAAAATTAAAAACCATAAAACCAAAAGAAACCAGAATTAAAGCCCAAAAATTCATTTGTGAAATTATTTTTTGCTCTAGAAAAAAAATTAGGTAAAACATTGCAGGAAGGAGCTATGGAATGCTATTTTTTGTCCAAATTTTATTTTTCCAGAAGGACAAACTCGTTGTAGTTATTTGGTACAGTAAGCAGTGTATATATGACAAAATGCACATTGGAAATTTGAATGCCATGCCCATCTTTCTGTCAGCCATAGAGGTGGACAAGACATTCTCAACTCAGTCTCAAATCTCTCCACTGATATGTAGTTGGTTAATCTGAATAACCGGAAAAGTTGGAATCTCTGTAATAGATCCAGTTGGTTCAAACTGGTGGCTTGAATGAGAACCATTTCCATAGAAAGTTACTTTCAGAACAGAAAAGCTTGATTGCAATAAAGCCATTTCTCACTTGAAAAATCACAAGTCTTTTGAAAGAGATTTTTTCCATCATGAGTTTATCTGTTTTAGCAGTTTAAAGGATGGAAAGTAACCGGGTTTAACAACTGAAGCACTACTTTAGTTAATCCTGTAGCTGTGTCAGGAAGAATTTAGAATTACCTGTCTCATACTGAAAATATATTAGATATGAAAAATTGCTAGAAGAAATGGGACTCTCACCAAAAAAAAAGCCATATTTTCTTATACAGAGTGATTATGCTGAAAGAGACCTCCACACTAATAAATTAAAATATAATAAATAGAGGCAGTCTGCAAGCACCTACACCTTCCAAGCAGAAACCACAGATTCCCACTTTTGGCTGAAAAGAGGTAATACATTACACAACTAGACTTTATCTGGAAAAATTGAGGGGCTGCAGATGTTGTCTATAAATACAGAAAACCCTAATTCTGTTCTTTTAAATCATTTCAAATGAGGTCGGAGAAAAGTAAAATACCTACACACATCATGAGTGGTAAGATTCCTCTGGCATTCAGAAAAAATAGACCAAGTTTCATAAAGCACAGGATTCACTTAATGAGGATCTTAGAATCCTTGATTTTCTTCTCCACTTTGCTACCCACTGACCTTTGGCAAGTCACTGTAACCTCCAGTGCCTCAGAAATGTGAGAGACAACTAAGGAAACAAACATTAAATAAAAAACTTTCTAAACACTTCTGATGTGCTGGAGCATTGTAATGCTAGACAAAATTAAAGCATTCAGATTTTAAAACAGACTAGAGTTTCTTTCAGTTCCAGAAAGCTGCAGAGTCCTGACATTTTTTCCCACCCTATGTCTACCCAGAGACATGAATCAAAGCCTACTGTAGTCAGTGAAGGCATTTCCTTTGATATTTTGGGAATAATTATTAGTATCACTAGACACTGGGCTTCTAAATATTAACTACTTCATGACTGTCACAGCAGATGACAGTCCTTTTCTATCGAAAGCTGAACTATTTATGAAATTCCAGAAAGTAAAGAGGTTGCATTCCATATACAAAACCACAAAACTGTATTTCTGTATGGTCCCCCCTTACAACTAACAACACGTTGGATGTTGATGTCTTGAATGCATTTAACGTGTTAAACTTCCCTGGGAAGTTCATTATTCTGAAGGAGAATGTTTAGAGACATATTTGTTTACTGTATGCCTCTGTGTTCCATCATTACCCTATCACATCTTGTTGCAGTACATCATGTTGCAAGAGAAACATAAGGAATAACTTGTACACTGAAATTGTTACGGCTTTTATGTGTTAGACAAAGCAGAAAGGGAGGAGAGAATCACAAGGAGGGCAAAGGAAAGATGCCTTTGTTCATTATCTTTTCATCTCCTTTGAAACTGTGTAGATTTGCATTTTAGTTTATGGTCATCATACACACTCTTAGCAGGATTTATTCCTTCATACATAAGCCTACTTAAAGATAATTAGATAGGATCTTTGAAGTCTAATAGTGAAAAACACATTTACAAAAATACTCCGTCTCATAACATTTAGCAAGACCTCCCAAAATCCTGCATCCAGAATAGATCACTTAGCACTTAAACCCTATTTTAAAAGAAATTTTTATTTAAAGATCAAAAATTTCCTTTTGGACATGAGTTCTAAAGGTGGTGTCTAGGGATATCTTATAATGTCAGATCTGATTGTTATGACAAAAATTACAAATTCTGACAAACACAGACATTACATTTTAATCATTCCTCACTCTAAAACAGTCTCCACCAGAGAGTGACCGTGGTGCTTCTAGTATTTATCTCAAATATTTTATAGCTCTATTATCAAAAGAACTACTGTTGCAAGTTGAGAGTTAATATAAAAAGATGCTGACCAAAGAGGCTGCAGACTCTGTAAATTCTGACTAACTCTGCTAAGATTAGACTGCAGACAGCAGTGACTTCTGTGGTAGTATAAACGGGTAAAAGTAATAAAAATATTTAACCTCTGAATGCTATATATATATCCAGCGTAGATAGTCTGATATCAGGAAATTCATGCTACACTTGGTTCAGGAACAGTCATGAACATATTAATACCCAGTGTATACCTTGCAGCCTAATGCAAACTGAACTGAAGATTTTTGCATCAGTGTCCCGGTTTCAGCTAGGTAGAGTTAATTTGTTCTCAGTAGCTGTTACAGTGCTGTGTTTTGGATTTGGAATGAGAATGGTGTTGATAACAGAACGATGTTTTGGGTTTTTGCTAAGTCGTATTGATCCCAAGTCAAAGACTTTTTTCTTGTCTCATGCCTTGCCAGTGAGGGGCTACACAAAAGAAACTGGGAGAGAGCACAGCTGGAGTGGGTGGCCCGAACTGACCAAGGGGATATTCCACACCATAGAACATCATGTCTGGTATATAAACTGGGGGAGTTATCTGGAAATGCGGCCAATCTGGATTCAGGAAGGGGGATCTGGCATCAGTCAGCAGGTGATGACCAATTGCATTGTGCATCAGTTGTTTTTCCCTTTTTATTATAATTTTATCATTGCTCTTATCACTTACCATTATTACTGTATTTTACTTTATTTTAAATTATTAAACTGTTCTTATGTCAAACCACAAGTTTTACTTTGATTCTCCTCCCCATTCCACCATGGTGAGGGGGCAGAGGGGTGTGGGTTGAGCAAGTGGCTGCATGCTGTTTAATTTCCAGCTGGGCTTGAAACACCACAATCAGGAGGAGATCAGGCTCCATTCTGAGTTGGTTTTGCTCTTGGTAACATTTGTAAATTCCCAGAAGTGAACTTAAACCTTGGCTTAACTTTAGGAATTAGTTCTAAAACCTCACTGAAAGTCAACTCTGACATTCATCCTAAGCAGTAGTCCATTCACCATACCCAAGTAGTTGTGGGCATGCGTCAAAGTATTTTGATGCAAAAGGGCTACCTTGGAGATGTTGGAATATTGCATTGGTTTAAGACTTCTTATCAAATCATAGACTTAAAATTCTAGAATTTTTGTTATGCTTATGAATCCACACAGTAATCACTTGCACATTTAACTTTACAAATAAAACATATGCAAGAAATCCCCAGGCATAGAAGGTTCATTAGGAATAATTACGAGATCAATTTGACCCAAAAAAGGAGGCAGTTATGGTTTTCTTCATTTCCTTTTTCTGTTATGACACTTAGGCTTATTACCCTGTGAGACCATCCCCACCGTGTGCTCTAAAGCATCTAAAGGAGTTGTAACAAGCAACAGGGAAGTGTGAATCAGAATTTGTTCCACAGCATGCGTAGCAAAATGAGGAACCTAGACTTTATTCTAAGGTCCAAGTTATTCCAAGGACTACATATTTCAAACCAGACCATAAAACTGTAATTGCTTACCAAAAAAAAAGTAGCACAGTGCATGTCCTTTGATAGCCCTCAGAGGCATAGAAATTAAAAGATAAACCAGGTGCCAAAAGATAGAAAAACAAGTGGTAATTCCATAGTTTGTTGCTACTGAATATTGTTGCTGCCAAACCAATAATCCTAGAATTGCACCAGAACACCTCGCTCATATCCACGTTTTCTTCACACTGGTAAAGCAGTAAGCCACACTGTTGAAACTTATTGAAATCCATTTTGAAATTCTTTTGAAATTCTTTTGAAATACAGGGCTGAGCTCTCTCTGGCCTTGCCCTGAAGCCTGACTGGAAGTACAGCATCAGGATGGCCCCGCCTCAGTCCCTCTGCAGTTCACACAGAGGTAACTGGGACAGTGCAGTACCTCGAGGGCTGCTCTGAGGCAGCACCAAACTGCTTTTGCTGCATTTTCTCTTGCATCCCTGCCAAGCACATATATAAAATAATTAGTTCTTGGCCTCACTAATGCTCTCCTAACGTCATCTCAGATGTTGTCAAATCCATGACTCCAGCATAAAAATCAGATTAATATAATTAATAAGTGATTAACATGAAGTTTATTTTAGAACTTCAGACAGTATAGCAAGGCTTATATACTTAAAATATTCACAGTAGTTTTGTTACATTGATTACAAAATTAAGAGCATTTAAAACATTCAACTTCTCTAGATTTTTAAAACTTAACTTGCAGAAGTAAAATCAACAGTATCATTCCCTCCTCTGACAATACAGAAATAATTAATATTTATATCTAGAGAAGATGTAGTGATGAAAAAGTGAAGTGTGGACAAGAATGAATGAAGTTACAGAATGTGGTCCGTGAAGGAAGAGGTTATACATCTGGACTGAAAAAAGAAGAATCAAGATTACTAAATAGGGAGAGGACAGATGCGAAAGACACAGACAGGTTTTTGATCTAATTAAAGATATCCATGTCCATGGCAGGGGAGTTTAACTAGATGATCTTCAAAGATCCCTTGCAGCCCAAACCATTTTGTGATTCTACTGATCAATGAAAGGCCCAAATAATGAGTATGAGAGAATTAATATTTTGCGTGACACGTGATCTAAAAAAAAAATAAAATACATTAGGTAAAAAGTTTAAGACAAAGAAAGAAATGCGTACATAAATAAGTTGTGAGACGCAACTTCAATTTAGCCAAATAAAATAGATGGTTACTCAAGCTTCTGCAGCACGTGTGAGAGTTCTTAAAATTTAAATGAAATTTATGTTACCTGTACTGGGAGCTATGCACAGCTTTCAATGATGCTGCAAGAACCTCAACTGCAGTTATTAAAGATGCATAACACTATACTATTTTAAACACATTATTCAAATTTAGGTCATGCTTTCTCATCCTTGTTATCTTCAAAATTTCACTGCAAAAAGTTTGGCAGAGTGTGACTGTTTGTTTTTGAGAGCCTTAGTAACCATTTAACACCTCAGGTAGGATGATGCATAACAGAGGAGTGTTATATATATTGTGTCTTTTGTGCATACAACTGAAAACAGTTCATACGTGGGAGAAGAAAGAAAATGAGGTAGGAAGAAAATGAGGTAGTAGTTTCATGATGAAATAAAGTAATAATGAAATGAATCAACAAAAAAAAAATAGAAATACTTTTTGAAGAGAACCTACACAGCTGTGCATGCTGACACATAGAGCACAGACACAAAAACATGTTTTCAATATTTAGATCTCAGAATTTTATCATATGTTCATCCTTTCCCCATCCCATCAAAATCTTTGAGAACCAAACTACTGATCTTCAAAAGGTATTTTAAGTAACACTATTTATTTTTTCAAATGTATCATTTAAATTTTTATCCAGCAATTCCATTTTATATTACTAATGTTGAAAAAATTCTAAAATAGTACGTTTGTTTCAAATCCATATTTTTTCCAGACACAGCAGTATAATTATTTCAAGTTATTTCTGACTAAATGGGGCAAAAGCATATTTGCTATAAACTAAGACCAACAGAGGTGCAAAAGGACAATCAGCAATCAAGTGAGGGAGCGGTGGAGCAGATGGGCAAGCAAAAGCTGTCTGGGGTTTATCAGACAAATCAATCCTTGTAATCAGCAGCACCGGACTAAAATGAGCCCACCTCAAGCATGTCCACCCAAGTAAGGATGCACCTACAGGACAGCATTGTGGGGAAAACCCTCTTGCCTTTCCTAGGATATCAGCACAACAGGGTGCCTCCCTGAAGTGCCTGTACACCAACACAAACAGCAAGAGAAACAAGCAGGAGGAGCTGGAGATCTTGGTTGTTCCAGGAGGTTTTTGGAGGGCACTGGTGGTAACCTCTTGACAGAGATGACTGACAATCTGAGAAGGGAAGTGCCTTTTTGAGCTTCACATCCTCTCAAGAAAAAACTGACTGGGGGCAATCTTGGCAGCAGTGACCAAGTCTGACACCTCACAACATGCACTTCCTCTTTCCTCCGAGTAACCTTTTATGGAGAAATGATATATAGATTTTACATATAAGCCACTGCAGAGAGAGAATGTACCTAGGCAAAATTTTCCACACAAATACAAGCAGGCCTCTCTGTGCTCTGCAGTGATGAGAAGCCAAGTAGCCACATGAACACAAAGGCAAGAACCTGGCATAGCCAGACTTGCAGCTATTTTCACCACAGGATTAGGTCTGTGCTCCGTGTGCAGCCCCAAGGCAGTGAGGGTGTAACTCACATTCACCTACAAAGGACAACACATCTCTACTACCAGTAACTTGGTAAAGGTTATGAAACAAATACAGAAAAAGCAATAAATTTAACCCACGCTTCACAAGGATAGACTACAAGAAAGTCAAACCTCTTTCCCTTCTTGTGGTGTCTGTCAGTACTTGCAACCACCATACCATGTATTGAAGTAATCTAATTTTTGGGCCTAGGGCACATAGACTGGAAAGACTGAGACAATCAATTTGAATTTTTAAAAAATCTGCCATAATTAAAAAGATACAAAATAAAATAACATTTAGAAAACATCTCCATTTTTATATTTTTCATCATTCTTCCAGTCCTACTGGACAAGAGGTATCTTTAACGTCAGCCTCAACAGCTCAAGTGCCAAAAAGACTTTTTGATTTAATAACCCTTCTCTCAAGTCATACACATAAATGTCACACACACACACACACACACAAAAAGGACTCCATCTGAAATTGATTATATCTTTCTATGAACTCCACCTACATTATTAGTATTTTATTACTTTCTGACCACTCCACACTTCCTTTACTGTGGCTTAAAGCTGCAAGATAGTGGAACTCTTGTCTGTACCTCCTTGAGTAGAATACTGATCAAGTCTCCTGTTTGTCCTAGATTTGAATTTCCAAATTTGAGGTTTGCTCTTTTTTGCGTATGCTGTAATTGCTTTTTATGTGTACATTATGCTTGTAGCTTATCAGTTTAAAAAAGCCTTCTTATTTTGAGGCCCAACCTTCAGCACATTAGGTAAGCTGTACGATCAAGTGATATTGTTAAATCAGAGTGCAAAGAATAAAATAAAACCCACTAAAAAATGATTTGCTTATACTGAAGCACATGTTACCATGGAATTCACTTTTATTTCAGCCATAATAAAGAACTATTCCCACGGCATTTAAGGGCTCATAAAATTCATAAATTCTTTTGTACTTGGAAATGTGTCAACAGAGCCTCTCACCTAATAGTATGCAAATTTCTTTTTGGATTTAATTTTGGTTCATAAACTCTTTAATCAATTAAATGTAATTGAACTGAGAATGATAGCAATACAGGAATGATTGCTCAGATAGGAAGTTAAATGAGATGATCAGTTCCTACCATAACATATAGCAATTCTTTCAGATTTTTGATTCGAAGTTTCATAGCTATTATTAGGTACATGCAAGTTTTTGTTTGTTTGGGGTTTTTTTATTGCACAGTGCAATTCAACCATAATATTTACAGCTGGTCTTCTCAATAGTTCCATTTAAAGGCGTGCCACTATCAGTCTGAATATCAACTTCAGCATTTTTTTCCCCCTCTCTGCGCCTCTCTGCTTTTCCAAATGTAACCTACTCTCCTTTCAAACTCTTACTACCCTATCTGCCTTCTAGCTGTTGGTAATACATCCTTGAATTTAGCTAAGGTCTCAGCCCTTTTCATCCAAAGTAACAGCAAACAGAACTCCGCTCTGCCCTCCAGAATTCAAATTGTGACATTGCCAGGCTCCCACATAGTAAGTATCCCCCATGTCATTGATTTTTGAGGTTGAGACTATAATTGACATCCTCAAATCAAGTACAATGATTTGTTTGTAAACTACACAGAATATCTTCCTAGCAGCATCTTGAAATTAAGTAAGCTACTGGTAGACAGATGGTTGAGCTCTGTTCCAACTCAGTTCTTTATGATTTTGTAGTTATGTAGATTGATTTCTGCAGTTTCTTTTAGGTGTCTGAAAAAAACAAAAATCTATCATTGACAGATGATGAGCCAGCTAATGAACACTGTGGAGTGCACATAGTGCAGGATGTACTGCTTCAGAATGAGAGGGAAAAAATTGCCAGAATAAAATAGAGTAAAAAACTTCCAGTGATTTCTTTTTTATTGTTATTAGTGGAGGGCTTTCTCTCTCCTAAGTACAAAGAACTGACTAGTGCTGGTAATGAATCTTCTCAGGAAATCATCATTTCAGTTCAGGTCTCGAGCTAGAAGTTTTCCATTTTCTTTGTGCTAATTCAGGCCTTTTTATAAATGTATGAAGATATTGTTGCCACTCCTTTCACAGCTGAACCATACCACAGACTTCTTCAATCTAAATTACTAAAGAGACAATCTTTAAAAGAAAAAGGAGCATAAAGGAGAGGGAGAGGAAACAGCAAGTTGGTATACCTGGACAAAAAATCATAAACTTCACATGTTTCCCAAAAACTGCAAATACATTCTCAAAATATCTTCAGAGAGTTTGTGCTCATTTTCAGAAGGATAATCTCAATATGACCATATGGAAAAACTCAATAGGACCATATCAAAAGACTAAATAAGTAAACGCATACAGTATTTTAAAGATATTTAATATTTTTTTAAAGATATTTTAAAATTTAATGTTTTTCTCATATAAAAGAAATATGCATCATGATGCATAATTTGAAAGGCTTAAGCTCAGAATGCAGTTACCAAAGAATGAGTTTTCATAAAATTAACTCCATGGAAATTGTAATTCTTATTCAAGAGCTGAGCACCCGCTCTTATTTACAATTTCCCACTTTCTGCTCCTTTTATTGAAAGGGGGGTTTTGATTGGTTGGGCTTGTTTTTCTTTTTACTTTTTTAAAATTTCAATTCTATTGTATTTAAAGTAAGTCACTAGATACCAATATAAATATTAAGTATTAAATAGTTTATGTACTATACAAACAATATAAGTTTCTCTTAATTCAGAATTATGAAAATGAAATAGAAGAATATTTTATTTCAAGTTTAGTTTTGGTTTGTATTGGTAAAATTGAGTTAGAGAATTCTGAATTTCAACCAGTGACTATTACTTAGTGTGTCAAAGGTAACTCATAACTACTTTGTCTCCACAACAAAAGTGAAATATTGTAGCAGGACAACAAGCTGTATGAGTAATTATGCATACTAAAAACCTGACTACTTCAAATTTTCTTTAATGATTTTTCCAAACAGACACCATTCAATTTTACGGATCCTGAATGCTGCGTCTTCCACTGTCAGACAGAGACAGACCCAGGACTTCCTGTTTTCTTTCCTGCCACATAAGGAGGGTCAAGGTACCTCAGAGCTTTAAAAGAATAATAAGGTTGTCAAGGTTGTAGCTGCAAACATCCTATCCACTGATATCAATGGAAAAACAATATTTCATTTCTGACTTTATTTCAGGACTTTCAGAAAGTTACTTAGTAGAGCTACCACCAATGGAGACCATTTCTATTATTTAATCCATGTAAAAGGTTTATAAAAGCAGAGACTTTTTTTTCTCGTGCCACACATTTCACATCCTTATTTGTGCTGAATCAACCACCTTGATGCTGTATGCACTAATGTTAGGGCAGAAAGCCCAGTCAGTGACAGTAGACAGGAAATGATCGTGGGGCAAAAATTTGCGTTCCTAGTCAGCACTGTGTTCCAAACAGACAGATATTGTACCACTACCTAATACATTTAAACTATTGATCCTGTCCAAGCCAATTATTTTATCACAATAGGAGGATCCTATTGTGATAAAATAGCAGAAAGACTAGAGGTATTCTTTCATGTTCATTTGTTCATAATTCTGAGTTTTAATAGCTTGTCATTGCCTCTCTTTCTCTAACTGGCCTAAAACACCAAAACACATTTTTCTTCTATCATAGGACTCTCAGTTTCAATCTTTAATTTACCATCCCCGGGAAACATCTCAAAAATAAAAGCAGATACAGTGAGAGAAGGTTATAAGTAGGTACCTGTCCTTTCATAATCTACCAATAAAATCCAAAGCACAGTGTCATTTGTAGTTTAACATACAACAAATGTTTCTGTGCCAAGATCTCAAAAGAACAGATAGTAATAGAGACCAACTAGCTACAGCTGTGAAAACAGAAACATACTTATACAATGCTTATTGGAATTCTCACTTCCACTACATTTACATAGTAGTGAGCACTTCACAGGTACACTTGCATTTTCTGTGCAAACAAGATGGAAAGAAATAGGAGTTTAGTTGGAGACACAATGTGATAAAGAGACTTCTGGTGTAAGCTAAGGGCAATACTGTGTCATCTGCCTATTCTTAGAACTACATTTCAATATTAACTGTTCTCATTTACCTACACATTCAGATTTACATAGACAGTTTATTCACCACAGCCACTGTTTGGTTATATATGTTATGTATACATGATCACATACAGCATCAAAAAAGTATAAATAATAATAAAAATTATTTTATAATATCTATTATAATACCACTTGTAATAAAATAATTGAAATATTAAAATCCTTTTAAACAGAGTTTACCCATAAGAACTGAAACAGGAGGAGACTGCTTAGCTTCCATCAAAGAATCTAGTAGTTTCAAAATCCAAAAGAAGGAACCTGTTTCAAGGAGAGCATATGAATGTATTTCTTTTTGTAGCCATGTCATACATCCTGATTAAATCCTAAACCTGTGTATGTAAGACCTTGAATTACTCTACAAGGTCTTCACTTACTATGCTGTCAATGAGCCGGGTTGTTGTAAGAAAAATTGTACAAGAGCTCCTAACGAGAGTCCCTGTGAGGATGCACATATTCATACTGTGTGGGTGTCACGGATGGAGTGACGCACTTGTAAGAGAGAAGTAGCAATAAGTTTATTGATATAAAACAGCAGTTTAACAAAGCTGAATAGTAAATGTCTCAGAAGTTTAACAAGACTCAGTGGCAAGGTTCACTTCGTTATTTACTCTAGAGAAAAGGGTCAGACAAAACTGCAGGGGAGATCCTTCTGTTAAATCTTGAGGGTGAGAAAGGAACCCCCCACTCTCTAAATGACTTTTTGAGGAAGTTTAAGGTATCCTGGATCCATACCTAGCCCCAGATTTAGCCAATGGTTTATGTTTAAGGGATTACGTGTGCACAATCAATCCTTTATATCACTTAGAAGAGATTTTGAAGTTTCAGCACACTTATTCCCAATTAACTTACTGAGTACCTGACTCAGCCTAAAGCAGTAACCTTGAGAGGTGTCCCCATTCAAGGGAAGATCCTGGCGTGCAGCCCTCTGCCATGCACAAGAGTTCAACAGGCCCTGGGCTGGTCCATTATTTATGGATGATTTGCTTACAGCCACATTCACATACCAGCCGTAGTTTGGTTGGCACATGCTCAAATATCCCTCAGCTGTTCAGCAAGGCTTACGGCCCTAATTATTGTGTTCTGTATCTTCCCAGAGTCCAGCTTAAGCCAGAGACAGCCAGTCAGACCACCACTGATATCTAGTACTCAAGCAGGAAAGAAATACAGGGGGAGGAGGTGGTGGGCACACCATCATAGTGGACAACTTAGCAATGCCTTGACTTTTGAGAGTTTCCTTTTATATTCTCAGTATTACTGTCATCACCATGCACAGAACTTCCCACATTTTTAAATACCAAGAAGAAAGGCAAAAGGAATTGTTCATCTTTTAATTTCTCAACACCTCCTGGTCTTTATCTCACTACCAGAAGCCCTTCAAGCCAAGACCTAAGTCCTGCTGTCAGTCCATTTCAAACCACCACAGCTACCTGAGTCTAAACTCGAGTTTTATGAAATGAAGACGTACACCACTTCAGTAAACCAAAACTGAAAACAGTCTTTGCTTTAATATTCCAATTTGAAATGTGAATGTTTCTACCATATATTGTTCTTAAGTGTTATCAGCTTCTTAGTAACTGCCATAATTAGGCATAGCACTTCATATGGATTGTGTTGGCTTTTTTTTTTTTTAATTAAGATGTTGTAGTTTTGCTGACAGATAAATGAGTCATCAGTCTGTCAAATAAAAGAGAGCAAAAAGAGTAGGTAAGAAAATCTTTTTTCAAGGCTTTTGGAGGTCATTTAATCAGTAGGATTTTTTTATCTTTCTATAAAGATGCTTCGAGCTCAAGAAACAATTACCAGGCACTGTAGCCATATATGCCTCAAAAACTGCTGACCACAGTAGATGCCCAGGCTGCACTCAGCCAAGGCATTTCCGAGCCCAGAACTACACACTGGTGTTCTCACAGTCTGGAGCAGAGACCTGTGCACTCACTGAGGGCTGTCCTCCCCACACTCAAGCTCACAGCAGCAATGCCCACGCTCTCCTCATCCAGTGCCTGTTTTAACCCTGAAAGATTTCTGTGTTTCAGTGTCACTCAGCTAAAACTCACACCATGCAAAGCCTGAGGGAAACTTCCCAGGGTGCCATGAGCACAGCCAAAGTGGAGAGCACGGATACCTCACCTTCGGTTGCTCCCAGCCTGCCGTCTGTGGCCATGACTGAAATGGCAGGTTCCTTTCTCAGTGCTGGTTTTTAAGAAGAATCACAGAATACAATGTAAGTTGATGTTCTGCTGACGTAAGAATACCTCTGCTCTGGCTGTCCCTGCCCAGGTACCAGAGTGCTGCAGGAGAGATGGGAGCTGCCCTACACCAGGAGCAGGTCATTCCAGCCAGCTCCAACCAACCCACTGCAGGGCACAGCTGAGTCCCACAGCCACCCTGGAGAGCGTCTCAGGGAAAGTGTGTTTCAGAAAGGACAAAAAATCTCTCTAGAGCAATGAAGGATGAGGGAAAAAAGTTTGAGAAACAGCTCTGGAAAGACCCAGGTCATCCCAGAAGAAGGCAGGAAGTTGCGCCATCTGCACTGGGGCAGGATTCCCTGGCAGCCCGCAGAGGACGCCAGCCAGAACAGGTGGATATGACTGTGTATTTACATAGCCTTAAAGTTGAAAAAAAAAGGTCCTCTCCATTATAAAGAAAATATTACCAGTCTGGGGGCACTTTAGTGGTCTTGAAATTAGTTCATTAATGCTATTTTGTTGTTGCTAATCCATCTAAAACGACAAAGGAGAAGAAAAGGTATTTTCTTTCAGAGGATGAAGGATACCTCACATGCAAGGCATTTAAAGCATTCACCTTTCTAATTGTGCCATTGTCAGTGATAAATGGTTCGTTTGTTCCTCCCACAAATTTGTTGGCGACACAGGATACAAACAGGCTCAGATCAAAACTGAAAAGAGGGATTCACAGCAGGCAAACCCTGATATTCAGCCCTTTCTCTTTCCCTTGCACAATGGAAGAGTCTAGAAAACCATTCACATCTGCACGAAGTATTTCTCTCCAAAGACAGCACTCAGCAGCAGAGTGCCACATTTGCAAAACTTTCCTCCACTTGCCTGATTTGCTTTGTTTTTATGGTCAAATGGTTCCCCCAAGAGTGACTCTTTATAAGCTCAGACTGAGCCAGTGTGTAGTCAGAGGTCAGCGCTGCGAGGTACCTGATCTACGCATGAAAGCAGCACTGATACTTAATTGAGTTAGAAAGCTCACTGAGGCTTTTGAAAAGCATCCATGAAGTCATTTCAATTTAATGTGATTTGCATGCTAATTCCATCAGCTCAGTGACAAAGCAAAGATAGTGTCATCTGGAGTATTCAGAGTATTGTGACAAATCTTTAGATATTTGTACTGTTTTCTATTGTTTTGTCTCTAGAGTTTCTTCACTGCTGCGAATCTACACCAATTAAGCTAATTGAGAACATCACCACGTTTTTGGTGCAAGATTATCTTAGAGAATGCAAACTGAAATATATAAAAGGTAAAATAAATTTGCATTTATATCAGTAATTTGGGGGTAGGGGAGGAGGGTTACTAGTGATCACTGCTTGACTGGTCCATGAAAATCATCACAGAATCAAGGGCTGATATGTCACAAATGCACCCAGCCATCGCTTCACTAGAATACAGCAATTGCTGTGCTTATGACAAAAAGGATTAGTGGCAGATTTTGTGCTGAAGGTGATGCAGTTGAGGAAGGAAAGCCTATGTCATGATTTGTCCTTTGAATTGGTTATCTCAATGATTCTTGTCTAATTCAGCATACATATGCTTTTGATATTTATAATGCTTCTGCACTGTTTTACAGCACCTTTCATGTAGTCATGTGAACTGCACATTTATGTACTGTCTGTGTGCGTACTGTGCAAGCAGATGATGAAGCATTAAGCAGGGTGTCCTGCCAAGGTGTGGCAGAGTGGTGGTACAAACCATGAAAGGTAAACCTGTCACAGAAAACAAGCACAGAAACTTCTTCTACAAATCTCAAAATGCATGATTGAGAACACCAGCAATGAGCAAGGCTTTCCTGCTACAGTTATGTTACTTTTTTCAGCATTCCAAAGGAGATACTCTGTTTTTCGAATTATCTTATGTGCAAATATACATTAAACTTAGCACAAACTTTATACATGGTCCATTAACAAGAAACTATGCATGAAACATTGCAGACTTTATTTTAAGGTAAATAAAAAAGTGGTAGAAGTTGAAAAGGCCATGATGGAAGGGCCCTTAAAAATTTTACTAAGAATTTGATTTTTTCACATTAATATTCCAATTCTGTTGATCCTTATTATGCAGAAAAAAAAGTCTTTTTCAGCAAATTTTTCTCTTTGTGAATTGTTATGAAATTTTACTTACCAAAACACATTTCAAACAAATACATGATATCTAATTTCTTCCAGATTTTATTGCCATCTGAAAGACACCAGTATGTGTGAATGAGATTATAAATTGTCTACTCTGTTTTTCAATTTTTCTCTCTTTGTGTCTGAGGATTCAGAAACACCATGTCCACCTCTGAAGAAAATGAAGGAACACCCAAAATACAAACAATGAACATTTAAAAATCTCTTACCTAAGTATAAATTGAATAGTGCAAAGCTATAATAGGGCTGTGTTTTCTTTCACAAACAAGGCATTTATTATTATTATTTGGTTTTAAGCTACTTACACACAATTGCATTAGATAATAATCATGTTATCATTGCATAGATTTTAAAAAACTGGTAAACAGCAATAACATAAACTGTCATTTAATCATTAAAAAACACCAAGCAAAGCCAAAATCGGGGTTGCCAGCACTGCACTGCCTAGCTGCCCTCACGCACTCCCTTTCAGACACTAACATGACATTGTACTATTTTTGCCTCAGCTCAAAAGATGAAAGGCTAACTGAAAACAGTGAGGCATAGCTGACAACTCCATAGTTGGTTTTTTCCAGCCTACTGCTCTACTGCTTTTTGGCAGTACTGAGTTTCTGTCCAACATTCTCTGGACATGTAGGAGTCAGAATTAAACACTATTTTACAACAATGAATTTCAGAATGCTTTTCAAAACAGAGTCAAAATAGCCTTTTTAATTCAAAAGGCATTTTCAGATTTTCAGAAGTTTGGGCAATACAATCATAAATGGAGAGATTTCATAAATCAAAAGGAAGTAACATTAGTGTATAATTAGAATGGAATAGATCTGATGGAAAAAGCTATTGGTGCAACTCTACTTTTACAAATTATAGTTCATATACATAAGCCTAAGGACCAACACATATCTGCTTCTTTTGTTGCCGTTGATATTAAACAAAATCTGCAGTACTCCAAGATGTGTTTATGTAATCTTCTGTGAGCCCTAGAGAAGACAAAAGTCTGGGCTGTAGGAAGAGTAATTAAGCCTAACTGATCTGCACATAAGCTTGGTTTCAACACATGCGAAATATTTCTTGAGGCTTTGGGATATGAAGCTAATAGCCCAATTTGTCATATCTACCATGAATTATGAAATATAAAATGCATTGGGGGAAAATATTCAGCTTGATTTTATTACCTTCACCGTTTCAGTTAAAATGTCTACATATATCAGGCTATCTAGCTCTTAGTCATTTGCTAGACAATTTTATTTGCCATAATTTGCTCAAAGAAAACCTACATGAAAGCTCAACAAAAACAACACAAAATACATGGAGGTCTGCATGAATTTGGCATTGCCCGTCACCAAAGAACAAGCAACTGCTGTCAGCAAGGTTGCTCAGTTACAGACATCAGAAAAGCCACACTGACAGCTTCCACTGGCTACCAATGTTTGCTTAGTGCAGCAGACCCTTCAGCTTGAGGAGTGTAACCAGAGGAGCAGGAGGCCATCTCCCCCTTCTCCCACTGCACAGAAAGGGAGGAAGCAATGAGAAGCTTTGTAGCTGACCCGCTTAAAGCAGATCTGTTCAGAGTACAGAAATATGGGAAGAGCTCTGTATGTAAAAGCTTGTAGATATTCTGCCCATGGAGAAACAGGTGACTTCTGCTGCCACAGCTGGAAATGCCTCCAAAGCACTCAACCTAAACCTTACCTGCAAACCTGCATGCTTTTGCCAAGGCAGAAATGGTATGAGATGGGAGATGCACAAGCAGCTGCTAATGAGTGTCGTCTTCTTTAAAGATCGAGGGGAGTTGTGTGTTTGCCATTTTAAACACAAAAACAGAAACAAAGCAGGCTTCTTGTAGACCTATCTAAGTGGGTTTTTTACTGGCACCAAAGCAGTGCAAGTCTGATGTCACATGTAGCAACTTACCTTTGATATAAAAAGGGACATATGACCCGATGGGGCTATAAAGCATAAAAACTTCTAATGTATGTAGAGTAGGCATTCACAATGTATTATAGTTCAGTGACATACAAAGACATTTATGGTACATCACAAAATCCTTTAAGCAAGGGTCAGGCTTAAAGACTACCGTGATTCTTTGTAGTAATGCTAATGTAATGTTTAACCAGTACAATGAAATCAAGTTGATGCAAAGTGACACATATAACTATGTGAAGCTTATTATTGGTACTTTGAGGTATCAGTGTATTTCAGACAGATTTGTGATGTTGTTTTTTAGTTGAAATCCATGATAGCTACCACAACAAGGTGTGTTGCATGGAAAGACAAACTGTTAACACATTCTTCCTATCAAAATTTTCTTTTTCATTAATGCACAGATGGCAAGAAATCAGGATTAAAAGGCTGACATTTTCTTTACATCTAGATAAAAAAAACCTGGTAGCTGTTATAAGTCTACAGGTTGTTATTGAAACATGAAAATGCATTTTAAAATTAATTATGATCTTCTTGAAGTAGATAATTGGAGTAAATTTTGTTCACCTACAATTACTCTGAAAGTAAGATTTGTTTCTGCTTTTTTTTATTCCCCTTCCCTTTTGTTTCTGCAAGGAAAATGAAATATGGATTCCTTCATTTGGACACAGGAATGATGAAAAAGAAATAAACAAGGCTTATAAATATGCTCATAAGATGTAAACTAGAGTCCTCCTCAATTTCTTATAGTATTTCCCTTTAGCCAGAGACTCATACTATGGTTTGTGGCTCTTTTACTGAATTGAGGAATCATTAGGCCTTATCAACAAAGTGAGTGTTGCAGACAGGCATTGGTATTTGGATCTAAGTTAATCTCCTGTATAAACTGAGGACAAATTGTATAGTTACTTTGAAAGGAAGAAAAAGAGGCTTAGGACTCTAGATTATCTGTTCCGCTAAGAACGAACAGCTCCCATGTGAAGAGGATTTGGTGAGATAAGTGCTACAGAAGCACTGACTCAGAGCAATCCAAGCTGTGGCTGACTCCACAACCCACCAACAGAAAAGTTTACAAGCTATTTTTTTCATTAATGCTCTTTCTTGATAATTCTTTGGGCCATGAGATTAACCACTGCTAACCAAAAGCTGCAGTCAATACCGGAGGCCAAGAGGTGCCACTACCTATTTACATTATTGCCAATAGTCTTCATCCAAAATGTGAGGCATGCCTACATAAAAAAAAAGCAAGGGAAATACCATTAGTTCTGTTGGAAAGTTGTCTTGTTTTTTTCAGAAAGTGGACATGTCACAAGAGTACAGTAAGCATAAATGACACAGCCATACTGACTTGAATCTGCAGGTAGCCTGGAGCAGGATGTCTAAGCGCGTGGAGTAATCACCCAGCTCACATTAATCACCGTCCTCATTAATCTGATTATCATGCTTCTCAAGGACACAGAAGAGTTCACCATTTTTACTGCAGGACTATTACCTTACTGCAATAATTCAAACAGCATTTTGTTTTCCTTTCCCCACTGCCTGACAGAATCTGCTCTTGCTCTTTTTCATAAAAAGGAAAACCACGTTCCCCACACTCCTCTTTGCAGATCACCTTTATGGGGTGAAGACAACAGATCGTTGAAGCTTTCAGGAAATATCTGCCCTATCACTGTGCAGCTAGGAAGTTGGAGATGGCTGATTAAATAGCAATATCCAAAGAGATATCACAGTAGAATCTTCCCCTCTACTAAAGGAAAACAAAACAAAACAAAATCAAAATAAGCCAGGAAAACTCAAGAACATTTTGAAATAGAAGTATCTGGAGTGTCTTGGAGCAGGTATTAGGCATAAGTAACATAGAATAATGAAGAACAGAGTATCTTGAAAAAGGCACTTCAAAGCATAACATGGTACACCTCATAAACCTGCTATGCACTGCTGAGTGGCTGGTGAGTTTTAACACCAACAGTCTCCTAAAGGAAATTATGCAAATTAGAAAAACTTAAATAATTACAATAGGATAGAAATGGCAGAAGATTCAGGTAACACATCCATCCCTCAGTCTCATTAAAAAGACCCCTCTGCAACACTTTGGTCTTTACTTACAAGCTGTTTGAGGCAACAAGACAATGAAGAAAAAAGCAACCAAGGATGGGGCTAGCTTAGAAATCCTAATGTGAGAGAATCTTAACAGCTTGGAAAAAAATTCCCTAAATTTAGGAAAATCCCTAAATTACCTGCCTTTTTCATTTTAGTAGCAGTTCTCTAACATAAAGAGTATGTTTAAAACAGAAAAAAAAGACCCAACAATGTACATAGCTCTCTGATTCTATCTGATCATTTCACTTACAAAGAAAGGAAATACTATCCTTTGGTGGGGACCAGCTCCTTTGGCTTTGGGGTTTTTTTGGTCACACTATGAAAGAATGAAACTGTTTTAAAATGCTAGCACCAATGGTCATTTTAAGAAAAAATATAGTATAGTATAAATAACAAGAATTACATTTTAAAAGCGAAGGTCAAAAACACATGTAGAGTGCTCTCTAAGAACTGAAGTTAGGATTTTTTTAAGAAAAAAAGGCACAAAACACCCAAACAGCCACACATATTTAACATGTGTCAGCAAAGAAAGTTCTAAATAAACTCATACACAACATTCTGAACAAATAATAGCAGGCAACTGAACAATCCATCATTTTGATGCCAGACATATCTTTTTTCTGCTTTCTTTGGAGAAAGTAACTATGTGTTTTTTCTTGACAGCTATATACTCATAATATTTTTCTTGATACTTTAAAGTGTGAAGACTTCCATACTTTTATTTCTATGCTTCCATTAGAAAATACTTCTAAAAGCCTGCAACACTTGCTTAGTACTAGTTTCTTATCTAATTCACTCAGAATACCCATTAATTTTGTGAAAGAGCATTTAATTAATAAAGTACAAATTTAAAGAGAAATTCTTAAGTAACCTCTATGGTTTACCCAATATTCTGGACCTAATTCACAGAAAGCACCTTTGATAAGATTTTTACTTATATAAGCAGCATTTCTCAGAGGTAAGATTTCTGCTCCACGAGCTGTCAGTCAGAATCAGGTTAGATATGGTCTGGTGACAATGAAACACAAGTTTGGGCTTAAGAAAAGAAGATAGGTCCAAAATAAAGTTACTGCTTTTATGCCAACTGAGGTGCATTTCACAGGGGAACTAAACAATGTAAGAGTAGGATGAAAACTTTCATCACTTTATGGACCTTCTTCTCCTTCTATGACTTTGTTTTAGCAGACAGAAGCAACTCTGCAGCCAGCTTGTATTACCTCAGATTCTGTGACACATCTGTAACTACACATCAACCACAGAGATTTTGTCTTAGAGCTGACTCGGTGTCCAGCTCATGCCTACTTCATTTTTCTTTGGTTGGGTGGGAACTTTTTTGACGTGGCAGAAAACCATTGTTTTAAACACGGGTTTCAATAATAAAAAAACAAACAGTCTAAGAGTTCACCTCAGGGATGATATGCCAGTATGCCAAGGCACTGCAAATTACCCCTCCTCCAAAGGGATTTGCTAAGTATGGAAACAGATTCTTCCTCTGACAACTCCTACTTGACTTCCAGACCCTAAAGTCTTCCTAAAGAAAACATCTGCAGCCTTTTCCTCCTCCACTAAGCAGGTCATCCTTTCATAGAAGGAGATCAGATTGGTCAAGCAGGACCTGCCTTTCATAAACCCATACTGGCTGGGCCTGATCCCCTGGTTCTCCTGTTGTGCCACATGATGGTACTCAGGATCATCTGCTCCATGACTTTGTCTGGCACTGAGGTCAGGCTCACAGGCCTGTACTTTCCTGAACCCTCTTTCCAACTCTTCCTGTGGAGGGGTGTCTCTTCCAGTCAAATGGCACCTCTCCAGTTGGCCAGGACTGCTGGTCAGTGATGGAAAGTGGCTCAGTGAGCACATCTGCCAGCGCTCTCAGGATTCTTGGGTGAATCCCATCCTGCGCCATAGACTTGTGCAGGTCTAAATGGTGTAGCAGGCAGGGAACCATTTCCTCCTGTACTGTGGGGGCCTCATTCTGCACCCTGTCCCTGACTTCCACCTCAGGGGGCTTGGTACCCCCCAGAACAACTGGTCTTTCTATTAAAAACTGAAGCAAAGACGGCATTAAGCACCGCAGTTTTGTCACTGTGTTTCCTGGAGATTCTCCTTACCCCGAATTTTGTTGCCAATGTATTTATAGGAACATCTTTCTATTATCAGAGGATGGCTTGCTCTGATGCCTTTAAGATTTCCTTCTTGAAGAATGTCCTGCCTTCCTGGATTCCTTTGCCCTTCGGGACTGCCTCCCAAAGGACTCTCTCAATCAGTCTCCTAAAGAGGGCAAAGTGTGCCCTCTGGAAATCCAACTTCTGCTGACCCTGCTCTTTCATTCTCCAAGAATTAAATCTATCATTTTGTGATCACTGTGCCCAAGACTGCCTCCAACCATCACATCACAGTCAGTTCTCTGTTCACAGACAACAGATGCAGCAGGGTGTCCTCCCTAGGTGTCTCTCTCATCAACGGTATCAGGAAGTTCTCTCTCCCATGCTTCAGGAAAGCCCTAGACTGTTTGCTCTCTGCTGTGTGCTATTTCCAGCAGACATCTGGTAAGCTGAAGTTCCCCAAGAGAACAAGGACCAGCAATTGTGAGACTTCTCCCAGCTGTTTACAGAGCATTGCATCTTCTGTCCACCTGGTTGAGTGATCTATAACAGACTCTGACCATGGTATCTGCCTTACTGGCCTTCCTCCTGAGTCTTACCCAATAGACACTTAAGCACATCATCATAAAGCTCTAGACAATCACAACATTCCTTAACACAGTTAGTCCACTGCCTCTCCTTCCATGCCTTTCCCTGAAACAGCAGACGGAAGGAACATCGCACCTTGAACCTTCACTTGGTGGTTGCTCACTTGTATGACACAGAAACAGCACCACTGAGATAGGAAGGGACTTCTGGAGATCATCCAGGCCAAGAAACTGCTCAAAACAAGGTCAATTACACTGCAATTGAATGCAACCAGCTTGTAAACCTGCAAAACCTCCATGGTCTACTCAGTAATTTTAGAACACTTACAAGTGCTAGCATTAAAAATTCTGTGGTGTTGCCTAATGTAATAGCTTAAATCCTTTTGTTATTCCTGCAAGTGTTGTGTTATTATCTAGCAGAACTTTATGAACTTACAGTTAAAACTGTTACATTTCTGTATAAAAAGCTAAGATGTTTTGTAAATAGCTTTCCTTGGTTTAAATAATAGCTCCTTTTAATTAGAGGGAGAAGTAAAGCACATTATTTAAACTTTCACCTTTTCATTGATGTAAGAAAAACCTAATTAAACAATAGTAAACATTCTAAAAATGCACAGTACAGTGAAAAATACATTTACTGATGAACACTAAGTAACAAAACATTAAACAGATGTTAATGAATGGGAGATAGCTTTAGTTTTGGTGCCTGAAGGCATCAGTTTTATGCCTGCTGGAGCTGGAGTTCTAAAAAAATTTGCACTTCTGCTTAGACAAATATTTTTTATTTCCTGAACAACTGTTTATCCTAAAAAAAGAATATTTTTTTAACTCACTTCAAACTTCAAAATAATGTTAAATGTGGTGTTGATTTTCTCTTCTGTCCACATCCAATGCCTAGAATCTGTCCAAAGCCAAAGCACTCATTCTATGTAAAAAGGTAATGCAAATCCCGCCACTAACATTTTTATAAAGTGCTTTTTCCCTGATGCTGAAGGGCCTGAAGAACTTTAACCATGTCAGTGATAGCTCAATCTTGCTGCTGTTCCACTCGAAGACTTTGAAAAGGTTACCATGGGGACTTAACTGGAATAGCATTAGATCAATTATAAAGTTTGAAAAATGTCACTTAGGAAGTACTTCCTGAGGCAGGCAAGCTGGAATTTACTTCAAGAAAAAACAGGGGGGAAAACCATAGATGCATTCATTCATTTACTTCCCAACGTAAAAGAAATCCAGTTCATTAAGCAAATTTAATTCATACAAAATGCTACTAATTTATCTGTTGTTTTCTCTTTTTTTTCTGCATATTTAATAATGACTCCTTGTCTCCTTTCTTACAACTTGTTTGAGAATGAAGCACTTTGTTACTTGGGTGATTACACAAATTTTCTTTACAATGCCTTGAAGCTTAAGGGAAAAAAGCCTTGATTGACTATCAAAAGCACACTGATGTTGTATCCTCAGGAAAACATCAAGACCTTAAATTTCACTCCATATGAGACACAGAGCTTATAGAAAGTTGCAGGCTATACCCCACAAGCAAAAGCAGCAGTAATTAGTAACTGCCATGAGCACATCTTGGTACAGCATTTCAGCAAACTTAAACTCCTTCAATGCCTGCAGTCTGATAACATGCATGCAAAATATTTCCATATCATTGTGTAATCTGGTGAAAAATCAGAAGCTTTTAGCCTGGGGTTGTGTACTAAACCCTCTCTCTCTCAAAACTTTTGTACAGTTTGTGCTAGAAATCCTTTTCTATCATGTATTGTCATTCCCAAGAAAAGTTCCTTGCAAAGTCACTGTTAATGCCACCTATGGAGAAACTTCTACACTAACGTGTTAGAGCTGTTTTTATTAGTGCTGTAATGACATTTTCTTTTTTTTCCAACTGAAATGGGGAAATAGAACTCCAGGAGATGTATATGTTACTGAGAATATGCAAGTGTTGCACAAGGACAGAAGCCAGTTTATTTACATAAACAGCAATGTTTGTTCATGTCTAGTTTAATCCGAAGAAAAGGAGACAGTAAGCCTGTCACTTGCTCTAGGTTTAATTGGACTGATGTTCAAACATCTTTACCAGCTTTGTAGAGCAGATTTTGATGTGAAGCTTTGCCAGTACTCTGCTAGTTGATTTTCAAAATAATGCAGTTAATAAAAAGACAGAACTTTGTGCTACAGTAATATGCTGAAATATAAACACAGCCATTCACTTTTCCCATGTCAGTAAGAGGGCTGAGAACTGCAGTGTTTACAGATCTCTTCAGTTTCTTGTCAAGAAACGAACTGTATTTATTTTTCTTTCTCCTGAAGTTTAATATTTCTTTCTAGAATGCTATGTTTAACCTTACTTTATTCATGAATGAAATTTCATGAGTGGAACCTGTCTACAAATTGCTACAGTCAGGAATTAGCCTGTGGCAGTGAGGAGAACAAACAACAGTTGTACTCAATTGCCTTTTTGTTTTCATTACACTTATCTGAACTTCTAATGTTATCTCTATGTCTAATGATAACTATTGACTTGGAAAATAAATTTCTTGTTTGTCAAGAGCCGAAAAACTGCTGCATTTAGCTTTTTGATAAGACAGTATCCATCATTGCGGATATGCACCTTTTCCTGTTCTTGTCCAAGACTTTTATTTCTGCTTCAAAAGCAAACACAGCAAAAAGAAAATAATCAGGCATATACCCATGTAACCTTGTATAACATGGAGGTTAATACATTTTCAAATACTGTGAATGATAGTTGTTGTTTCTAGTTAAATGATTAAATCTACTACTCAAGAAAGCCTGTATATGAAATCTTTCTCAATTAGCATTTTTTTGCGTAAAAATATTAAACATTAGAAAATCTAGTTTTCAAAATGTGTTTGGAATACTATTGAGGAACACATCCTCTTTAGAAAAATTCGGTGCATATTTCAAACTGAACAGCCTAAGCAAGACAAAACTACAGACCCATGGCAGTTTTGAGTTAGTATCCAAGAGAAAAACCCAGAGTGACACAGCATCAAAGGAAGAGATGTTACAGATGTTAAATGAGTGGATAAGCACATGCAAAACAGTGCATAAGAAGCTAAAGATGGTGCTGTGAATTTGAGTGCCCAAATATTAACTAAGAATTAAACAAGTTCTTCCAAACAAGCACTCATTTTGAAGTTTGTTAAAAGAGGAACAAGATCTGTCACCACTAACCAGCCAGGAAAATGTAGCAACACCTTGCTGTGAAGGAAAGACCCCAATATAAACTACTTTGAAACTTGTAGACCAAAAGTTTTGTAAGCCTGAGACATTTGAAGAACTTACACTGTGAGATGTGAATGTAGAAAAAATATCTATAGTGAAAGTAACAGGCAGAATTTAAAAAGGCATTTGAAAAGTATGAGTGGGACTAGATTGCACTTTTCCAAAACAGAGGGGAAAGTATTTCAGTAACAGAAATAATTTGGCAAAGTCTGGATTAGTGCTGCACGGCTGGAGAGAAAAAGTAATAAAGGAAATACTGTGCAAGCAGACATGGCTGGATTCACTCAGTCTGAACTGAAGATGTTTGTATTTGTCAGCCTGAGGTCTCCAGAAGCCAATAACTTTTTTTTTTAAAGGCTTAGAAGAAAAATCTGTTTCCTAGTTAAACTTCCAGCTGAACATGTAGGTTAGACAAACAGATTTAGTTTGGACACAAGAAGATTTAGTTTCAAATAGAAAAATATTATCAATTTGGCATACTAATTGTAGTTAAAATTATACCACAAACAAAATTATTCTGTGACTTTATCACTGAAGAAGGGGATCAAGAATGATGGCCTGTAGCTCCACAGACAGACAGGGATAAAGGAAGAAAGACAAGTCATGGGAGCTAAATCACAGCAATTACTACAAAGAAGATGGCTTAATTTTAAAAGTGAATGCTAGCTTGAGAGTCAAAGGTATGTCCCAGTTCTGCCCTTCAGTCAGCAGGAAACCATAAGAGACTTGACTGGTAGCAGAAAACAGAAGTGCCGCTTCAGAGTCCAAGGAAAAGAGTGGAGGAACTGCTTTACACTGCTACTCTTAACTTTGACAGCAAGGGAGAGAGGCTGTAGCTGGTTTCCAAAAAACACCAATGTTATGAAGTTAATATCATGTATTTGTTATTTTTGTGCCCTTTCATCCAGTTTTATTAGTTGCTACATTCAATTTCAGCCCATTCTACCCAATGATAAGTTCCTAACATTAAATTCTTGCAAAGTTTAGGAGAACCAGTGGCTAATAGAAGAAGCTAATTTGAGAAAAAGGCATGGCTTAGCTATTATTCATTCCCTGTGCTGGCCACTCAGTGCTCACAAAGCTCCAGATATTGAGGAAAATTTCCTCATCAATAAGACTAACATAAGGAGGTGACACTGCTTTATAAGGCTGGGGCATGGCAATTCCTACAGCTTTTTCCTCTAGCTATCGTGTTTGAATAGAATATGTTAATAAACATATGCACTGCTAGGAAATCACATCAGTTTAGTCCCTAACACCTGATAAGAACAAACTAAACAGAATTGATCTTCTTGCATGGGCAAGGGGAAGATCAGAAAAGTCTGAGTTCAAATCTAGTAGAAATAAAATTTACAAAGAGAAGCCACTAAAATACATATTATTCTTAAAGTGTGATTATTTTAGTCAAAACCAGGATGGCAATTTATTACCTCTTGAACATTATCAAGAATTTCAAAAATAGAAGCAACTTACACTATTTAGCTTTTACCTAAAATACAAGGACATGTAAATGAGATATGGGCTGAGGTTTTTTCAGAATTTACTGGCACCAAAATCAAATGTAACTTTATTAGAGTCTGCAGATATTTGGATTGAGGACTTTAAGGCATTATATTCCAAGACTAGGGAATTAGATGCACAATCAAATTGTGAAGCTATTTAAAATGACTGGTGAAGATCTCTAATAAATGTGTCTATGCAGCAATATACTAATACAAGGGGGTTTTTTTCTTTTTTAATGTAACTTACAAAGGGCTGTATCAATCCTCTGCCACAAGACAGCTGAGGTCCACCACTGCCCAGTAAAAGAAACTGTTCAACATGAAGTCAGAAGCCATATTATTCTATAATTCCATGATTTTCAAGTACTTTTCAACATATTTGCACACTTAAATAAAAACATTTAAAAACCATAATGAAATTTAAGAGAATTTTTTTAACAGGTGGACTGTAGCATGGTCCAGTTACATAATCGTAGATCATCTGAATATTCAGATGGGAAGTTTGAGTATATCTTAATACTGTATTTTCCAACTGGTGCTTGATATTGAAAAAGCATTTGTAGTGCATTATGAAAAGTAACTACGCCTAAAGACCTTTCTTATATTCTACAGATTTTAAAATTTCAGTAACCTACCCTAATATTGCATTTCTATGGCAAAACAGGCAGCAAATTTTCAGAAAAAACTCCAATAGCACACTGTAACCAGATATAGTCCATGTTGTTGTTAACTAACGCACATGTCCAAAAAAAAAACCTGTTAAAGTGATGAATAAGTAAAGCAGATATCAATTTGTATGAGTCATAGCATCTTTGGTTTGCTGCCATAAAACCGGGTTTCATAAATTCACATCTGTGAAGATTCTTCCAGCATGTAAGCACAGCTGTCCCTCAGATCCAACTTTCTCCACATTTTCTGAGCAACCTTTGTCTGTCTGGCAAAATTAAGCCTCCAATTAGTATCATGCAAATTATTCTGTCATACAGGTAGCATCTTTCTCTTCCACTAAACATCTGTTAGGAAAGCTGAGTATTTGTGTGCAAATTATATCTCCCTTCAAACATAATCTTTTAAGATTATGTTAATAGATAAACTCCTTACACTCAACATGTGAGGTATTAAATTGCCTAAAGAAAAAGTGATTTCAATTTATCAATGGCTGACACTTCTACAGCACTTATTTTAAAAGCAGTTTTACCCATCAGACAACGTATGTGGCTCTATTAAGACAAGCTCTACCAAAGTAGTTCATGTGTTTTCTAAATCTATCCTGACCAGCTTAGCTTTGTCTTTTTCATGACAGTCAGGAAAATTGAGGTAATTCTTAAGGTCCACTCTAATTACCTAACATAATTTCCTTTTCTATTGATCGATTGCCACATTTACTTGCTTATTGTACAAGCACCAGTTGGAAAATTAATTTCACACTAGAATTTCTTAAATATTTTGAGCATTCCTCTCCTTGCCATATAATTTGTGGTCCAACAAAGTTTTATTTCCAGGCTTTAGTAAATCCTAAATAAATCTTAGGTAGGGATATAAGATTCTCAAGCAGTATCTTGGGGGACAAGTCAGGGGCTTGGCTATAGATGGCATAGGGTCAGATGGAACATGTGGCAGGGACAAGGCCACACTTCATATGCTCACCCTGCCCCATGTCCTCATAGGATTGTTCTTGAGTTTATGTTAAGGACTTTCTTCATAATGTCTAAAGCTCTCCAACCCCTGAGCACAGGCTGGTATTCAAAGAATAGTTCAGTATGGATACAGTAGAGATGAAACAACTGTATTTTTGAAAAAATGCGTGAAACACAAAACAATTTTTACACATGATCAAATATGCTTACTACCGCCATTTTCACGTGGCACTATCCCCAGTATTAGCACAGCCAAAGGCATTTTCACACATTTCTTAGTTCTAAGAACATAGTTTTTCCTCCTACATAATGCCTCATGAACTACGTCACCATCTACGTATCTTTGTATTTCCTGAATGAAAACACACAGTGCAGAATCTGTTTATATAATTATTATAGAATTATTTCCACTGTTATTTCCTTCCCATAAAAACTGTATTTTTCATTCTGTTGCCACTTGAGGAATTTTTAAATAAAATGCGCATCTATGATAGAAAGAACTATGTTTACATCACTACGAGTATTTCCCTACTCTTAATCTCTGTTGACTTGCAAAATTCTTTAAAGAAAGCAATGAATAAAAACTTCCTGAATCTAATCTGTAAAAATCAATAGTTTTGTTTTGTTGGGGTTTTTTTTTTTGTTTTTTTGGGGGAGTTGTTTTTTCAGAAAGGAGAAAAATTCTAATACCTTCAGGTCATATTATTCCAATTAGTAAATGAAAGTAAAGTGAGTTTCCAACAGAAGATACTGGAGAGGTATTCTGAATTTCCTTCTCATTCTAAGGTAAGCACAAGACACATCCTAGGCAGATGAGTAGAGCAGATTTTTGTTTTAACATCAGCATTCTAGAAAGTAGATTTTTAACACTATCTTTGTACTTGTTTGTTTTCACACTAAACGGCCCAAGGAAACAAAAATGCTACTATTTCTTATCTGGGGCCTAGAGAAAGTCCAAACTTATGCCATGAGAAGGATTAGTGCTTCTAATACACTGCACTTCAACATCACAGTCTGAACAACAGAAACAAAGTGCTAGCATTTGATCTGTGCTTGCTGTAACCAATAGGCTCTGCTGTTCTGTAATTCATGAGCACAAATTCTCATAGTGACAAGGAAGTAGTGGAAAACCTCTTCGGCAAACTTTAACAGTGGGCTGATAGCAAGTAATTCATTCCATACTTTAAGCATACTTGTCATCTATCTTTGAATATTTAGCTTTAAATATAACCTTTCTGAGATAAGGGAAGGAAAACTGCAAAGGATTTTCATGGTTTTGATTAACCATGGATTTATCTTGAGGTGTACTGATTTAGTCCATACAGCCAATAACAGTTGAACTGGCAGAATATCAGTCTGCATCACCTGTTAGTCTCAGTTTTAGGATGTGTTTCTGGGTTAGATGTCTTAAAGACTACAGAATCTATGTTATCAAAAACAGTACGAGATGCTGTTACCCACAGAGTCACAAAATGAACATTCAGAAAGAATACATTAAACTCAAGATTTACATTCGTTAACGTGGGCATCTCTGAATTGGTTCAGGCTTTGTCTCTAAATACAGTTCCACATCCTGAGGAGTGTGAAATGCTCTTCCACATCTTTGGGGTTCCACAGTTATTTATATAAACAAATAGCAATTATTTATTAACTATTTCCCAGCCTATTGCTTCAATAAAAGCATCTGATTCTGGGACTGAAGAAGAGCAGCATTCAAGGCAAAAATTGAGTAGGCAGTCTTGCAACTACTTAATTACTTTGAACTTTAGAGTATTGGCACTGTGGCCTCATAATTGTATAGGGCTACTGGGATTAAAAACTTGCCCCACGTATTTCTTCCTACTTCAGTGAAACGTAGTTGCTGTATTGCACAGGAAGTTAAACAATTCCAAAGACGGTCAAAAGAAATCTGTAATATATAAAAACCAGATTCTGAAACATTCTGCCACGTCTGACAAATCTCCAGTTTAGGTGAAGAACACCAGTAGAACCAGTCGTTCATGTCCTGCAGGCCAAGCAGCAGCCACTTCCCTGTTCTGCATCTGCACCTCAACTTTGTTTAACACCATGTACTCATTTCCACCAGAACGTAAGAACAGTTGCCTGCAGAAGCACAGGTCAGAATCAGAAAGCTAAATAAATTTAGAGAGGTTAAACATATTTCATTCAGCAGAACTGATCAATCCATCTAGATTATTTTAAGAATCAGCTAAAGGAATGTCTTTTTGATACTTCAAGAAAGACCAATGAAATCCCAAAGGATTTGTGAAATGCAAATATAATACTTTAAAGTCAGAGAGAGCAACCTATAGACAAACTCACAGGCAAGACGATGTGACTGCGGCACTCAGGAAAATACTGGGCAATGCTAAACAACTTTAGAGGTGCGTACAAGATAACATGATGTTCAGCATGTGGTTTGTGAGAACACCCTCCCTCTGCAACCCCGCAACCCCCCACCCCAATAATTAAACTAATCCATGTTTCCAAATTTCATTTTACATAAGATGATTCTAGACAAAGAAGGGGAAAATATTAGATACCAGGCTTCAGTAAGTTTCTGATGCTGCCTATGCAACTGTGTTTTGATGTTCAAAAAGTAACATCCTACAAATTAACTAGGTATGAAAATAAGAATGGTTAGGAAAGAACAGTTAAGCACTGAAATAAGACTACCGAGAGAGACGCAAAGCATCTCCAAAAAGAAAGTTTTAGAAAAAAAAATTGTCAGGGTTGGCCTAAGATTATTTTTGGTCTTGCTTCCACATTTTTGGGACTAGATCTCCTGAAATCTCTTTTGGTATCCATTTTTATGACACCACAGTATCTCATAAACAAATAGAATCAAATTACTGAAGGAAAGATACGTAACTACCCAACTATCAAGAATTAGTCCTTGCCTGGAAGTCTGCCTGGGATCTTCCTGCAGAGGACTCTACTCTATTAGCTAATGTAATTTTCAGTATTCAAAGGATGATAGAGAAAACAGTCACATAGCATTTGCTGTTGATTTAAAACTCAGAGCAAGATCTTCAAGGATCAGAAATGAAACTCCAATTTACAAAAATAAAAAATAAAAATGCAAACTCAATCACACTGAATCCAGTGATGAAAAAAGTGCTACACTATTCAGAGGTAAAAATCCCTTCAAAACATGTAAACATGTAATGCAGAAGTAGAAGGTTTAGAAACAAAATGTCATTTCTATTAACTATTCATGTCATTTAAGATTTCCTGGCAACAAGGTGGAAAAACATTCTAAACTAAATTCTGCATGGTTTCAGAAGAAATTGTCTTAAAGAAAAAAGCATCTTGCCACTGTAATCATCAGATGCCATTTGCCTGTGCAAAACATTACAGATGAAAAAAAAGTCTGATACCATCTCTGGTTGGTAACTTAACTGGTTTCTAATTTGAATGAATCACATTTTTCAAACTGAACAAAGGTGTTCTTGAAAAATTATTTTCATTAAGTCATTTACCTCTAGCACTATCATGCCATTATTCCTCTCATTTGACCACTGAAGTTGCCTCTTACCGGGTTTATTATCAGTAAATACTGATATTTAGTCTCAGAACATTATGTACTTGGAAACCTCAACTGAAAGAGTAATTTTGCAATTTCTGGGAAGGAATTGATACAGTTTCCAAATTTATTAATGTTTGAAATGACACTGAAAATGCTAAAGTACTAAATATAACTTCCAGTTAGAACATACTGAAATTCTACAGAAGCATTCAAGGTAATCTCTGAGATAATACAAGCACTTGCTGTATCAGTCTTTGGAATAATTTTTTAAGACATATAGTTTCTCATTCTTCTACAAAAAAGTTTTCCCATAAAATTGTGCAGAGGATTTTCTTCATCTATATCCTGTTCTGGATGAGTAGAAGCCTTTCACAGTCTCATAACTTTTCCCAGAAAAATGGAGGTGTCGGAAAGAAGCGAACTTCAGTTTACCCAAGACAGCCCCACTAAACTTCAGCAGTTAATGAAGGAATTAATAAAAAATATGTCTTTCATATCAGAAGGGAACCTGGTGTGGTTCAAGAGGAAAAAGGTTAAAACAAAAAGAAGGAGGAATGTCAGATATTTCCTACCAAGAACACAAATACAGATAAACTAATATATTACCCCTTCTTTCAATTAATTAAAAATTGTTATCAAAAAAAAGAGTAAAACAAATTACAAAATCCAAGCCTTTCTAATTTTAGTAGTTAGCAAAAAACCACAAGCAAGATTTTTTTTTTCTCTGAACCAAAGATTTTTGACATTAATCCAATAAAAAATGTACAAGGATATTTCTAAATATTTTGTAAATTGATTTGAACACATACATCATTGTTATTAGTCCTATCAACAGCCCCTTTGCCTTCAGCTAGGTTAAAACCCTGTTTAAATACACAAATCAAGCCTTCAAGACCCTGAACGCTCAGTTTTTTGCACTCCATGCTATGGACATTGAAGATAAAGCAGAATGCACCACAGTTATAGGCCAGATGAACAACATTTGTTTGCCATATGCAAATTCCCATACCTCACAAACAGTATTCAAAAGGCCTGATGATCAAAAAGTCACTGATATTTCCACAGATCCTGGTGGATTTTGCTAACTTACATTACATTTTAAAATCCACACAATTCAAAGCCCAGAGATGACTAAAAAATGAAGCTGATTTTGTTTTACTGTACACACTTCGAATACTGAGAGGAATTTAGTGCCTTGAATAAATACACCTTCATATTTCCCAACTACTGTACATAGGAAATCCACAAAAAATCCCCAAACCAAAGACATGGGTAGTGGAGAATTCAGATATTACATATGCAATATATTCATTTACTGCTAATGCACACAAACCTATCAACCAAGTCAACCTAAAAGCAAGTGACATATCTCAAAGTCCTTTCATTGCAGTGGTGCAATAACAGACTGAAAATTGGTAGGAGAAAAAGTGTGAAAACTAAAATATATTAAAGGACAGCAAAATCCTTTATTAGCTAAACAGCCCTTAAATAGCCAAGAAAACTAAAAAATTATGTCCACAAAGCTGTAGCAGTCTTCACTGCAGTCTGTAATAGAGCTTTGTTGAATCCTCAGCATTCCAGATGCTGAAGTACACAGGCATGTGAGATATGCCAGGATCCCATATAATGCTTTAAAATATTATTTTGAGGAGATATAAATTTAAGGAAACTTTTCAAATTTGGCCCGTTCTTACTTCTGTCTACTGTTACGTAGTTTCTGTCATGCACCTGTTACTTCACAAAATCATAGCTACAGATTAGGGTATGAGTTATCTCTGCTAAACAAGGCAGCCTTAGTAAGTATGCTGACACAATCTGTGTTAGCATTCAAAGAAACAAGGCATAATAGCCAGCTAAATTATAGTTCCACAAATAAAATTTTGCAAAAATTAACTATACCAGCACTTATTAGTAACTGAAAACCCATCATTTTACTAAGCATTAAATTTTTCCCTTCTTGTCAACATGTCACCTATACTTTAAATTTTAAGCAAATATTTTATTTTTTAAAAAATAGTACCATCTGAGGTCTATTCATGGTTTGTATTATTTTAATTTGTCATTCAAGGTAACTATTCATAACTGACTCTAAACAAGGATCAAATAATTAAACACTTAGAAACACAGTTAAACCCATATATTTCCTAAAAGTCATCAATTGCAGGTTTTGGAGGCATAATGTTAAAAGCTCAATAGGTATTCAGTGTTGTTTGACACTGATGAGGTAAATTTAGAGACTTGCTCTCTAATTACTATAAACACTGAAAGGGCTAGTATCTGTGGATAAATAGGTCTGATTATACTCTAACAACATATGCCAACAGTGTAGGAAAACGCAAACAGGAAGCACGGCTACACTTTTACTAGCAAGTTTTATGCCAGTCACTGCATTAACCTGCAACTGTTCCGTAAAAGATTTGTTTCACTGCATTCACTAGGAGTGTTCTGAAAAGAGAAGGCCCAAATTCGGAGAGAGCACAAATGATTTAATGTCTATGCCCCAACTGAGCAAACTATCCCTTATCCATTAATGGCTTGTGGATTCTTAGCACAACAGATTAATTTGGTTTGCTTTGGGTTTGGGTTTTTTTTTTTTTCTCAGCCTTCTTAAAGGACAAAGAACACCAGATTTGTTCTTTTCAATTTCAAATTTATTTTACTGGGGATTAAACTTGATCTTGATATCACCTTTAAAGGCAAAGCAAAGTATTCTGGGCTCATATTCCTTGGTCATTAATGTGCTATCACAAAACATAACAGGATTGCAGCATATAGGAAAACTGTCAGATATGTGCCTAACCCACAGTTGCTGGGAAAAGTAACCTCCAGGACCAACTGCCAGAGGATTCCCAAAGGGAAAAAACAGCATGCTCTTCTGTCACACACAGCACAAAAGTGCAGGTCCTGACTGAGCTTTACAGGCAGTGTCACAATCCAAGCAATCAGGAGTTTTAATTCTGAACAGCATACACAGCAGAAAAGAAAAGATATAAAACCTATGGAGAATGAAGGAAGGAGGGAGTGGCAGAACAAGTCTAGATAAAGCAAAAGGATAAAGCACAATTTTAAGCAAATCTTAAATAAGGTTCAATTCTTTGGAATGAGATCAGTAATCACAATGAGTCAGTGGGAGCAGAGCATTTATAAAACCAGTAACATCTGAACTTCAGTTACATGGACTAAGAGTAATGTCAGCTTCAGATCACAGTCTCCATACTAGGCAGGAACATATGATGACCTGCAGAATCTAGCTTTCCCAGAGAAGTTTCCTCACAAAGTTCCTCTGGGAACCATGTAAATTAATGTGCACTTCTTAAACTGATACAGTCCTGTATCAGTTAATGTATTGGGTTTGCATGGCCAAGCTTTGGTAGCGGGGCTGGGCTGCAGGGGTGGCTTCTGTGAGGAGCTGTCAGAAGCTTCTTCCATGTCTGGCAGAGCCAGTCCCTGGTAGCCCCAAAGATGGACGTGCTACTGCTCAAGGCTGGGCCAGTTAGAAATGGTGGTAACACCTCTGTGTTAACATATTTAAGAAGAGAAAACAAAGTTGTTACACAGTTGTAATTGCAGCCAGAGAAGAGCGGGGTGAGAACATGTGAGAAGAACAACTCTGCAGACACCAAGGCCAGAGCAGAAGCAGGGGCAGGCACTGGACCTGAGATGCCTCTGCAGCCCACAGAGAAGACCCTGGTGAAGCAGCTGCGCCCCTGCAGTCCATGGAGGTCCACAGGGATGCAGGGATCCACCTGCAGCCTGTGGCCCATACCAGAGCAGGTGGATTCCTGGAGGAGGCTGTGATCCGGTGGGAGGCCTGGTCAAGGGAGGGGGCCCTTGCTTCCAGGCTGGAGCAGCCTGTCCTTGGAGGACTGCACCCCATGGAAAGAGAGACCCACAGCACAGCAGTTTTGGCAGGACTGTGTGCCCATGGGAGGGACTCACACTGCAGCAGTTTGCAGAGAGCTGCTGCTCCTGAGATGGAGCCATGCTGGAGGAGTTCACAGAGAACTGTGTCCTGTGGGAGGGACCCCACGGTGCAGCAGGGGAACAACTCCTCTGCCTGAGCAGCAGCAGAAATCACGGGTGATGAACTGACCATAACCCCCATTCCATCTGCTGTGCCACTGGGGGAGGAGGTAGATCTCAGAAGGAGGGAGGGGTGAGGGGAAGGTGTTTTTTAAGGTCTCATTTTCCTGCTCTGATTTTGTTATAAAATATAACATATAAATAGTCAAAAAAAAAAATATAAATTCAACTAGTATCTCTACTTCTAGCTGGTTTTGCCCATGACGGTATTTGATGAGCAATCTCTCCCAGTCCTTATCTCACCTCACAAACCCTTCATTATATTTTCTCTCCCCTGTCCAGCTGTGGAGGGGAGTGAGTGGCTTTGATGGGTACCTGGCATCCAGCCAGCATCAACCCACTACAGTCAATTATAAAATTTCTCAGTAAACTAAAGGAAGAAGAAGAAAAAAAAATACCCCAAATGTAGTACAACTTTCAAGGGTGAGTATATTGAAACCACAACTGATTTTCCATCATTATACCACGATGTCAAAAAACTATTAAGTAGTTTCCAAAAGAAATGGTTTGGTTTTAAATCAGATGCTTACTCTAAGGGGGGAAAAAAAAGGAAATAAATAAAAAAAAAAAAACCTGCAGAATTCATCGCAATTTAAAATACCCAGAAGCTGTAAACAGTATGAAAAACCACTGAGATTACCTCATATTAAATGCACAGAAGTGTCTAAAATTCTGGCTGCATTCTACTTTCTTGAATTCTGTTCCATATTTTTGAATGTCACAGTCCATCTAGCCTGCCAATTAGTCCTCAGGACAAAACGCTTGCTACGCAAGTGTGACAAACAGGGCTTGCTTAAGGTAAGGAGCCTCAGCAGGCAAAAACATTAATTAGTAAATCATCTTCTTTTTTTTTCTCCCCTCACATTAAAGTTGCCAAAAGCAAGAGAAGACATCTGCTTATACTTATTAAAAATAATATCTCCTGCCAGTGATTGAAATACTAGTTTAAATTGCAAATAATAGAAAAATGGAGAAACTACCCTATTTGCAAATGATAACATGAAGAGTAGCTGAGATTTGCAAAAACTTTATTGTAACTAGCACTGGCTTAACACAAATAGTGTTGTGTAATATATCTCTTTATGCATTTCAAGATGCTGCATGTTTTCTTACACAAAGAAATAGCAGAAAACCTTCTCAGTCTTACTCTTTATTACGTATTTCACTATTGGATTCTCCCAGAATATTTTATCTAGATATTGGCAATAACAGGAACAACCCGAAGAGTGATGAAGGTTTTTAAAAACACCATTTTTTTCCCCTTATAAATTGGGATGCAGGCATAAAGAATTGTTTTTTAAGGGAGAGTGCATCCAATGGACATTTGGCAAAACTGCACAATGCTTATTTTCTGCTGCTTTGTTATGTAAGAACCCAAACCCTCTCTTAATTTGCTCTGGGACGACTGATTCCAGGCCCACTGCAGTTCACAGGAACCTAGCCAGCTGATGTCATTTAGCTCTGATTCAGCTGCATCCTGAAAAACTGCTTGGAAAATAACATTAATTGGATTCATATTGCAAATTCTATCAAACTAGGCATATTTTGGAAGCAGTAGTTAAAATTCCTATTTGTAAGAAACTAAACACTGGGTGAAATATTGTGGTTTCACCTTACGGAATTCACAAGCAACAAGCTTCCTGATAAGAAAGGCTTTTCATTTGCTACCCTTATTCATTTTGAATTTTCTCCACTCTTTCCTCATCACGTTGAGAAGAGCAGAAACCTGCACAGAATTCAGAATGCTGACAAACCATGGATTTCTGCAACAGTGCACTGATGCTCTGCTTTGCTCTCCATTCTCTTCCTAATGACTACTACCATTTTATTTCCTTCTTTGACTGCTATTTAGCATTAAGTTGATGTTTCCATGACTATATCTGTAATGACAGATTGGTGTTTGTCCTTGTTAGACAGTAACTCGTTGTGTAGCAAGGACCAACTTGGAAACCATCACGTAATAAATGAATTAATGGAAGAAAAGAGATCCCAATATTTATCTATTTAAATTTTACCTGCCCTTTCAGTCAGACTATGTTTTAACACACCTCTGTCATTCCTCACAGTTAGCCATAGCCCTATTCCCATAATAACTTGCCATTACACTATCTCTTTTTTCAGGTCACTTAAAAATATACTGAACAGTTCAGAATGCGGACCAAACCCCTGCAATTCTTCTCTCCCTCCTTCCATCACTAAACCAAATAATTTATGACTATCCTCAGTTTTTGGCTTTCCACTGATTTTTTTTTATCAAAGGAAAGATAATACTTCTTGGGTCTTGACTGCCTTGTTTTCATAAAAACCTCTGGTTTATGAAACCAGACTTTGTCACTAGGTATGGGATGTCCAAGTGTAGCACATCATTCAGGTCACCCTCATCAACAATGAACCAAATCCTTCAGAGAATTCCAAAGCAATGGTTATGCCAGACTACTTTTCACAAAAGCCATGCTGACACTTCCCAAGTATATCTACTGTATCTATATCATATTTATCCACCAGTTCACAAAGTCTATTCTAAAGTAATTTCTACTGTATTATATAGAACAGAGACTTACAGGCTTGCAGTTCTTTAGATTTCATATCAAGTCCTTTCTAAACACTGGCATTGCATTTACCATCCTCTAATCCTAGGCACCAAGACAATTTTAAATGAAAGGTTGCACATCACTAGTAGTAATACAGCTATTTCCTTCTTGAATTCCTGTAGCGCTCCTGGGCAAACACGATCTCTTCCAAGCCATTTGTTATCAAGGCAGTAGGTACCCTCCAGACATACTGAAAGACTCTTCCTGTTCCATACTTTGAAGCAGTAAAACAGTCAGATACAATTAAACATTTCAAATTAGCAATTCAATAAACTGAATTAATTAAATTCACCTCTGTATGTTACTTTTGTTGTCTGGGTTTTGACATCACCAGCATAAATTATCTGACTGACTTGTGATGCCAGAAACCCCACTGACACATTGGGTATAGGCAAAATTTATGGAGAACTCAATTTTTTATTTAATCAAGTAAATATAAGAGTAATGAGGTCCATTGTGCTACAGAAATGCACAAACTCACACTTGCATTACTTCATTAAAAAGACACAATCTAAATGTGCTGCTTATAGCAAACACCTAGAAATTGGCGTTCTTCTACAAAATAGAATCTTCCTGAACCTAACAAGTGAGCACAGGAAAATAAACAGCAAGTGTTAGGTAACAGTTGCCCATATTTGCATATTTAAGATTCTCAGATGATCTCATTATATTATTTTGGCCTTTTATATAACAGCAGCAAAACAAAAACTGCAGACATTGCTTTGAAGACTTTCCTTGCTAGCTTTTCTCCACCCACAAATACACAGAAATGAGCACAGGCATTTTGACTGCTGGCGTGCATGGGTAGAAAAATTTCTAGGACAGATGCTAGATCCAAGCCATTTTGCTCGATAACCATATAAGCCTGACTGAAAAATGAAATCCAAATATCTCCATTACCTGAACTACCATGTTTTATTGATTTGCCATTATGAAAGACAGGGGTTTTTTACTTTTCTGCTAGTCAAACAGCCATAATATATAATGCTCTTACTTGAAGTTCCATGTTTGTTATTCTGAAACATTTATTATCAGTCTTAAGTTAATACCAAGTGCTTTCAGAAAACTTGTTGAAACATCATGAGAATAGTAGCTGTTTTGTAAGACATAAAAATCATATTAGATGTGTAATAACAAGTAGTGTCAGAGTGATATAATTGAATAAATCATAAAAATTCTTAACTTTTTTTTTCCTGGAATTTCCTAGTTACTTCTGCTAATTTTTTTTTATCCAGATTTCTGAGATTCTTCTCATATATGAATTTTCTTCCTTACATTCAATATTTGAAAAACATGTATATCAATCAGATACTATTGTTTTATTAGGCGGAGTTTTTCTGAAGAGGTAGTCAGGCATGAAATTGATATTCATGAGTCTTTTATTCCAGTTTTTTTTCCTAAAAATCCAAATCTCAAACCAAATTTTTTGGGATATTTTTTGTGAAAACATGCTCGTACAATTCCAGGAATAGTGTTCTATGTTTTAACTATGAAATTCAAAATGTACCTGGGATACCAAAAAACACATTAATTTAAAAGAGTACTCTCTAACACCTATTATCTCCTGTGGAACAATGAGGACATAGAAGACCTACTATGCCAGAAGACTTCCTCCAAGACATTCTACAAAATTCTTGACACAAAAGCCTGCAGGTGAAATAAAGAAATCTGTAGATGTAGGGCATATATACCAAGCAGACTGTTCATGCCATGGGATATTCAAAACTGAAATTTATGGGTTGTGGAAAAGTGTGCCAGGTGTGTCTAACAGAGGACAACAGCACCCACGGTTTGCCAGATACAGGAAAGAAAGTTATGCCAGAGTTTCTGTCACAGACTTGGCACTCTAGGAGTCCCAGGAGCCTCAGCTTGCAATCAGGCATGCTTGGGAAGTCTAGTAAGGATTTTGGCACCCTACTGCAGAACTGTGACTCAGAACCTCAGGAATCCTTGGCTGCTAACTTGATAATGTCACTGAGCAACTGTAGCACACAGGGAGAATGCTAAAAATTAGAAACATTACATTTCAGTGTTTCTAGGAAAGAGAAAAGAAGAATCTCTGACTACAAATTGATTAAAAATAGTATTAGCTATGAAATACCAAAGCCCACCCAAAATAATGGAAAACATAGACCTTCTTATGCATGAAAATCCCTACAATCTAAACTCACTAATATATTAAGGAATAAGAAACTTTGCTTTTCACACAAGCACAAAAATTAATCATGCCACTCTCAGAACCTAACTAGACAACCCTGGTTAGTTGTAGATTGGGCCCAGAAGGTTCCTTTGAACTTCTCTTGTTGAGTAGTAGAAATATGCTGCAAGCAATAGAGCTCAGATCTAGGTTTTAGGTACCATTCTAGGCAATTTGAACTATGAATAGTGGAAGAAGGAAGCAGTAAAAAAGAAGCCAGTAACAATACTTACAAGACAAAACTTTTACAAAACAGATACTAGACTTCATATTTTAAAGACAGATTTCAAATATTTGTAATATTATCCTTTTAGATGTCTGCTCTGTGCATTCATTGCTGGTTTGAAAGTCCTTTCCATCACCTCCCTTCATTTGATTTTCAGGCAGAAACTCAGAATCCCAATTAGGTTTACCTTATACTTGCATTAAGATTTAATTTTTGAAATTATCTTGTCCTATGTTTTCTAATATTTTATTATATCAGATAATCTTTCACTAATCAGAAGATAGAAGCAAGAGGAGCCAGTGTCTTTCCATCTTCCCACAAAAGGCCGCCACAAGATCCAAAATAGTTGCAATCAACTGAAGCAATTGTGCATTAAGATAAGAGTATGGTAAGGGAAAATGACACATACTAAATATACTTTTTAAATATCACCTCCAAGTTGCTTCCTAACTCTCCTAAAATAATCCATGCTGGTTTTATAGTGAAGACAGAGCTCTGAAACACTTTTGGTAGCCTTGTTTGAACTCTTTTTCATTCTCCAGTTCCATTTCTTTCTTGAAAAATGCGTTATCCTGCCAGAACAAATGGCAAGTAAACACTGGTTTTTTACTGCCTAGGTCACAGTGACAGAGGAACAACTATTTTATATCCTAATTACCTCGGCATGATTTAAGACAGCACGAAGTAGTGGAAGCATTTTTACACATCTGAGAGAAACTTCTCATGAAGGAAGATTAAGAGCTGGAAGAAGTTAATGTGCAGGAGTTAAGAAAAATTACATCCGCTCTCCACCAAAACACCATCACAACAGAAGGCTTTTTGCCTTCCTCACATTCTTTAAATATGATATATCTGAAAGACAGGTGAATCTTTTACAGAAAACACGCAACAAATACCAAAAAACCACCACAAATTATGGCCTCCCAGACCACACATTAATAGCTGCCAACAGCTCTTTGAAACATTCACCTTGCAGAGAGGCAGAGCTCAGAGAGCCATCCTGGATGACTAAGCTACACGAGGGAGCAAGAGGAGGACACAGCTATTACTCAGTGTAAGGAGCGAGAAAATAAGGATTTACACTTGAGAAAAATACACCGATTGCTCAGTGAAAGTGTTTGTAACTACAAAACTGTCTAAGCCTACGTAAGTTTTATATGCATCAATTCCTAGTATTTAAGTCTGATGGAAAATTTTGAACTCTAGCTAACTGCTACTCAAGCAACCATAGAACACACAGACCTTCCATTAAATCAATTACAAAATAACTGACAGTAAACTTTAGAACCATAGAACAGCTCAGGTTAGAAGGGGCTTCAAGAAATCCTTCAGGCCAAACTTTTGTAGGAAAGGGAACCTTAAAATGAGATTATTCATCACCTTGTCCAGTCATATCTGGAAAATTTCTAGTCACAGGGACTCCACCATGTTTCTAGGGAGGTCATTCCAGTGAATGTTTGCTCTTACTTAAAAAGTTTATTTCTTATATCAGGATTAAATTTGTCTTTAAAAAGACAATTTGCAGTTGCAATTGCCCAAAGACAGCTTACAGTGGGGTAATAAAAAAGAAATACCAAAAAATGCAAGGACAACAGAAAATCAAACACTCACAGAATCTTCATTTGCTAACAGGATGATTAGCTTCCCTGTGAAATCACCTACATTAGTTTGCCAGTTTAGATGACAAATCTACTTCCAAGGCAAGTTTTCCACTTAACTGTGGAGACCTCGCATTATGAAGCAGTCTCCGCACAGGATATCAGCTGAATTCTTTTCACACTGAGGTAAACACAAAAATATGCTCCTAATTATCCACTGCACCATGGGACCAGACAAGAGGCTGGCTGAAATAATGGCCCTAAAGTGTGTGTGATGGGGACCATACCAATTATTTCGTTGCACAGGTCTCCTCTCATTACCCGCTACTACCCTGTGTGGAGACCTTGTCACTCAAAGCTTTATATCATCCCTGACTGAGAGAAGCATTTTGTCTCATCAAACCAAGTTTCAGCTGCAGTCCACATGCACTCCTGCAAGGACCCCACCAGGGGGTTCTCCCAAGGGACCAGTGGTGCCTACCCCAGAAAATAAACCTTTCTGCCCAAGTCCTCCTCCAGGTAGTATCCATCTAGTAACCACCTAAAAGTAACGACCAGGACAAAATTAATTCACAGAAGAACTGCAAGGTTTTACTCACACTCAAACAGTGATTTGACAGTCAAGAACTATTGCCACAGAAAAAAAATAAATGGTACTATAAATAAATAAATACTGTCAGAAGACTCGATGACTGTCAAGACAGAACTGCAATACAGCCTGTTTCAAGTAAATAGCAAGATATATTCAGCTTTTACTGGCAGTTCAAGAATCTTAAGGCTTCCTACTGTCACAACAGTAAGAATATTAGTGGTGAGACTAAACTTGATAGTTATAAAAAAGTGGTGTCATTACCACTTGAAATGTGAGTCAAATAAGGCTGCCTCACAAAAAAAGTGTAAACTCCTCCCATGATAATGTTGCTATTTAGCTTTATAAAATCAACACAACAAGTATAAGCAAAGCGGTACAATTCTTGAGCATAGGCAGTTTCAAGGCATAACTATGACGCAGCAAATTTCAGTAAAAACAAGTTATCAAAAGGCAGGATTTGACTTTATCTAGTCATTCAAAAAATTCTTTTGTCACATGCAAAAAGAGTAAGACTGTGGTTTGAGGTGCTAAGGGTGGTTTTCCTTTCAGGTTATGCATGTGAGTTAATAAGATATTCTTCTCCTCTACCTCTTTTATGATTTTCTTCCTCAATATATGTGGCATTACAGAGAAAGAATGAGCTACAGGTATTCAGAATCTGAGAGAGACTATTTTCTGTTTCTGATACTTTATGACATAAAGTGCATTTCGAATTTAAAAAAAAAAAAAAAAGATAGTTTTATCTTCCAGTCACCAGAAAGTTCCCCAAAGCCCACAGTGCCACTGTGAAAATGACACCATGTCATCTGATACAACAATAACAAGTTAGAAACACAGCAAGTGCTGCGTGAGCAGGCAGGCTGCCCATTATCTCTAGTTTTCAGAGTATAACTGAGTTTCCCCTCAGTAGCATTTTAGATTTCACTTCATAAGCAAAAAAGAGACTCATGTATCTTGAAATCCTTAAACAAAACAAGCTTGTCAAGCAATTCTCACATCTTGCTTTACAATCTGACAAAGAAAAACCCTGCCCTGAAGCTGTTCCGCTTCCTTGAGGAATTTCACCTATAAAACAAACTCCATTTGAGATTTAGTCCCCATTTTGTTTCATATTATGGAAAATCTCCAAAGACATTAAACATTTCTCAGAGATAAGGGCAAAAGAATTCTATTCTTGATGTATTTCCCCAGTTTTTACCAAGGCTCAATGATTAGCTGTACAACTAAGTATCATTAACTTATCCTAACAATCATAAGTTAATGACACCTGACAGAAATGTCCCTGAAAAGGAGCCACCAGAAGCAAAAGGTGTTCCCTTGGCATCCTCCAACTTGCCAAACATTTATTTTTAATATTTTTATTTCACTTAATTAAAAAATTGATTGAACAGCTGAAAAAGCCATTTAGGTATGTCTGAATTCTCCTTTTGAGACACAGACCACATAACAAAGGAAGTGGCATGATGTGATTAAGCACTATGCCAGCAAGAGACAGGATGGATGATAAGAACTTGAGGCGAGGGCAGTGTCAGTGTCAGCTCAGCCTAAACAAGTCAGCAAGCAATTCTGTGGATCTGCCAGCTGCCCTGATACTCTGTAGTTAGGAAAATGCTTTCATGCTACAATGCTTAATGAGTACTCCAGACATACTTCTACTCCCATAAAAACACACCTTTAATACAGGATTTAAACAGATAATATTAATGACCCTTTTGCTAGAAAAGCTGCCTTTAATCTTAAGGTACCTTCTCTGAAGAAAGAAAATTAATGCACAAATATTGACAAGATCAAATTCCTCATGAAAAAATACAGATAGGGTAAACTATCACACAGTTAGTATTATCTCCCAGATACAAACCCAGTCAACCTTCATATCTCACACATCCCTGTCCAACCAGTCAATGACTGAAGGAAATGGGCTATACAAATTTTCTTTGCCAGCTACAACCTACCTGTAACAAAAGTTCAGAAGGAAACTAGGAAATACAAACCCTTTAAAACTTTTTTGGGGTAGTAATATTATACCAGAGACCCTTCTGCCAAACTGTTCTTCAACTAAAGCATGAGATATGAAGAAACGCTAGGGAAAATATGAGTACTAATATCAGAAAAAGCCTCAATTGCATAAGATTCAGAGATCTGTGCATAAAATATCCACTCCATTCAAAAGGAAAATGGTGTAAATTGCATTTCTTAAAGTTGACAGAGCATGGCTTAGAGCCTTTAGAATGCTACTACTCTCAAATTAAACTTTGCTGCCCCACATTTGGTTCAGAGTTTAGCCAATGTCACAGTTTATGTTATTTAGGCTATCTTTGTAACAACCAGACACAGTGTTTTTCCCTGTGAAATGGCACAGAAAGCACTGAGGTAGCATGCACAGACACAGCACAGGGCCTCCCAGGTATAATCCTACCTCGAACATCCTTACACATGATGTTAGGGTTCAAATCTTACCTGAGTTCCACTGACCTCACAGACATTTTCTCGATATTGCAGATTGATTTTCTAACCCCTGCCTTGCCAAAGCTTGGACAAGTTTTGTTCATCAATATTTAAGTTCCTGAAATCATCAGTAGAGATTATTTTAACCATCTGTGCAGTTCCACAAATCTTTAAGTGAAGCAGGGTATTGTGGCGTTCTTCTAAAGGAGGGAAGGTAGCCTTGCAGGTCCTGTTAGGTTTTGTTAACTCCTTTGACAACAGACTATACAGCTGTCAACAACAGCTATGTGCTTTTAAAAAGTTTACACCCTCTGATAGGATATAAAAAAACTCCATTCCACATTTGGTTTTCATTTTGTTAGATACAATCTACAATTCAACCTTTGAGCTAAAATTCAATTGGAAAATGGGGTTTTCATCAAGAGGTAAATCACCCACTCCTTTCCATAATCAAGATCAACTTAAAATCCTTCTGTCTACAGTCTTATCACACTATTTTGTTTAACACTTATTATTGCACAGTTCTGTAAAGAAAAAAGAACAATGTTTTCAGCTGTCAAAAGAAAAAAAATCTAACCTTCCCATCACTAGCCTTGAGCTAGTTTAGCAGCCCATTAACACTTCGAGGACTATCATAAAGAAAGATTTATCTTTCTTCAGTTCTTTAAAAACACCTCTAGAAAAACAAGACAGCACTTCCTTCACTCCTCTGCAAGGCTCCCATCTACACTGCAGTGCTCAAGTGACTTTGTTCACCCCTTTTTTTTCCCCAATGTTTCTGTATTTCTGATATTGTGTAACTAAAGCCTGAGGCATGTGGTTTATTTTATGCTGCAAACAGACTGTGAAGGACTTGTTCAGGAAGTTACAGATTCTCTAAGCCTTGAAATACATCTCTTATATGAAAAACACTTCGTTCTGATGACAGGCTTATTCTCTGGCTCCTCATGTCAGGTTCTTACTGCACAATAATAACCTCAAACAAGTTCCTGCCTCAAACAAGTTCAGCTACAACAGCAGGACAAAACTGGGTTTAGGCTGGACCTGGAAAATGCAGTGAGCGTAAAAAGACTACAAAGCCTTTGTCCCTCTCTTATGAGGGAATACACTTATGTGGGATTTGCTGAAATCTGAATAGATTTCATCAGGCAATACAGACATCTGCCTATAAGCCAATCCTTCTGAGCTCTCTTTTTAGCCCAACACTGTTCTCTAGGGTGTGATTTCCCTCTGCTAAAGAGAACATCTACATTTGGCTGGAAAAAATCAAATCCCACAAAGTATCTGTTTATCCTCATTGACCGTAAAGAGAATCTGAAGGCACTAAATCAACTGCACATCTATAGTAAACTAAGAAGAGTCCCAGCCGTGGCCTGCAGCATTCTAGCAACTCCAGCATCATTCCGCCCACTGAGTGCAGTCCAGCAGCTGGGTTGACTGAGTATATATAGTGGTTGGATCCCTAAGAAACTTTTTTACATCATGTGTACTCTACAACACATCCACCTGCATGTCTGTCTAGGTTTCCTCAGGCAAAAATCCAGTAGTCCTAAATTTATAACTCTGGAACATACAATGTGCTCAAAAGAACATCTTGTTTCAATCAGGGTTTCACACAACCTTCATTTGGCTAAGGAGATGGGACACTAGACATGAAGACAGAAACAAGGAGAATCAGGTCCTCTTCATTCACACTAAAAGATCCCAGCTCCTATTCAAGTCTTCTTACAAATCCCAACTCTTACATATGCAATGGAATTAAACAGAAAACCTATCTGTTGCTGGAAGAGCTAGACCAACACTTTTTCTGTCCCATGAAGAAAGAGACAAGATTTCAAACATATTTTCAGTCCTAAAATGAAAGGAAAAAGACTTCACATTTCTGTTATGTAGAAACATAAAGGCAGTTTGGAAAAAGTATTTCGGGTTTACCTACATCATTGATAAGGTTCAAAGCCATATTAAATCACCACAAACTAGGCTGGACTATTCAACAATTTTGAACCATTTGAATGAGCTGAAACGAAACAATATTTCCTGCCATAACTTATGTTTGATGATTAAAAGTTGAGATACACTTAGGTCTTTATTTGTGAGACTGAGATGGCTGTGTAAGGATGGAGGAAGCAAATCATGCTCCAAACTGGTAAGGAATCACTGACCAAATGCATATTTACCAATTAATATGCAAATGAAAACAAATATTCACAAGAGACAGTGGCTGCATGAAAGAACACTAGAACATTGATAGATATTATCTTCAAGGCATTTTATTCCTCACTGCACCCTAATCATATCTAAAAAAAGAGGTGTGATACACTCCCTATTGAATTCAATGGGTTTTCTTCTGTGTTTCCAAATACTCTTCACATAAAAGGTAACTCACATTTCCCAAAATGCCCAGAGATTTGCAAGGCTGACACCAACATGGGTAGTTTAGACTGGTAAAAGTTTTCATGCACTGCATCAAATGTATATAAACAGAGGATTTATGGAGGGGAGATGACAAAACAGATCTGAGTGATATGCTGTATTTTGCAAAAAATATAATCAGGGAAAGCCAAACGGAATGAGAATTTCATTCAAAACAAAGCAAATGTATTTGAGGTCTCTTGAAATTTGGAAGTGACCCTATATCCCACCATCTGAACTGCTTTTACTTGGTATGGAAGTACAAATAGGGCAGAGCAAAGAGTCTGAGAAAGATACATTTCAAGGAGTGGTCTTTTAACCTTTCAGATCTTTTTCTGAAAAACACATCTGTTGTCCATATTAAGGTACAGAACTGCTTTGATTTTAGCACTAAATATGTTATATCATCTTCATGAGCAGAATGCAAAAACAGATGAACTTTTGTTATGATTTAAGCACCACTGGATACCTGAGGAAGGTGCAAGTGTTAACTTCACCCCTCTAATTTCTCTCTGCACTGACAAGTCATGAAGAACCTTACAAAGACAAATTGGAAGAAGAGTTCCAATATCAGATTAAAAATGTAGGAAAGAATTTAAACCTTTAAAATTAGGAGAGCGGCAAAAAGACAAAAAGAAAGAAACAGAGAATGGAATTAAAGAGCTGGAGGAGCAATAGAAGCAGCTGGGTGAAGGGGTGGGAAAAGAAGAATTGGTGCTTGAGAGTGAAGTCATGAAAGTATGGGGGAAGGTGTGGGAAAGAAGTGAGCAAGAACCTGAAGGGAGGAGAAAAATAAGGGAGAAAGGAGACAGCATACATTTAAAACTATTTAAACATTTGAAGAAGCTTCACATTTTTACCATCTGGCAGCATATGCAGTTTATTATGAAGTGCTGGAATGTGTTTTGTGGTGCAGGGAGAACTGTTTCATGAGCTCATCAGAACTGGATAACTGGCCTGTAGTTATCTTCTGAAAAGTTGGAGAGGGCCCAGTGATGAGTCGGATGATCACATCTAATCCCATCAGCGGTAAAAATTAAAAATGGTTTCAAACCAAAGTCAAATATTCATGCTGACGCAAACATCTCTGCTCAGCAAATTCTCCTACCTCTAAACAATGCATCACACAAGCATTTTGGCCCAAATAACGTTTTCCAGGAAGAGTGCTATCTGTTAGTCATCATAGTGTTGCATGGAGTGCACTAAGCCTGAAACAAAATATCTGATTCTATCTCTATTTCAGGGACAATTTCACACAATAATTCTTCTAGTCTTAAGTTCTCAACATTGCTAAAGATAAAACTCAAAATAGGAAAAAAAGTCCCTATTCTTACAACTCAATTTCAGCTGTCTTTTTACAGAGACACAGCTGGCAGCAATACTTGGGAGCAGAAGCTGTCTCAATTAAACCCGAGCATACTTCACAGGTCTTCAAGGCCAGTTTCCCCTATCAAACTTGAATTCATATTTTTATTTACTCTAACTCACCAGCACCCACATACACTCACAAATTTCAAGTCCTACTGGAAAGCATATGGTGCTTTCTGTTCAGGGTGCTTGTAGCCATGTCATGGAACAAACCACTCTGATGAACAGACTCACCTGTGTCAAAGATTCCTCTTTGCTTACAGGCATTAATCTGTTGAAGATATACCACATCATATAATTAAGGGCATAAGAACAGTCTGACACAGGTAAAGTTATGTTAAAATTGTGTTCAGACCCCCAATTATCTGTCATGCTGTAAGAAGCCTTCATTTACCTGACTTAACAAAAGAGTTATAAATGTTATGGGAGGCACGGCATAAGAGAGGGAGAATTCACCCTGTGCAGACAGACTTCCAAGGGTATACCTGTAGGAAGGGACTAAGCAGCTGAAAAAACTGGTATTAAAACTAGAGAGGAAGAAAAAGACAATTTGTTATCTAACAAAACATTTTAAAAGAACTATGCATACTTTCCTGAAGGATGTATTCCAAATGATTTATAAAAGAGCATAGGTATAACTAGTAAAGTACCAGAATCAAATAACAAACCATACTAAAGCCTGGGGTTTTTTAATTCTGCAGCTGTAGAGTTTACCACACTATCTGAAAAACCAAGGTTCTGTAGCATAAAAAAAATATAATTCTAGCATAGCATTTTGGTAGGAAATAAAACCTAAAATCATAAACTGCAATTAAGCTGTTGAAGTCATGTTCACCTGAATTTGCATAAAGCCTAACATAAGAGCTCAGAACTATGAATTCCTCAGTTTCACTTCAGCATCACCATTAACTGTCTCGTGGCTAATCAAATATGCTCTTCAGGCAAACCAATCTCTCTCCTACATCTTCTTAGAACAAGAATGAGAATGTGAAGAATAAGCCTCAGCTTTTTCTAACTCTGAGATATTATGATTTGCCTTTGAAAACTTGATCAGCAGGAAGGACATGACATCCCACTACTCATTTTCATAACCAAAACTTTTAGTACAGAACTCAATTTCACATTTTAATCTGAAATCAATGAAAAACTCCAGCTGCAGACCTTTCTGTCCTGCAGGGAATGCATAAGACTTAGTTCTCAGTATTCAACACAGCATGTTCTCACAATGTATATTTTTTCAGATATGTATCATTTTAAAAAAGCTTTTTGTTTCCCAACTGCAACTCAAAATTTTTACAACAACTATAAAAAACATGCCATAATCCCTGACAAACTGGTGCCAGCAGCCACTTAGCAGCCTTGGCCAAATTCAGAAGAGCCTTACATACCCACTGCAATCTTAGTATGACTGTAGAACAAATATAACTTTGACTCTAAATCATGTTGGAGGTGGTGTTAAAAATGATTGGAGAACTGAAGCAAATTTGGCAAGAACTGGACGTTTGTACTCATTGCAAATCACTTTGAATTCAATCCTCAAACAAACAAAAGCCTGAGTGTGAGTTACAGTTTAAAGTGATCTGACCACCATTCTCCAGGGTTCTCAAGGTAGATGAACACCATGTTTGCTCAAATGTCTCAGGGATGTCAAAAATGAAAGTAGTTCCTAAAAGGAATTTTTTAAAATTCCAGAAAGTAGAACATATGCTTTAAATTCAGCTCTACATTAACAGGAACATTCATACCTCTCTGTTTACTTGGCTCTTGGTAAAAAGGATAAATCTAAAGCAAAAAATCTCAGTCTCTGAATCTCATGCCAAGAAGAACTGTGGGAAGACAGAGATGCCAGTTTGTGTTCTCCTAGGCATTCCAGAGATTCAGGGATAAATTTTACATACTTTATGTATCCAACTTACTTTATGCATGCAAAACTGAAGGAGAGTTCCACTGGAAAAAAAAAATAATTGGGGTAAAGAACAAAAGATTTACTCAAGCAGAGTTCCTAATGTCTTCAGCAAGTATAAAACCCAGAGGTCTCTTTGAATATATAGTCACAATCCATTTCTATAGAAAAGATTTTAACAGTTGCTGTGAGTAGACAATCTGAAGATACCAGAAAATCTAGAATGAAGTTACAAATGGGCTAGACATAATATAAGTACACATTATGGGTCATGAAAGCTTAGAGCCAGTTTAATACCTGACCCAGTTCTACTGCTTTTTCTGGAAGTCCACAGTTATTTAGATTCTGCAGCATCTAACAAACTAGCATGACCCTCTAAGGGGCTCCAGGCTTTGACTTCTTGAACCCAAACCTGAGCTCACAGGATTTTATGGCAAAATTAATTTGCCGTGGTATCAAATTAGAGACAAACAATTTTCATATCTTCAGGAAGAGATGGAACTTTGCCTTCCCTGGAGAAACAGTGGTTAGCTTCAGGCCTACACCATTCACTTAGAAATTATGCAGAAACCTTGTTTCTCACAGATGACGAAGTTTGATCACAGAAGGGTGCATCAAAGCGAAGTACACAATTTTGGAGTGGAGTGATGGTGAGACTCAGATTAGCAGGAGTTTTAAAGATTTGGATACTACAGGGGAACCAAATGAGTTTAAATATTAGCAGAATGTGTTGATAACCAAATATAACAATCTGACTTCAGATGTCAGTATGGTGAAAGTCTAGAAACAGTACTAGGAGCCTGAAGCAGGTCCAGACCTCCTGAAAAGTTTCACCTCATTAACAACAACTTTGAAAGCCACGGTGAATCCCAACTGCTTTACATCCTTGTTTTTAAGGCATTATTCCATTTATATCAGGAATTAAATGCATTCTGCCACATAAATTAAAATACCATCGCCTGTCTGCCAAGAAGAGATGGGGAAAGAGTAGAGGAAGCAAGCAAAACAGTATCATGGTATATCTAGAGTGCTTATCTCCAGAGCTGAGACAACACAAGTCTGGAGATACACAGAATAACTCTACATTTGTAAAGCAACATCCACTTATCAGTAAATTAGAAAAAAATATAATTAAGATACAAAAAAACATCACCCCAAGGCATCATTTGTACTTTTGTAAGTTGATATCTGCCTGTGTCCTGCAGCAAAACTTGCTTATTAGAGCAGAGGGGTGAGAGCACTCCTTATCAAGTCTGCCAAGGTTATGACAAAATTAATTTATGATAATGTCACAGTGGGGACAAATGAAACTTCTGCAGCTTTGATGGTTCCCAAGAGATGGAACTCTATTTAGTAAAATGGGAAGATATCATTTTCATTCTATCTAGCAGTGGACAGTGCTCAGTGATAAACCTGCGTAACAGAGAATGGGGTGCAGCACGGCTTATTCAGACTGATCAGTATTTCCCATAATCAGTAGCTTTTTCTGGTTGTTTATAAAATGATACAAAGTAAACCAATGAACTAAAGGTGCCAAATGCCTGACATGTGCTAATGACTTTTGTTTGAAAATATTTCATAAAAGCCAAAACCTCCAAGTATCAAAAGAAAAATAAAAAAATATTATGTTACTATTAAAACAACTCCTGCATTTTAGAATAGAAATCAGCCTGAAACCTGGCCAGTCACAGAGGCCATTCTCCCCTGAAATCCAATGGGCTGTATTGGGCACGGCCATTCATAACCGTCAATCTTTAGGAATTCAAACCAGAAATCTCCTGAGCTAAGCAACAGTTCTGTTCACTTTTGCACTCTGAAGATTGGTCCACTTCTGCCATAGATCTCTTTCAGGACAATCAAAACTTGAAATTGCACAGGCACTAAAACATTCTGTATTCGAATAAGGACAAGAATTCTCAAACCTCCTACCTGTCCGTATTTCTATATTCATATGAACAAGAAGTAAGTACAGAAATAATGAATGCTTATTCAGCAAGCACTTTTTCTTTGTCATGTTACTGCTTCCTTCTATGAGGGGGAAAAAAGTAAAGCTTAAAAAACCATTTTGAAATCCTACAATACACAATGTCAAATGCTGTAGTAACAGCAGCGTATCTCAAGACCTGAACTCTGATGTTTGACTTTTAGGGACCCTTGAAAAAACCAAACTGCAAACTCATTCAAAGTATGAAAATTAAGTTACAGCATCAATGTAATTATACAGAAAGTGCCACACTGACACCTTGTAGTTTTCTAGCTGTTGGAGCAAGGATTGTTGGATCTCTACTATGGCTGCCATTCTGCAATAATTACTACCTACTATGATTGTGGAAATCAGAGATGAGAGTACTAAACTATTTCTTATGTATTTGAATATTATGTATTAGGGCGAGGGAAACAAGGAGGCAGGACAAGAGGAAAAAGATAAGATAAAGGTCATACGTGGTGGTTCAAGTTGGGATCAATGAAGCCCGTGCACTAACTACTATGCAAAATGTAGTTTGTTTGATCTTTTCTGAGCTGTCACTCAAGCATTTCCCCAGCAAATATTCTTCTATAAATGTAATTCTGTTATTTCTGCCAGTTACAGGAGGGAGCTGCTAGTGCTGGTGTTAATGACAATTGCCTAATTGTGCTTATTGAAGCAAAGGTACTTACCTAAAGAGTGGAAGTCTTGTTTCTGACAATGAGCTATAACAAGTAAAATAAAAGTCCTTGAAAACATAATGCAACCTCATGATAAAATCCCCTGATTTTTCAGATCATAGAATCATTTAGGTTGGAATAGACCTTCAAGATCATCAAATCCAACCATTAACCCAGCACTACCAAGTCCCCCACTAAATCATGTTCCTAAGTGCCACTTCTACACATCTTTTAAATACCTCCGTGGGTATTTAAACTGAACTACTTCCCTGGGCAGCCTGTTCCAATGCTTGACAACCCTTTAGGTGAGGAAATATTTCTTAATATGCAGTCTACACCTCCCCTGGTGTAGACATTTTCCTCTTCTCCTATTACTTGTTACTTGGGAGAACCCAGTAACAACTCCCACCTTTCTACAAACTCTTTCAGGCAGTTGTAGAGAGCAATGAGGTTTCCCCTGAGCCTCCTTTTCTCCAGGATGAACATCCTTGGCTTCCCCAGACGGTCCTTGTAGGACATGTGCTCTAGACCCATTACCAATTTTGTTTCCCTTGCATTTAATAGAATTTTAATATTATTCAATTAGAATAAAGAATGTCAGAATAAAAGAGCACATACGGTTTAGATTGGGAAGTCACTGGGGCCATGGACACTAAATCAATTTTAGTTTCTTCTCTACTGCTTTGGAGATAATTCTTTTCTTTTTTTTTTTTTAAATCATATCACAGATGAAAGTAAGTTCTTTTATAAATGTAGCAAACCATTTTAAGAATGTCCCCACTCTGCAACTCTCCACTCTGCAACAAAGCAAGTCTGAACCATGTGATAAGAGGCAATAATGTAGGACAGATCCTTTGACACTTACAGTAGCCATCACACACTTAGAACTCTAATCACTCATTCCTTTTCCAGTCACACAGGTCATTTGGAGAACAAGCAAGAAGCACAGCATTGTTTAAAGCAGGGTTCTCCCTCACCAAAGAAAACAGCCAAACAAAAAAGCCCCTAGTTTTTACACAAAGAAATCTAGGGAAACATGCTTACACCAGAATTAGCTCTTGCTTGCAAAGAGAAATGTGCTATTTCTCACATCTCTCCAGATCAGCTAGTTCAAGTCAAGACTCTTCAAGCTTATTGCAGACAATGAAAAAGTGTTTGAGGTAGGAAAATTATTAGACCTACAAATCATGGTTAGGGTCCTGTTTAAAATGAATTTAAGACTTAAATTCTTCTGAATGCAGGAAGACACAGATACACACAGTTTCTTTGCTCACTTATTCAGCTGGAACACCCTATTATTCTTCTGCACCAATTACTCTATCTCCAGCTGTCTCATCTTCCTTACTCTTTGACTCTTCCTTTGGTTCACAAAACTTTTGCTAAAGAAAATGCAACTTAGGGACAGGGAACAGGAAAAGGGAAAGAGGAGTGCTATTCTCTGTGTATTGTTTTGAGGCTCCACTTTAGCTTTCTGGTTGATCCAGAAATGTAACCATTTCATACATTTTCCTCCGATAAGTAGATGGTTGCTACAACCATTACTTCTAATCTGACACATAACATTTCTTTCCATGGAAGGCAAATACAAGGAATATGTGAGACTGCTCCATGAAACTAACCATGTCACTTGGGAAGAACAGACCATGAGTTTGAGTCTAATGTCTAATATCTAAGTGATACAGTTTTCTATTTTCAGGGTGATAGTCATTTCCATTCCCTCACTAATTTTACTAGAAGGCAATGTTCGTGTACTTTATTCTGAAAGTTCATTTTTATATTTTGTTCTATAAACAGAAAAGATCAATTCTTTCAAAGTCAAATACTTTACTTTTTAACAACCACTACTACTCCTGTGTTCCACTCTTCACTGAAAAAAACAATGATAATAAAACTCCCTATGGGTAAATTACCTTACAGGTAAGCAGAAGTTTCTTCTGCTCTCATTTATTTTCCTGTAATATGAAATCCCTTTCTGCAAAGCCAAAGCAAGCTGCAGGAAGCTACAGTTTGCATATCTATAGAAAAAAACCAAACAGTTGTGCATAGACGAAGATAATAAAAAGTGGTTTTGACAAGGTAAAAATACGTGAAGAATTACATAGGATATTTTTAATCAATCAAAATATAAAGCAAACAGAATTACATGATTACATTCATTCTCATCCACGAACAAAATTGCATATAGCAAGTGGCAACTTGTTGCCCGAAGCCAAGCACAAATACATTCTCAATCTTAAATACACATTGAAACATAATTAGATTTTATATATAGGTTTGATTAAAGTTACAGTTTCTGTTATGAACAAAGCTTTAACTGGGTCATCTATAGCTTAGGCAAGAGTTTAATCACAGCTTCTCTCCGCTCTTAGAATAAAAAGTAGGATTTTCTGAAATGCACCACTTCTTATCGTTAGACTTTTCTGCTATCTTCACCATGTTCTGAAGAGAGCTTGCCATTTTACTTTACCTCAACATACCACTACACATGATAAGCATGGAAATTCATATTTAATAAAAGGGCAACATTTCTCCCTCATGGTACTACTTAAGAAAGTCTCATCCTTTTCCTTTCCTTTTTCCATCTCTTCCAAGAAAATGTGTGTTTCAGCATTTTGTGAAATGTTATCGAAATTGCAAGTCGCCTTTTTTTCTAGTATATGTTCTCAGTGTGTAAAAAACAGCTACAGACATTGAGAAGTGTTTTAAAAAACCTGGTTTGATATGGAGTTTCATAATGTTGCATGCTCTGGACTAGGCCAGACATCTTTCTTTTTAATCAGTTCCTATGTGGGCTGCTGTGTGTAACCACAGGACGAATTGGCCCTATGTTGTTACTCAAACTTGTAATAAGTGCAGAAATGCAACGCAGCATTTTTGGGCACTGTGAGGTTTGTACCCTGCAAACTTACTCTAAACTGATTAATGATGAGAAGGACACGGTGTGTCTAAATAAACAGAAGCCATCTATGTCCATTAACTTAATGGATTACAGCGGAAAAAGAAATCCTTATCTCAGGACAAGAAAACAGCACTGAGATTATTCAGAAAAATATTTAGCATTTAGCCTATTTGAGCTGGTGTGCTGTCTTCTGTCTCATAACGCTGCTCTGCCTTACAGCAATTAAGGATATGTAATTCTCAAAAATCAACAGAAACGGCTGCCTTTGAAGTCAGCCAAATTCAACTTAAAAGGTTTATAAGAATGCTGATGCAAGTGGCCATTTTGAATGTACGAAGCCTGCTAATTTTCAACACCCAAAATGTAAGCTTTTTTCAATGCAGAACATATTTCATTAGCATTCAGTGACTTGTACTGAACTATACATGACTGCAAAGCATATGACTTGAACTACATAATCTACAAACGAAAAAGAATTCTGGTTAGTAAGCTACCACCAACAAATTTCCACAAGAACTATAATCATCATCTTGATTGCATTTTTATAGCGGGGAATTTTAGAGATCCTTGAAATTTGCAAGATTATTTGATTACATAAAAAGGACACTAGCTGTGCCCTGCTCAAAGGAATATATTCTTCCCAGCAACATACTTTTTGTCCTAAGAAGCAGCACTGGACATTTTACAGTCTAAAACTCTGCAGTGGTCTCACTTACAAAATTACATAATTATTGCAAAGTATGCATGACTCTCTTGGGAATATTTTCTTTTTAAAATCAGTTTTAAAAAACATTAGAGATTGTACATACATTAAACTACTTCTTCATAAAAACATGTCCTGCCACGTAAAGGGATTTAAAATGCTAGCTCTATGCACCTGGTCAAAAATTACTAGTTACTGTTAAGGCCTATTTTGTAATCATTGCTTTTAATTTGCTAAGAATTGTAACATCTCTTTCTTACATTCCTTCCTTCCATGGATGTCTCCAAGCAGTGGAGACAATCATTGCCTCCTCTAAAGGCTACCTTGACTGACCACCTAGATTCAAAGGCACACTCCTGAATTTCCAAGTTGCACAAGTGAAAACAAATAGGTTGTATGAGACAATGGCCACTGCCTAGTTCCATAGAGCTTCCCACATTCAAGGCACTAAATTCAAGCCTGCATGTCTTTGGTTTCCTGCAGGAACAGTAAAAAAACATGCACTATATCATTCATCAAGTTATCCAAAAGCCTGCCACACATACCTAAAAACAGGAGAATGTCTTACTGGTAGCACAGATATTTCCTAGAGTAGAATTTTTATTTTGAAGCCCATTTAGCATGACTAAAAGAAAATCTTTTAACCTGTGCAACAAGTGTGGCAGCCTTTGAAATCTTCCTCAAAAGTACCAGTAACATGTACTAGAAGCAAAACCAAAAAGCTCTGAAAAGTGTGGGTTGTTACTGTTACTGCATATGGGACTCAGACGTTATAATTGGTTGAACTGAAAGAAGAATAAAGGATAGAGCAGTACTTTGAAGAGATGAAGGGTGAACAGTGACCCTAAATACTACCGCACCATGTTTTAACGCTCCTTGCCAAGCAGAGGCAGTCAAGCTCTGCATAAGCAGAACAGTCAAACGGTTCAGTAATTTATAAGCTTTTAGGAAATCTTTAGTTCTGAGATTTTTTGCTCACAGTGTAAAACCTGGCATGTCAGACCAGAAGCTTCTTTAATATTAAGATAAATTAACTTTTAGCACGGCTCCTGCTTCAACCCTAGTTGAGGTTCTAGCCCAGCTGGTATTTTGTCACTGGCAACATGGCCTTAGCATTGAAATCTTATCCTTTTTCACACTTCCCTTTTGCACCTACAAGGAAAAAAGAAATAATAATATCTACAGTAACAATGCAGACATTAATTTACAAAATGAAAACAAATCCCACTTACTAGGCTTGAGGGAAGAAAAAAAACAAAAAAACCTACCAAAAAAGCCCGAAATATCTGTAATTCTGCTCAGGGTAGTACCAGTCCTAGGTGCAATCTCAGCATGCATCTTCAACCATACATTGAGCACTTTTTCTAAGAGATTTAATGATGGTGATAATGAATTTTGAAAGTCCTATCTATAATCCAGCCAGTAAATCCAGAGATAGTTAAAAGCAGACAGAGAAGGCAGATGCCAAAAGGCAAGAGTTTTTGAAGTCTGCAAGTTTACAGAAACAATTATTTGCATGCTGCATTTAGTCCTCAGACTCTGTTTTTATACAAACTACTCCTTCAACTATGTAGTCTAGAGAAAGTCTGTTCAAGACTAATGATCCACTGCCAAGACCTGAGGACCTAGGATGTGACCTCTTTGGTATGGCATTACCCAATATCATCTGTTCTTCCATTCCCAGCCAAAACCAGGTATCACAACTTCCACCAAATGTAGCAAATCCTACCAAGACTCTTCCAGATTTGCCCTTTTCATTTAGGTATAGTATAACGACAGATTGCACAGAGAAGCAGTTTGGAATATTTCTCTTACACATAACAAACAAAAGGGGATATAATTAGAGACTCATCAAGACTTTTGACTTTTGCAAGTAGGCATCTGTATTTGCCATGCAATCCTGTCATCTGAGAATTTTGATAAAGTGTCATACTATATTTACTTCATTCCGCGATTCATTACTTCATAAGTGCTTGTGAATTGAAATGTATTAATATATTTCCTCTTCTCTAAAGGCATGTCAACTTTTTAGGTTGCCTCATTACTTTTACATAACAAAGAGTTTCTCAGACTGTAACAGTTTGTATAGAAGTTTAACAATTCCAGGTACTCCTTAATTGAGTAAGAGTATGACTTGCTTTATTCCAGACTTAATAGAGATATTATTGAAACTGAGCTTGCAGTGTCATTTTATGGCATAACAAGTCATCATACGAGGAAAATTCTTTGTGGCAATCAAAGCCCTGAAATTTCTTAAGGCCTCTCACTTTGGGGAAGTAGTTTGCACATATTGGTAGAAAAAAGTAGCTTATGGTTTATGAATGTATTTATTTTTCACTCACATTTTCCATTTAGTTTCACGGATAGACTGTTGTTTGTTTCAAATGATTTCACAGGCAAATGCATTTTTAAAATTCAAATCCTGCTTCAAAGTCTCCAATTAAAGCTGCACGTACTCCCTTTGTATTTTAATGGTTCTCTTTTTTACATACTATAACACAGATCTAAGGATGTAATTATTGGTTTTTCTGAGAGCATAAATTTGCATAATGCTTGATTTTGAGTACGAGAAGGTCAAGTAACATTGTTTTGTTAGATCAAACGTTCATAACTAGCTATCGACAGAGAGTGTGCATGCAGTGTTGTCACTGGTCACATTTATTTCCAGAAGCATAAAAAACATACCTTAATCCCATTCTTAAAAGTATAGTGAAAGAGAGAAAGAGAGAGAGAGAAAGGAGGAAAGAAAGGAAGAAGAGAAAAAGGAAGGGAGGAAGAGGGGGAGGGAGAAAGGAAAAAGAAAGAAGGGAGGGAGGGAGGGAGGGAGGGAGGGAGGGAGGGAGGGAGGGAGGGAGGGAGGGAGGGAGGGAGGGAGGGAGGGAGGGAGGGAGGGAGGGAGGGAGGGAGGGAGGGAGGGAGGGAGGGAGGGAGGGAGGGAGGGAGGGAGGGAGGGAGGGAGGGAGGGAGGGAGGGAGGGAGGGAGGGAGGGAGGGAGGGAGGGAGGGAGGGAGGGAGGGAGGGAGGGAGGGAGGGAGGGAGGGAGGGAGGGAGGGAGGGAGGGAGGGAGGGAGGGAGGGAGGGAGGGAGGGAGGGAGGGAGGGAGGGAGGGAGGGAGGGAGGGAGGGAGGGAGGGAGGGAGGGAGGGAGGGAGGGAGGGAGGGAGGGAGGGAGGGAGGGAGGGAGGGAGGGAGGGAGGGAGGGAGGGAGGGAGGGAGGGAGGGAGGGAGGGAGGGAGGGAGGGAGGGAGGGAGGGAGGGAGGGAGGGAGGGAGGGAGGGAGGGAGGGAGGGAGGGAGGGAGGGAGGGAGGGAGGGAGGGAGGGAGGGAGGGAGGGAGGGAGGGAGGGAGGGAGGGAGGGAGGGAGGGAGGGAGGGAGGGAGGGAGGGAGGGAGGGAGGGAGGGAGGGAGGGAGGGAGGGAGGGAGGGAGGGAGGGAGGGAGGGAGGGAGGAAGGGAGGAAGGAAGAAAGAGAGAGAGAAAGAAAGAAAGAAAGCCTGAACCCTCTCTTAGGAAACTTAGTATGCTATGCAATTTCCCAAAGAGCTGCTTGAATTACATGATTTTTATTTTCCAGAACACAACAAAACCAGGAGATATTTGGCATATGTACTTTGAGTTTCCATTTTAAGTCAAAATTCATTTCAAATCATCCCAATGTAATATCTGTAATTAAACTTCAAAAGAAAATCAGTTGGCTTTTAAAGTTGATTTTTATTCCACAGCTTGTGAAATAGCTAAAATTTTCTTTTGTTCAAAATAAGAACTGATTAAGGGATAAATGAAATGGATAGATGTGATCTACATTCATTTGCTCTAGCCTTATATATCGCAGCAAAAAACAACAGAACATTTACTTCTTCATTGAAGTGTATAACCTTTATTTTCATTTCATACATCCATACAAAAAGGGCCTATAAACTACTTAAACCAGGGAAAAACCAAATACTTATCTGTTGTTAACTCGTGTTTTACTGCAATAAAGGGCATTATTTGCTTTAGTCAGGGTAACAGGGGCTTTGAAGCCACTTGGGGAGAAGGTAGATTGATACCTTAATCAACTGCTAAGGGAAGCTGATTTTCCCCATAGCTCAGCACCATGACAGTATAGACACTTCTTGGCCAGCTCTGCACAGCTTCTCAACTTCTTAGGGAGTTTCTATATGGACTATAGGAACAGAGAATTGCTTACTGATTAACAACCTGTCTTGTCTAACAATGCTGCCTCAGAAGGGGAAAAGCTTATGGAATTCATAGGGAATTAACTGAGATAGTTCATCTTTCTTTCCTGTTCCACTATAGACATCAACATATTCAATGTATGTACCTGCCATAGATACCATATGACATATGCATTGCTTCACATCTGCAGAACAAAGAAAGATGACCATCTTCACAGATAATGCTGCAGGTTAAATTGATCACTGATTGATGACCTCAGAAAGTGAACAATTTTACAAAAGGCAAATAAATGTTAAGTGTTAGGGATGACACAAACTTTTTAACCAGTAGATCTTCAAATCCATAATTTCACTATGTCATAACCTTCAGTGCTGTTGTACAAATTTAATTCTCATGGAGTCAAAATTACAGCATCCACTACTACTACTCAGGAAAAAGCTACAATCTCACAAAGTTTAAGAAGGAAGAGGAAGAAAAGCCCAGCCCTTTCAGCTACTCATATTCTCTTCAGTCCATATAGAAAACCATTCCTGCAAATCAAGTGAGCATGGCAATGCTTGGGCTTCACCTTTGAAAGCAGGTGTCAGGGTACAAGGTTAGAAGTCCTACAATACTTTCAAAAGCAATGTCAGAATGTTTCAAAAAGTGGTATACTGGTATAGCCTTCATTTGAAAAAAAAATCAAAAAGCTGTTTTTCCAAAGAGCTCAGCCTTATTTTGTAAGCAAAATCATAAAATGGCATTGCACTTAATCATTGGATCATACTGAGGTCTTGTTCCTACACAATAGCAAATAACATTCTGCAAGAATTAAAAAAATTAGCCAAGACCTGATACCAGATAGCTCGGGCCTTTCTTTCTCTTTTATTATATTGCTAACCGTGCCTGTCATAACAGATCTTCTGGTTTCTAGCAAAGAGATGCATAATGAACTGCTTTGTGGGTGGGCTACAAAAATGCTGACAAACTTGACCATTTTAAATTACTTTTCTGTAAATCTCCTGACTGGAGTGCTCTGCATGTAAATTCCAGCAGCAGCAGCAGTTGCTGCCATAGCAACAGAGTTATTTAGGAAATAATTTAAAGTAAGTACCACATCATATTCAGCCTCTCATGAAAGAAAGCAGACTTGGCAGGAGGATGGGAAGTGGAAGGAGAGATATAAGGTCTATGGCTTCTAACTGACAAATGAGTTTTTATGTTTCCCATGTTTACCAATGTATAGGAAATGGTACAAATCAATGCTTACCTTTGCATAGTGCTTCAGCACTTTTATTGTACTTTTTGTTATAAAATCAAACAAACCCTCATTAACAACTTCACAGCTACAACTACATGACATTCTTGTCAGCCCGTTTCTCCAGCCTGTCGAGGTCCCCCTGGATAGCAGCACAACCTTCTGGTGTATCAGCCACTCCTCCCAGTTTTGTGTTATCAGCAAATTTGCTGAGGAGGTACTCTGTCCCATCATTCAGATCACTAAAGAGGATGTTAAACTTAGGACTCTGTGAAAATCCCCCTGGCATACCACCAGTTCCTCGCCTCCAACTAGGTTTTGTACTACTGATCCACACCCTCCTGTTGTGTTATTCATATAAACAAATAGTCGCTGTATGAAGCACAAAGCCATGTGACTCACCACTGAACGCAGAACAGACACACAAAGATTTCTACCTTTACCATCTTCAAAGACAAAACATTTATACTTGAAGTGAAGACCAAAATAAGTATTCCAAACATCATTAGAGAAGAGAGGAAAACTTCTTGGGGTTTTTTTAAGACAAAGCTTTTCTGTGAAGTGAGCACTTTTTCACTAGCTGCAAGCCCCACTGAGGTCAAGGAGGCTGTACAGGTTGGAATGCTATCCCATCAAAAAAGTCTGGCTGCAATCTCTCTAGATTCTACAGCTAGCTTCCAAGATAAGGTTTTTCTTTTTTCCCTCACACATAAAATACAGCCTCATTCATGGAATTCTCACTGGAAATGAGAATGATAGGAAGGATGAGAAATGTGTCATTGTAAGTACAAATGCTTCAACAGTGAACACCAAGTAAATTTAACAGATTCTCACAAGCAATGCCAGTTACAGCATACCATAATTCTAGATTCTTCCTTATTTGCTACACTGATAGGAACTGAATTTCCATCTGCATGCCTCCATTGCTTTTATTCCATCCCCTACACTTCACGTAGATAAATGAGTAACAGAACTTGTTCCTAGACATGATTATGGCAGCTACATCTGCGCAAGTCAAAAGGGACTCATTTGCCTCCTCACATCATGTTTTCTGTAGAAGATATTCTGCATTTCTCTCGAGGCATGATTGTTTGCAATAATAATAAGTGTTCTCCAATCTATTATTACAACACTCAACCTTTTATACATATTTTAAAAAGCAATATTGATGTATGTACACATGACTCCAAAACCAGCCATATCAGTGTTTGCTCACCTGCTGTAGCATTAGTGTAAACCTACACTATTGAAAAATGTCCTATTGTCCAGCATAGTCCTGACAATACTCTCCTGGGTTAGCTAGAAATGCAATCAGAGTCAGCCACAGGTCTCACCCTTCTATCTTAACAACCCAGTACAAGTAATAAACTGTGTAAACTCATTCTTAAAAATACTGTGCAAGCCAAATCTATCTTTCACAGCAAAATTCTATTCTTTTATATACTGCAGACTGTTCTTTATCAGCTCCGTCATACACTGAAGGATGTTATGAAAGGAGGCATGCATCATACACCTCCTTCTGTTTGCTCATCAATCTTTGTAAAAGATTTGTATCCTCAACTTGTAAAAAACTGAGTTCATAATGGAGGTATTGCTATACATTAGAATTTGCCATGGGCAATATAAATGTCATAGTGTGCAATAAGTACTCTCTGCCTTGCAGATATAGGTGTTGCAATATCATGCAATATCACGAAGACCAGTTTATCATAATCCTGTCCCTATTTGTGCCTGAAAGGTACAGTTCTCACACAGACCTTTTTCTAAATGGTATTTATGCTGAAAACTACACTGCAGTGCTTTTGAGGATATATCATTAGATGCTACTTCACTAAAACTCAAAGTAAACATACTGGAAATTTCTTGTACTATTGAGTACCTGAGAGAGGAACTGGATACCTCCAACCCTTGTTTTCCATCTTGATTAAATTCTGCAAAGATTCACTGTTTCTAAAAGAAGCATTGCCAATAGTCACTGACCTTATTAAAACGTGCGCTGGGGATAAGTTAACTTCTCATGTTGGCCTAATAAAATTCACTATAAATCCCTGACCTAATCTAAAAGGAAAAAAAAAAACCAAACAAGCAAAACAAGCCTATTGTCCAACCAATCAATTGCATTTCTGTTCAAAAGAATATTCTCCAAGTAACGCAGTCAAAATTTGCCATTATATACTAGTATCGAAGATGAAGGAGAATTTTTACTTCACATCATGAGGCATTGTTGCCTTCTGAGTCACAGAACTAACTTAGTTTACAGTTTTAGTAACAAAATCATTTGATTGACCAAGGTTTTAGTAACAGAACTATTTGATTCACTATAGACTGCAATACAGACTGTCCATCTTCATTGCTTACTATAGCTTTAAAGTATTTTTTCCCTGTCTGCACCATTACAAGCCACAAAGAGAAGAGAGTTAATTTACCTTGCTACTAGACCAGAACACCATGTTTTATTGTTATTTCACACTGACATTTCCCAGTATTTTCTTTTTTTCCACTACAGCAGGTGTCTTTGGCATTCTAGCATATATTGGTTTAGAATATGCAAGTAGAGGAGGCAAAAAGGAGGAAAATACTTTCCACAAATCAACAGATGTTTCAAATGAATTTGCTTCAGTCACATTTGTTACCTTCTCCGTATTGAGATGTCTTTAGAAAGTAATTTAATTTTGCTGTCAATAAATAAATGTAGAAGTTTCCGCTCAAGTTCCACCATTTGTGGTTTCATCTACATTGCATTCTTATTCTCTAGATATGACACATAAATTCAAGTATCACGTAATTTAAGAGTACAGAACATGTTTAGTGATAACATCGACTCTAATAAAAAGGTTACTTACTCATTATGATTTCCTTCTACAGTTCATATTCCCTTTAAAAATTCTGCTTTTGGTTAGAACTTCCATTATAACTCTGATTCAACATTGAATATCAGTAGTTTCTCTCTTCTGTGAACACCAATTTTTCATATGAACATCTAGCAAATAACTAGAATTAGGAGATAAGTTTTAATAATTACAGATCAAATTTCCATTTGATCTGTAGAAAGGCACTGTAAACAAACCTTAACCAAAGCATCACAGTTTAGTGTTTCTAGGTTAATCCATGGGCAAAATCGGAACATTTCCAACAAAGCATTACCACATGTCATTCCTGAATGGCCTGCCAGTATGAATGGGACAAATAGAATTGATGGGAAAAGAAAAGAAAAAAAAAAAACTAACACAGAAAAGTTGAAAACACTCGAAAGAAGATAAGAAGATAAGAGAAACACCAAATCAGAATTCAATTATTTAGGGGGGAAAAAAGAGACCAATAGACACATTTAGATTCAAGGACCAATTTTAACCACAAAATACAAAATATACACAGTGAGACATTAACTGTATTGCAAGGCCATTGCTTAGTCTGTGTTTAACTAATTTGGTTTACTTTTTTTTTTTTTTTTTTGGACAAGATGCAAATATATTATTCCTGGGAGAATTAAAAAAAAAAAAGAAAATAAATGGGAGATTTTGAGGATCAATATTTTAAATATTCTCAATGTTGAAATTTTAGATTGGATGATATCTGTGACAAAATATTCAACCACCAAACCAGGAGAAACATTTGCACAAGGGAAAACAAGTCTTTTCTCATTCACTTCAAAGGAGATTATAGCTGCACACAAAACTTTCCCTGTAAGCTAGAATCCAGATGAATAGGTGGATATTAAAGTTTTTCAAGCCAGAGTTAGTTTACAGAAGCTTTTGTTCATTTAAAAAAAATTGCAAGGGCAACCAGCAGTGGAAGCTAGATAAGTTCCCCTTCACCCAAAGTCTGGGGCACAGTGGCCAGTGACAAGTGCACAGCCATCCCACCAGCTAAAGCTGATTACCACTGGGCTTTAAAACAATGCTAGAATCCACCACAGATTGAGATCTCTTGGACTGTGTCTCAAAGTGACATTTGCAGGCACATGCAGCCCCAGACAGGGAAAAGAAGGGACTTTTTGAAAATACTAATTTATGTTTAATAAATTAATAAATACAAGGATAAAGATTAGGATATTGTACTGGCAAAGCTCCCAAGTCACTCTGAAACAAAAGTAACCTTCTCTAGCTTGGGTAACCTAGATCTTAGAATTTCATAGGAAAGTGTAATTTTGTTTGACTGTTTGTCTTGTTTTTTGTCTGGGATAGGGTTAATTTTCTTCCTAGTAGCTGGTGCAGTGCTGTGGTTTGGATTTAGTATGAGAATGATGTTGGTAAGACACTGATGCTTTCGGTGTTGTGGAGCAGGTCTTACCCTCAGTGAAGGACTTTCCAGTTTCCATGCTCTGCCAGGGAGCAGGTGCACAATAAGCTGAGAGGGAGCATCATGAGCACAGCTGACCCGAGCTGGCCAACAGGATGTTCCATAGCACAGAGCACCATGGTCAGTATAGAAACTGGGGGAGTTGGTAAAGAGGGGCCGATCGCTGCTCAGGGGGCTGAGCATTGGTCAGCAGGTGGTGAGCAACTGCATTGTGCATCACTTGTATTTCTCGGGTTTTATTCCTCCCTCTCTCTCTCCTCTTCATTACTACTATTACTATTATTATTGTTGTTGCTGTTATTATTATCATTAGTATTATTAGTATTTTTTTCTTTAGTTCAATGACTAAACCGTTCTTATCTCAACCCACAAATTTTACTTTTTGTTTTTCAGATTCTCCTCCCCACCCAGAACGCAGAGGAGTGAGTGAGCAGATGTCTGCTATTTAGTTGTTAGCCAGGGTTAAACCATGACTCTGTTTTAATACAAAGCTCCAAGAGACCATTATGGCAATCTAATCTGACCTTATATATAACAAAGTACAAAAGAACTTCCTCTAATTAATCCTACAGCAAGCCTAGGACTTCTAGCTGGGTTGGAAAGGAAAAAAACAAGCCTCCTGCATCCACTCGGTCTTCACAAACATTTCTCTCCTACAAAGAATCTTATCTTTTAACATACATCAGCACTGTTATGAGCCCTTTCAGCGTACAATAGTAAGGAACTGAAAAATACCCAAAAGTTTCTCTTCAGGAGAAGGTGAGCAATATACTTCTCTATAGCACTCTCAGATCCCAATTAGAACATTGGTTCTCAGGCTTCCATGTTGGAGTCAGAGAGTTTTAACTGATTTCGCTAAACAGAGTAACTCTATACCTTCTGTTCTTTTTTGTCCTCTATTCTGTGCAACCAGAATGGTCTCAAGGGCACCTTGCCAATGTATGTTTCCTAACACGAGCAGAGATAAAGGCTTCTCCAGTTACCTAGATCAGTTAACTCATGTGCCACTGTGAATGTGCATTTAGGGAAGAAATTGTTCAGGAGTATTTAGGTCACAAATCCTTTCCATCAGGGGCATCTGGTATTAGAATTATGGGCATCTGCCATTTAATGTTTGTTCTAAAAGTAGAAACAGCTTATCCTTAATAAGTATTTAGTGTACTGCAAAAGACTTGGCCAAGAGATTAAATTTCAGAGTTTTTATAGAACCTTGTTTGGATTTTTTTTAAAATTCAGTGCTCAATGGCATATCTATATAAATTCAGAAAGTGTGTTTTTATTTTACCAACTAATAAGAGCATTCATCATCAACTTAGAACAGTGACTGTACCTCTAAAGCAAAGGTACCACTCCGATTGCAAAAAGCTTGGACTTAAAAAATGTCTATTATGGGGTGTTTTGTGAGGCAGAGTCCCATTACTAGATAAGGAGAAAACACAGGTTTTGTTGCAAGTGAACAGTTTTAGCGTCACATCCACACAGCCTCCCTAAGTAGAGCATAGATTAAAAAGTGATGAGCACACCTTAGGTTTGAATTCCATGGATGGCTCCCAACAGCAATGCTGGAAGCTAACTCATCAGAAGCACTGTGAGAGCACAGAAGCCTCATACTTCTTTGTACAAAACAGGGAATATAGCAGAAAACTTCTCAGCCTGTGAAAGAGTTGGCATTATTTTGCCCAAATATTTTTCACTGATATAAAACACCCAGGGAGTAAGCCAACCAAAATTTTCCATAATTTTAGTGCAAAGTAGAAAATGTACCAAAGGATAAACAACAATAGATAATCTGCATTCTAGAGAGTGCTGCAGCACTCTTTAAAGTGCATTCAACAGGATGGCTCCCAAGAACAGTTCTGTCAGCTGGAGCAGACACAAATGGGCTCCACAAGACAAAGATAATCATGAGATATTCTGCAAGAGAATATTAACTAATCAAATAGACAATAAATTAATGTTTGCCTTCTTTAAGAGAAGATCGATTAGGAGAGTTATCTACAGAATAAGTTCATTTTATAAGAAAATAACTGGTCACAGCTTTTCCTATCATCTTGGCATGTTTTGGATATAATGTATATTTAGAGAGAGAGTGTGGGAGGTCTGTTACTTCAGTACGCTTGACAACAGCTTAATATTTGAGAAAAGAGAAGGTTCTATATAAGGAATCTTTTGTTATGACAGTGGACAAACAATTATTGTGGAGCCCTGGAAGACTTTTTGTGTTAACCAGGAACTGGTGAGCAAAGAGTTGGTAAAAGCAGCTGTTATTAATTTTCCACCAATTTATGCAGATGCCACCCTGTTGGCTGAAAACAAAATTAGGCTGGCTGGAGCTTCTGACTTCACCAAGCAGACAAGACCATTACACGTTTATTAAAACACCAAAGTTGCAGGGTACAGATGCTTAACCGGTCACTTCATCCACTCTCACAAATAACCAGAAAAAGGAAGCTGTTAAACACAACCTGTTTGAGAACATGTTAAGCAGGAAAAGAAAGAGCCACCAAACTCGTACTAATTCACAGTTATATGGAGACATACACACAAAATCTGCAACAATAACTAAAATTAGCCTCTTTGTGGCTGCAGCCACTTTCACTTTTTAAAAAGGTGATCTATTTCCCAGTTCTGCAAATGCACACAAACAGAGAATATAGTCCTGATAAAAAGCTACTTCCAAGAGTTTTAGAGTACATTATTTTTGCATAATAGTTTATTTAAAAGGACCCCACTAACATACTAAGAAATTCAGGAAAGTTTACCTATCTGGAATACGGTAAGACAGAGCAAGATAAAAAAAGCAGGAAAATTAAGCACCGGGAAGAAGGATAACAGAACTAACAACAAGAGTATTATGCTTTGGATGTTAAGATGCACCAAGATACCAGTGGTATTATAGGCTTTACATTTCATAGGAGGGTGATAAGAAGACAAAAATTTAGCCACTTACCACTACCACAGACCTTTTCCAGTAGCATCACAAAAATTTGAGTTGTAAGTTATCTCTGGGCCTGCTCATTAAATCATCCAATTAAAAAGCATTTTATGACCCTCTTGCCTCCTGGTGCAATGCAGACAGGTTTGCTGAAGAACTGTTTCCAAGCTTGCAAAATAATACTGTCAGGCCTCCAGCAATAAAACCCACACCTCATAGCTGTGGGAGCCTGGAAGAACACGGGAACCACTAGAGAGTAAATTACAATTCAAAGTAGCGAGTATTGAGCTATGTTTTGGATTTGTGATGATAACAATGTTGATAATACAGAGAGGTTTTATTTATTGCCAAGCAGCACGGGCACAGCATCAAGGCCTTTATTTCTTCTCACCCCACCCCATCAACAAGTGCGCTAGGAGTACACAAGAAATTGGGAGGGGACAGAGCCAGGACAGCTGACCCAAGGGATAGTCTAGACCATACAGCATCATGCTCAGCATATAAAGCTGTGGAAAAGGAGCAGGGGATATTCAGAGCAATGGCATTTGTCTTCCCGAGTCACCATAGTGCTTAATGGAGCCCTGCTTTCCTGGGAATGGCTGAACACCTGCCTGCCCATGGGAGGTGGTGAATAAATTACTTGTTTTGGTTTGCTTGTGCACACAGCTTTTGCTTTCCCTGTTAAACTGTCTTTATATCAACCCACGAGTTTTCTCAGTTTTACCCCTTTGATTCTCTCTCCGATCCCACAAGGGAGAAGAGAGAGGGAGCAGCTGCGTGGGGCTTAGGTGCCAGCACAGAATAAAGAACAACAGTCCTTTTTATACAAATCAATGATAAAACTATCACCTGGATAATCTTCCTGCTGTGTGTTTAAATGACTTGAAAAGTACTCTGTGTCCTTGGAATAAATTGACTCAAGTACAAGAGTACAAAATGCAAGATAAGAAGAGAAATCAATAGAGTAATGTGCAGGTAAGTAGGTGAGCCAATAGATACTTATCAGTGGTAAAGCAGGTAGTTAAATATAAATACAACACAGCCTAAGATGAGAACACTGATAAATTAGAATTATATCAACCACTAATTTAATGTCAGTTAATACACCTGCAAGAAAGTCATCAAACAACAAATGATTCCATATGCAAAGCAGCATTAATGAAATTCATTATGAACAAAATGGGATTTATATCCAATAAACAAAGTACAATTCAATTAAAATTCCTTTTAAAAGTCAATTTTAAAATACTAGTTCTGTTAAAATGTGTATCATCTACTTTATAAAACAATTAATATTTGGAAAAAACAGGAAGAGATTTTATTATAATTAGGCAGCTGGATGATCAACCCTCCATAGGGAAACAAACAGCCAAGACAAAACAAAAAAAAATCTGCCCCTCCTTGAGTACTGAAATTGTTTCAGAAGGAAACTAAGGAACCTCCAAGCCCATACCTTCAGCTGTTACACCCACCAGCATAAAGGCCTCCATTCTTCAACTAGAAAACCTTGCCAAGCGTTTTGCTTCTAAGCCAAACATTCTGCAGTGCAAGAGGAGGCATAAAACCAGATCATGCTGAAAGTCAACTCAGCAGCACGGTAAATTGTATCCATTAGTTCTTGTGTCAAAGACAAATTACACAGTTTGCCTTAATTGAACTATAGGAAGGTTCTAAAAATACACAGCCATGTAGTCCTACTAATGAACGGATCTGCCTTACCATTTTGGCAACATAAATGCTCAGCAACAATCTGTCTCCTGCTAAGACTTAGAGAACCAGTCTTGATACTAAAACAACAGCAAAAAAACCCAAACAAACAACAAAAAATAAGCAACAAAAAAAAACACACTGAAAAAAACCCCACTCCACCCCCCTAAAAAGAAACACACCTTCAGATGACTTCATGGAATACAAGAATAGTTTAGGTTGGAAGGGACATTTAAAGGTGACCTAACTTACTCTGACCTATGCAGTGTTATTCATATTTGTCAAATTCCAGATAGTCATGGGTATGCAGTCAGAAAAACGTTTTATTATTCTCTACTAATGGTGGTTCAGAATACTCCCTAAAAGTATAGAGCCACTTTCTGGCAGTTTTAAAATTTGACCACTCAATCAGGATCTTGTGCTTTATGCTGCCACTATTAATTTTTTTTTAAATTTTATTCTGCAACTGGGATACTCAAATAGTAGATCTCTTTCAAAAGCACACACTAGCCTGTGTATTAACAGTGATCAGTCACTAAAAGAGTTACAGTAAGGCTTGTTCCAATGAGTATCTATGGGGAGTATTTCAACATTTCAAAGTTTATGATGATCGAGGATTGAAATGGTGACTGCAAGTGGTCATATAGACACATGAGAAAGAATACAAGCTTGAAACTTAAGAGCCTCCTAAACAGAATAACAGTCAAGATCTTTACAACAACTGAAAAAAAGTATAACAATGTCATATCTTTGATTGATCAAATCAGAGTAAGAAAAGCCAATGCTCTTTTGGCAATTTATTTCCCTAAACATGTCCTTCTCCAAGCACAATAATTCCATGTAATAAGATGAGATGAGAATATTTCCCAATATTTTTTTAGTGCTGTTTATCATCAATTCATCCAATTAGTGCTTGCAAAAACACATCATTTTTTAGGACACCTGCACCGATAAGAGTACGTATTTCAAAGCAAAATCATAAGTGTATAGCTTAGTTTTCAATAACCCACATCATTCCTCTAAAATAAAAACATTCGAAAAATGAACTAAAGTAATAGAAACTATTTCAAAACTTCGTGTAACCTTGGAACTTTATTTTAAAACTGGAATTCAAAGTATTTCAAAAGTGAACAAAAATAAACACACCTCCTTTGAGGGAGTATGGTTGAAGTTAGTCATGAAATAATGTATCAAACATTCACCTCAACTTTTTGTGTATTTAAAAAGTCTCATTTCTTTCAAACAGACTCCAAAAAAGGCAAAATTCAGAAACCGCAAATTCCATTTAAGGAACAGTGAATAGAAATATATCTGGGACATTGCTGCAGCACTTTTAAGCTGTAAGATCCAACAGTACCCCGCAGGAAAAAATCAATTTGTCAGGCTGTGAGATAAAAGGCATTTTCTCTTGGCATATTAGTGAAGCACTGACAATCAAAGACTCTGTTCATCTGAACTACAAAGTCTGGTGAGCACTTCAAGATAGGAAAAAATATGAACAGCCAAAACTGAAAAAGGCCCTTGTAGACTATTATTAAAATAAGCGAAGAGATTTTCTTGCTTAAAAAGTAACAAACAGAAGTCATTGGCTGCAGTGGTTAAGAAGACATATGGTTCCAACAGATCTTCTATAAATATCACTTGCAATTGTTAGTTGATTTACTGAGTTGTAGCTTTCACAGCAATATTGCTTGATTATTATAAAAAGAAAACACATATTTTTGCACCCTCACAATGGAATTTGAATTCTTAGCCTTTCTTTAAAATAGTCGATGATGAAGAGTGTTCTTGGAAACATGAAAAGTTATATGCAAATAAACTGCCTTTCATGTATATCACAATTCAAGAGCATCAACTCTGTCAGCTGAGATGCCTCAATTATTCTGGGCATCAACAACTCTGATTTTCAGGGTCTCTGATTAATACTGTAAATATCATTAATCTTAGAGCATGTTCAAATTATGTCCAAAATCTTCTGCTCCTGCTTTTTATTTAATAAGATCTTTCTCCCACATTCATTTAAGGTGATTGCAAAGTTCAAACTGCTGCAAATCCAGGCATCAGTTATAAGACTTGAGTGGAAGACGGGTAATAATCACTTGTTTGCTAAAGGTCATGGTTTTTAATAGGGCCTCCTAGATTACACTCACCAAGAGTATAAGTCTGCACAAGTGACTATTTTTGGATAACAGCTGTGGATTTGACCTGTTATATTTACCTCTGTTTTATTGGTAGTGTGCAAATTGTGTGCTCTGGTCCACAGACTGTAGACTATGTAAGATTTAGAAGATAAATCCTGGGACACTCTCATTACTTTAGAAAAGGTAAAAATTTAGAAGCTTTAAAGGCTGTTATACTTACAACCAGATTAATTTGTCTTCTGCTGTGAAAACTGTTATAGGGGACTTCTGGTAACATACCAGCAAAATTAACAGTGAGCAATTGCCAAAACATTATATCTACATGTATCAGAAAATACACAGATTTTCTATTGGATCATTCGTTTTGTACCATAAACAATTCAGACGCTCTATTATAAGGGTGTTATTATCTGGAAAAGGATGTCCTAATAAATTACTACTTAGGTTAAAGAACCTTGAATGTTGTTAAAGAAATGTAGGGGTCTTTTTACAGAAACCCCCAAAAGCTCAAGCAGCAGATGATAGCAGACATTTTTGCTGGTACTGGTATAGGCTGACACCTGGGCTCCAGGGCTAGAAAAACAAATAATATATTGTCAAATTCCTGGTGAAGGAATGCAAACTTAGGATCTGGGTAAAACAAGCCATGTAAAGTAAGTCTCAGATACAAAATGGAACTTGGGAAGCAATAAAGAAAGAGCAAGCAAGATGATCATGTTAGCAAACACAAAACAAGAAATACAAGCAGATCCAAGAGCAATGAGGAAGAAATACATCAACATTATACTGTTTCTATCAGGATGCAGATGCAATCCTTCACCATTATTCTAGAAGATAACTTGGCATTATTGAGCATAGGAACCCAAAGAGACTAACGCCAGAGAAAGAAATGGATACCAAACAGGTCATGTTTGAGATTTAACCCTAAAGATTTTTGAAATTAACAATAATGGGATAATTAGGGATACAGATTTAAGTGTCTATCTGTGTGGAGTATTAAAATGGAACAACAACTCTGATCAGATTGCTAATATTTTAATTAGACTAAGAAATAAATCTTGACTCCGTAGATAAGGTGCATTTCTTTAGTCCACATAAACTGTATGTGGTGCTTAGTTTGGTTCCTTGCTCAGGGAACGTGGCTTAAATTTCAGTGCAATAAAATCATGCAAATTAAAAGATTTATTAGATTTCTGTACTGAACTGAAGCACTGAAAATAGAACTAAAGTTGCAAAACTAGATGTCCAACGGCTCATGAAAGTTCTTGTGACCACAGAAGGAAAATCTTAGTTAGTCTCAAACTGTAATTTGTCATATATGTCTCTGGGACACAGCCAGAAACCGCACTAAACCAACATAGCATCAGACTTAAAATCATGCAGTGTCTAGGACCATGACTCAACCTCATTAGTACACAGCAATCTTCTAAAAAAACAATTTAAAGGGCTATTGATTTTAGTGTTACGACTATAAGTTGACACTTATAATCGAAAAAACTCACTGCTTCTGAGAGGTAAAGATGTTTTTGACAAATATATTGGATTAGAATCACGGATTTTAGAAGTGACATAGTAAGATGTTATTAATGTTATTTTACAAAAGTTTATGAAATGTGAAAAAGAAACTGGACAGTTATCCAAAGTGAGGAAAAAATTTTCTATCACTGGCAAACCTATTCATTCCAGAGGACAGCTTAGTCCAAACAAGAGTACCAGAATACCCAACATGGGTACACATACTACACACATAGTTTGGGGAACTACATCCTGCTGGCAATGGCACAGATGTCAATAATATCAACCTTAGTGAAAACAAACAAGCAAAAAAACCCCACCAACCAACTACAACTGGCAAGCAAAAGAAACAAACAAGGCACTTGATTTGCAGGTATAATCATGTTTAATGCGAATACTCTGTATGAAGCTGCATAGGTTCATTCAAATCATCGCTATCCATATTAGACTCACTCTTTCCATATGAACACAAATCAAAAGACTACTTCAGCATCGTGAATGTTAAGACATACTGCTGAAAGATACAATTAAAGTCTCTGTTACGAAAATTAAAGCTTGGGGTAAATAGAGCATGGATTAATGTTCCTTTAGTTACACTCACCATGACACTTATTCAGTGTTCTGACCAGTTTTAAATTCCTGAAAAGTAAAATCTCAAAAACATGGCTCTACACATCAGTTACAGATATCCTCTGGGTTTTCAGTGGTATGAATAATAAAAAAAAAAAAAAAAAAAAACAGAAAACCAAACACATACACAAAACAAACAAACAAAAAAATCCCCGAACAAAACAAAAACCAAACAAAAAAACCCAACACCCCATGTGTTTGAGTTCCATAGAAACATATATTATTCTGAACACAGCACTTACAAGCAGTACAGAGCAAGATTAGGATGCAGTGGTTATAAAGCATAAAATGCCATTCTGTCAATAAAGGTCAGCACTTCCATCATTCTTGCTTCTTTCAGCACATGAGTTTCCCCTTGACAATATACAGGAAATGGAAGGGAAAATAACCAAATCATTGGAAAATTTGTTAAACATGCCATCTGGTCTTCACAGATGGGCCTGTACTGCAGGTCATGTACATCTTTCCTCTGTCATCACTCACTGAAGAATTAGAAGCAGGTAAAGAAATAGAAGCAATGACTCTAGAAAGTATGTTATCAGCACACCATGTGGAGATTCAGCCACTGTGTCTCCACTTACATTCCACTGGGAGACAGACAAAGTTTTCCGGGCTGATGAAACCTCACTCAAAAGGGAAACAAAATCTGTTGGTCAGAGTCAAAGTTTTCATCAGTAATGAATCACAGTGGTATTGTGAAAAACAACTGGAAAAAGGTGTATCAGAAAAATAAGGCAATAATGGTTATTGCAGAACTGCCATCACTATATTATACAATGTTCAAAAACACAATGAATCTTATCATCAGTGTGCCTTCATAATCCATCTGAATTATCTCCAAAATGAGAGATGTTTCAATGTTTCTCCATGGAAAATGGGAAACAGAGGCAGAGAATAACCACCATTTTTTCAAACAGGACAGAAGAATGATTATTCATATCCACGTTTCCACTATCCAATTTTTAAATGCACTCCTTGCTCTTAAGCAAATGGCATTCTGGTAACATTATAAGAATTCTGCAGCTATGAGGAATTTACAGTTTTTAAAGCACTGCACAAATCAAGAGTTTCTGTTGTTCCAACTTCCTTCATAGAGAAGTGGAAAGGGGTCATTTACTTTTAAGGCAGATGCTGTTTCACATATTAAGATAATACCCACCATTTACTTACCTGTATCCAGAGTTAAGCACAAAGTACCTATACACCTTTCAGCTCACTTGATATGGAGTGGTTTATTCAAAACCACTCAGTAGCACAACCTAGACAACTTTTCTTCTCACACTTTCAGTCTCCCCCTGCATGATCATTTTCAGCCTTATAGGGAGGCAATCAGCTGAGATCTGACATTAGGACAGTGATGTAACAGAGCACTCATCACAAATCATTCTAGCCTTGGCAAAGAGTATGGCTACTGCTGAATGTATTACAGGCTCTCTGCCACTGTTTTGCCACTGTGTTCTAAAGAAGACTATATCCTCAAGACACCATCCATCTCTTTCTTCAGGAAAAAGGCGCTATGCTGGCTAATGACTATTATGTCCTTTATTCTCACTTGTCAGACGTCATTCACTGCATTAATAGTTAATGTTACAATTGATATATCAATTTTTAAAACTTTCTTAGCTTGCAGAAGGACCAAGTCATTCAAAAGTCATCATTACATTTATTTCCCTTGAAGGGAAAATGGAAAACATTATATTTTTTTTACATATTTTACCTAATTCATTCTACAATGTAGCCTCCCTCAGTGGAAAACAAAACATCTGGAATTCACACCTCTAGTACACCACCACCAAAGCCCCAGCTTGTAACAACTTCTGTAGTAGCACTTCACCAGCATAGAAACCTTGTGGAACTGATGCCTCCTCCAGCCACCTAGAAACAGAGACTAGACAAGAGTAAGGGAATAAAGATAGGTATTTATTTGAAGGGCCTTCAAGGTACACCCTGGGGGAGCCAGAGGCTGCTTCCAAAAATTGGACCCCAAGATGGACCACAGGTCACGAGTTCTTCACACTTTTATAGGTTTGGACCATTTGCATATCAGGGTTAATTCTCCAATTAAAGCCCCAGTTTTAGCGATGTAACGCCCCTCAGCTTGCCCCCCTTAGAATCTTTGGTTTACACATTTTGGGCCTAAAAACAGCCTGGTTGTCCTTGAAGGCAAAGCCCGGAGAGGCTTTGTTATGTCTACCTAGTACGAGAGAGTAGGAATTACAGGCTACAAGGAACTTCAGAGTTACACTCTAAGCAGTACAGGATTTAAAAATATAAAAGTTAAAACCTAAGGCATCAGTACTACTTTTAAAGGAATTAACTTTAATCAGTTTAGTGAGAACAGCAGTTACTCTGCACTTAGGGCCACATAAACAAGACAAAATTGCACCTCTGCTTCTACAAGGTAAATAGGAAAGAACCTAGCTTAAAAAAGAAGTGGCACTTTCACCCCCAACTGCATCTTCTACAGATTGCAGACATTCAAGGATGTCCCCAGGATACTTAACAATGCATTTCTAGGAACATTCTGAAGTCTCAGTGGCTAACAGGTATGCACATAAACTGTCCATCTTGTAAATACTATTCAAGACAGCTTGGAAAAAGGACAAAAAATATATCGCTGCAACCAACCATATGACTATAACTTAAACTGATGCTTATATATTCATATCAGCCATGACCTACTCAGCTAAAATCCATTTACCATGTCTATATGGATTATATGCAAAGGTCAAAAAGGTGAGATATGGGAGAAAAGTGAGAACATATAGAAACATATTTCTTCTTGCTAAGACCTGTCAAGATAGAAAATAAAACCACTGACATTTGGACCAAATAATGTCAATGACTGAATGTGTGGCAAGTTTCAGTTCTATCTTGGTGATTCTCAAATACTATTTTGAAGATGATACAAAGACCATTCCATGCATTGAAGGAGAAATTAAAATTGCCTAATCTCAACCTTTTCCGACTGGTCTCCCCAAATACTTCAACACCTATTGTTTCATACTTAGATTGCAAATCTTCTGCACAAAAATTATCCTTTCAGTTTGCCAACAATGCTAAGTCCAGAAGCCTCCTGTGTGTAACACAAGTGCAGGCAATTAACAGCAGTGTTTAGATTGACTGACAAACCCATGGTGACAGTAGAGACTTTCCACCCTGGAAGCTGCAGAACAAGGATCAATGAATTAAAACCACCGTCAAAAAAGTTGAGCAACAATTTGAACGGGGCAGTGGCACCAACATCAACATCTAGCACGGAAGACCTCTTTATGAGACCAGTATTCACGGTTTCCTCAAGAGAATCCCTCTCAGCATCCCTGCGGGGTGTGTGTTCCCTACCCAGGAGGAAGAGCACCACCTAGTGAAGCTCCGGCACCGTTTCTTGGAGCACCTGCGGAATTCTGGCGGTCCTTTTCATCCCTGATTGTCTCACCATTTTCACCAGCCAGAGCAATTGGTGGTATAGCTCACATGAATACAGTGTATTGCAAGTGACAGAATGATGTAATGTTAATATTTTTCTCTCCGTGTCTCACACTCAGCATTTTGTCCTTGAACCTACTCCATATTCTTTAATACTGCCAAAAGTGACCAAGAATAAACCTCATATAATGATCTATTGAAATAAACCATTTCACAGGACACAAAGGATAGAATTCCTGTTTTAAGGGGAATTAAGAAGAAAAGATCTTCAATACATTTAAAATTAAATATATATCTATGTATATATTACATAAAGATGGCAAGTGAAAGCCCCATGCTTTGCCCAGCAAAACAGTACATCTTATTTTCTGTAATTTATAGTTGAGTGTTCCTAAACTTTGGAATACTGAACTAGAAATGATTGTCAAGTCCAGTATCCTGGAATCAAAGTTAGCCCTCAATTTCTGGAGCAAAAAAGATGTAAAGCAAAAGAATCCCAGAGACAAGAGTGTTGGCTATGGCTTGCGTCACCAGCTGTGCACCACAGTGTCTGTTAAAAGGCTGATGGCATGACAGCTACAGATGCATCACAGATAAATACAAATACAGCTATATAAATAGAACATTTCCACAGGCTTTTCTTCTGAATGTACCTCAAAATGAGATACAAATACTACCTCAATAAAAGAACAGGATGGCGTGTTCAGTAAACTGCTGAACATGAACGTCAACATCCAAAAGTAATGCTCTAGAAGTGGAGTTGATGGTAAGGAGAAAGCAAGATCAGAACTACTTTTTTTTTCCATTCTAAACAAACCTAAGTGCTTCAGGTCACAGCTGTCTGTAGAGCACCACATTGCTTAAAGTCTGAGAAGGTTTTCCTATGGCAGAGGTACTATTCTTGCAGTACAGATTTTTAAGAAATGAGCACTGTGATAAAGCACTGTGTCAGTCATTCATCTTTTAAACAAGCCAAAGGTATTTCTCCTCACTTTTGGAAACCAAACCAATGCATTAAATTTACTGGGTATTAGTATGGCTCCTCTACTGTGATGGACACTGATACGCCCTCTAGATCACAGGAGCCAGAATCTAAATATTTCATGCAGGTAGTGTGATGACACCACCAAGTCACAGACACGATTTATGAACGTATACTAAAAACCTTTAGCTCCTAGTGACTCGAATGAGAATTTTTGTTGCTTAGTAACTCTTAAAGAAGCTGAGACATTTGAAAACTAGTAATGCTGTGAGCAGCTGTATAGAACTCTTGTTTATAGTATTCTGGTTGTCTAAAACTGCATATCTATAACTGTAGTATTTTACCATCTAATGTAGTACTTTGATGAACTTAAGGTACTCTGCACAAAGTAAACAGATCTTTAGAGAATTTCACTAAGACTTGTTTAATTATACCACAGACCACCTACTTTGCAGATGACACAGCTAAAATAAACTACTCATGACATACAGAAACTTTAGTATAGCCCTATACGATAGCATTCATTATTCATACATTAAGTTTTGCATTTCCTACTAAGAAGCCATCCTGTTTCACAATTTTGAACTTACGCCTGCAGCACTAAATATGCTAAAACAGGGGGTTTGTGTTACAGCCACAAAAAGTTCTGGTTTTTCTCCTCCATACAGACAGAAGTGTACAACATAAAGTGTAAAATACTGTAAAATACCTGACTCAAGTTTTTGTCATTTTGAGGGTTATTCTTAAGCTTTGTCATTCTTCTTTTTGATATTGATTCTACATCAAATGCAATTGTATGGCTCCTGCTGATATCAAGAGATGCCATGAATCTACATCTGAGGGCAGAATCTAGCTCACAGAAGATTAATACTTCTTGCAATTTCTAGTTCAGAGAAGTGTAGGTGTTAAGAAGTACTAATATGTCTTTCAAAACGCATTCAGTAAACTGCTTATTCATCCTGATATAATAGGAAATCAGAAAAACTGTAGTTTTCCATCAGAATTAGGGGTGCTTTTAAACAGCTAATCAAAATATTTCAGTGCAATTCATTTTCATAGCATGGAAGACAATGTACAATAATGTTACATCACATACATGAGATATTGGAAAAAAAACTATAATATATTTAAATACAAATAGTATATATTTTTAATACTACCATTTGTTCATGTCTATTCAATTATGATTCAACAATCAATAGGTCGTAGGGCAGCAGGATTCTTCAAGGCTGGGAGGATGTGTATATGCATATACACATATGTACATTATACAACCATCTTCACGATCAAGAATCAGTAGAAGAGAAAAAAAAATCCTTTGGTGTTACAGGGAGCAGTTTTCACTTTCAGCTAGATAATCCTTGTACATCTGAACTGCACTGTGAAGAGATCCTCTGTGTTTGCTACCTCTTTCTCTGTGGCACAGTGCTTACTCCCTAGAACTTCACACTACATTAGTCAAACGGGATTCAGCACAGGTCAGAGAAAGAAAGCAAACACACAACTCCAGCAGAAGTGATGCAGAAGAGCTAATACAGCTTCAAAATTCCCATTTTACCCAGTTTCAGTAAAAACAGTACAGGAATGCCAGGAGAATGATCATTTCACTGTGATGAATAAATTTCTATCCAGATGGTTCTTGGTGCTTATTCAGCTCTCGACTGAGGTTTTTCAGATTTAAACCTGCACATGTTTGATATGAATACTACATGATAAATTCTTAGAGTCTTCTCCAAAAGGATTTCTTGTTTGAATGACACCATGGATCTAATAAAGTTCAGTTTCAATGAACAGCTATCAAGATGTCCTCAATAGAGTAGAAACAGTACAACTATAAAAATCTTGAAAATTAGGCCTCTTCATTGGAAAAATATGGATAAAATACCCATTAGAGTGTCGTATTTCCAGTTTCTAATCATCAGCAATAAACTTTTAGCCAGAAGTATATTTGAGGGAATAACAGTAAGAAGGCAATAACACTAAGAGAAAGCAAGAGTGATGTCTCTGGTTTTTGATGCCCTCACCACCTTCACAGACAAGGCAGCTTCTCTGACACTAAGCCCATAAAACCGTCTTCTCACAGACACACTGAGCATTATGAACTGAGAAAGATCCACAGCAGCATCTGACAAAGAAAGCTTTCAAACACAGATAACTACACACACAAGCACAAAACCGGTCCTAAATTTTTGGAGGCTAAATAGTCCAAATGCCACGATCCCATTCCTGTCAGTTAAGAAAGCTGTATGTTATCTAATAAAAGCTTCCCCTGACAGTTGCAATGGATTTATGAGCTGATGCTTTACCTGTTTCTACAGCTCTATTTCTCAGCCAGCCTGCTCTCCTGCACTAATGCAGGCTGTTCTCTTGCTCCAAATGAAACTGCAATTCCCAACTCTGCTTCTCAGACAGTTCAGGTCCAACGTCCCCTGTGGCTTCCCAGCCAGCCTCATTCCCACTGTATCTATTCCAGTTACTTTTATAACCAGCGCATACTTTAATAACTAGCTCAACCTTTTTTATCTTCATCTTTTAGTTGTAGCTGGTGGCAATCTCTCGCCAAAAATCAAAATTCTCAGCTGATCCCTTCACCATGGGAAATTGCATGTGTACTTTTTCTCCAATGCATCATCATCTCAAAGTTTCACCTGAAGATATTTCTCTGAAGTGGTCCATCTCTACTGGTACCAAGCCCACCCTCAAAGTTTTCTTCCCTTATACATTTCGGTAAGGTTCATATTAACACTATTAAATCCAGACTTTTCTCACCCTACTACTGCAATCTATTTCCATAAAAAACAGAAGAGAACAAAAATAGGAAACATGGAACCCATTCCAGATAGTATTTTGCAGTCTCAGCCCTAATGACTCCCTCTTCTTTAGAAAATAGTTTGCTTGTTTTTACCAAAAAAAAAGGATTTTTAGCTTTTCCTCTGCTCTGACATGTCACTGTCACACCTCAGTTTACCCATCTGTAACACAGAGAATAATTCTATGTATCTCTTTCACAAAACCTTTATTTTTTACAGCCATAGTTGAAAACCAGCTATTGTTCATACTCTGTATTACTATGTACCTGCAATGTTTACCTTCACACAACACTGTAAGAAAAGTTTTAAAGCATGTTAAAAACAATAAATACATTCTGCTATTTACTTTGGTTTGTTCTTTCTAGGCTGGACCTGGGATTTTTCTTTTTATAGCTAGTGGCAAGCAAGACCAAAAAGTCAAAATTCTCAGCTGACCATTTTACTGTAGAAATTAAGCCAAATTTCTTCTCTCTTAGCAGCTTTTACAAACTGATTTGAAGGAGTGGGTGTAGCGCTTTCCATACTAAAAGTTACAACTATGCTTCAATTTGTTTGAGATTCCTGAATATGGACAATAGAATATTTTTTAAAGTTGTATTTACTCGAGTATTTTATTGTATTTAACAGCATAGTCCATATCAGCCTCGGTGGGGATCTTTCAAATATTATGGTAAGATAAAGCTTACTATAAAAATTCCTGCAGTCCACAAAGAATGTTTCAAGCCTGAACTAAAAGAAAACAAAACTCCAAAACAAACAATTTCTGCCTCGATATTGCCCGTCACTCTCAATAGCATCATTGTTTCCATAGCTACAAATGTAGACTGCTTCAAAGGAAAGAAGCAGAGAAACTGAAAATGACAATGCACAATCAAAACAGGCACATACATTTTTCAGACGGTGCATGTGGGATGGAGAAAGGAAGTAACATGGTGGCACAAAATGCTGTGGGGTTTTTGCATTTGACAGTAATGCCAGTGATATGAGCACATCAAGCTCAGAACAAACAGTAAGCAGCTCTAAACCTCTCACTGCAGTATCACTTGATGTATTTCTACACCTAGTGGAAGGAAGAGGAGAACAGAAAGGATGGAAAATAACAGCAGGAATCACCAAAAGTGATGGTGATCATCTTGCTGATCTAGCCACCTGCAGACTCAGACACCTTTTTTTTAATCAAGTTTCCTTGGAATTTTCAGTTGTTCTATACAGTTGTGAAGACAATCAAATCCTTTATACCGCTTTTATCATAAATTATGACAAAATTTAGATACATGCTACACCAAGTACTAACTATAACCACTCCAGGAAAGGATACAGCAAAGTGAATCTGCACAGAGGATAGATGCAAAACAAGAGGGTGAGAGCATACAGGGAAACAAATGGCACTCCACAGTATCTAGCAACTAGTCTGTCCATCCTTATTAAGTTCCTGCTCTCTAATTTCTCTGTGCAAAAGCTTACTTCACTATCAACCAGCTATGCCAGGACTACAGCATCCTCAGAACTTATTGGATAGAAAGGTAAATTCTTTTCTTCCTACAGCAGGAATTCCTGAGGTTCACAAATGTGAACCTTTCCCCATCAATTATATAATGATGTATGTTGGAATAATACCAAGACCGCCAACCAGACTCACACCAGTGCCACTCTTCTTCTCAGAAGAAGAAACAGCATAATCTAGAGGTAGAGTGTAATTTAATATATAACATTTTAAATAAATTCATAAACACAATAGGAAAAAAACACACAAAAAAACCCCACACACTACTTGTCTCTAGTACCTTAGAGCACCCTGGCTTTTCCTACCTTATGTAGTAACAAACAAGATGCCTTCATAGATTGTCATGGCATATTCAGAAATGTATAGTATCAGAGTGATTCTTCCCTTCTCAAAGTGAGTGACAGAACTTAGAAAAATCTACCTAAAATGTCCTTCCTTAGTCTTGCAGGCTCTAAGAAATACAGTTATCCATGATATCATTTTCTTCCAACCATCTTTTTTAGGGAGCAGTTGATAAAGGCCACATGAGAGCACAGCATTATCTGCAGACTACTCTGGAAGTCATCACTGGTGGAAGCAGAGGAGAGGAGAGTGATCCTTAGAAGACGGTGTCACTATTTCCTCAGATGTTGTTCCTGCATGGCTACTGCTCGTTTACAACAATGCTGGAAAGTTGCGCTTTGGAGGTGTGGTTTCTATGAAGAATATCAGATCATGATAAACTAAGGAGTTTGAGATTACAAATTCAGCCCTTGTTATACATGAGTACTGACATATATGACCTTCCACAATTGTCACAGAAACAGAACAAACACCTCATTATCTTTATTAGAACATTGAAAGCTCCACTGTTAGTGATTCTGATGAGACTTGGCAAAAGCTATTTTAATACTTGGGGCAGAGAGGAATGTAGAGCCAAAATCTCAGTCACAAGAATATTACCTTTCAGACAAGGATAATCTTATTGTTACGAAATAAAGCTATCAGCTCTCAAATGAAGCTAGTTCAGACAGCAATACAATAACCATTAAACTTGCAAATCAGAACTCGTAATACTTGCAGCATATGTTTGACTAAAAAAGTAAGCAAAGCACAGACCAGAAAGATAAACAAAGGTTTAGCAAGAGCAGCAGTAGGTCTAAAATAGAAGTTCCTCGCAGAAAACTCCTATTCTTTTAATTATTTGTGCAGAGATTTAAAAAGAAAAAAAAAAAGGTAGGTCAGGCTCTGAAACTTAGAAAAGCTCCACAGTATCGGCCTTCTACTACACCTCAAATTCCTTCCCTACGACCTAGTTTGCAGCAGCAAGTTAGTGTTGCCAAAATATGAGATTTCTGCACGAGCAATTTGTGATGTTAAAATACTATGGATTCCAGTCTCTTATCTCTTTTAATTGCTGACTGAAATGGACTCTGTCAGAGAAGAAGCAAAAGGAGGGGTTTTACATTTTTCATATTTGCCTCAGGCTACCAGCAGAAAAATTCAGAACTTTTTCTAAGGTATGTCAGTGCCAATGATGTGTCACATGCCATTACTTTATAATTAGGCTGATAGACAAAAAGAATAATGCAGCTGACATTCTATTAAAATAAAAATTATCCCCCAAGGCATAAAAACACTGACATGAGCATCTTAAAAGGCAGAGTAAAAATCATATAGGGAACTATTTATCTGTGCTGCTGCCTTTTCCAGATTCAAAAAAGTAATTCTAAGTTATGTATGTATTGAATATTTAGTTACCCTATGCTGATTTTTTTAAAAAAAAATTCCTTTTGAAAGCAAAGTGTAATGAAACCCTTCTCTGGCTAGGAATAAAATCTACTATGAGGATAAGAGGTTATTTATACTCTATATGACTTGAGATCACAGTTTGATTATCAATTGTTCAATTCTTCAAATAAGCAACTAATCAAAAAACAAATATATTTTGAAAAATAGAAAACCAGACTCTTTTTGTCAAGTAGCTGAAATTCACTTAGAGTGCAATAATGATTCTAATAATAACTCAGCCTTGAAAACCAAATTTGAAAACACTAGAACTTCATTCTGTATAGAATTTTCTATCAAATGCTCCTGACAGAATCAGGATTTAGGCAATGCAGAGCTGTAACTCCATGTAGTTCAGAACATACTTATTTCAGATTGTGTCTGGAAGTTAGACAGACTAGCAGAATTACTAGGTTACAAAATTGTGGTTTATAGCCAAAGTAACAGTCTTCACTCAGCACAGCCGAATTTTAGCTCTTCATTAACATAATTAAGAGATGTCCCATCTATTCTTTGCAAGTACAGATAACATGAAATGTGTGCTATTCCATCTCTTGAGGTATAAACTACTGGAAGAAAACATTTCTACCTTTGTGCATTTCAGCAACACTATTCAAAATATAAGACTTCAAATTCAATTCATACTGAATCCAGCCAATAGCATGTTTATATCTGTTTCTAAAAACTGTTAATACTTTTCCAGTTGGCCAAAAAAGAGAGTCCTTCATGAAGCTGTCAGACCTAGTTCTTTGTTCACATGATGCTTTCATTCCCAACACAATGACAGACAGAGAGAAGTATTGTGTTTTCAAATGTATTACAAGGAATCCTGTAATTTAGTTGTTCCTATTAAAGAATTATACTCAGAGATTATATATTCTAAAGTGAAATTATTTCCACTTGACTATCCTCCTCTTATGTTCTAGACCCAGAATTTAGACCATGTTTGCTTACAGCATATCCTATTTCAAGAAAAGGCAGACGACTTTTTTGAGAAGATATCTATTATTTTGTTGCCTGTTCCTTGAGTACTGCCAAAGGAAGGGCTACTTAGTTTTCTCTCTGTACTCTAACAGAGTGTGCATAATCTGAAAGTATCTTTAATTCACCATGCTACAAATATAAGTACACAAACAAAAACAAATAGGGCAGGTAATGCTGTAGAAGGTCAGTATTTTTCAAAGTTTAATACTCAGAGCACCACCTGCACTTTAGTGACAACAAGGGAAGGACCGCTGCTGCACTGAAGGACACAAATTCGTATCATCCCTTTACAGATGTATTGCAGAGAACAAAAGAGGTGTTTGATGTCTTGATTTGCTGAGCATACATCAAGGTTGTGTATCCTATTCGCACTCCTCATCTTCAAATCTCCCCTGCATCACCAGGACTCTCATCACTTGCCTCAGCCGCTCCATTCAATCTGGATGCTGCCCAGAGGCAATGATAAATTTTGGCATGAGGTCATACTAAATACCACAGGTCACAAATTTTACCACAGATTTTACCAAACTCACCACAGGAAGAGAGAAATAGTTTCTCTGTGTTGCCCCTCTGCGTAACAACTGAGAAAAGCCTTTTTTCCAGCATTGAAGTAAATGGCAAATGTGGAAAGATTCTGTTTAGAAAGATCAAAAACCTGTAATGAACTATATAAGATTTGGTATATTGCTTTCCATATATGCAGCATATTTTCATGTATACAATTGCCTTTTGAAACACACTTGTGGTGTTAATGGCAAGGTAATCCTGTATTTTTTTTTTTAGATGTGCATTCTTAGAAGGATAACTGCAGTTAGGGTCATAAATTCATTCACTTATGTAAAAGGAGCCTAACTTCACAAAATAGCAGATACAACAAACTAAGTGAAATCAGCAACGTATCTGAAAATAGGAAGAGAAAAAAGCATGCATCAGACTTCAATTTGAGACTATTTTTTATTTTCGGGGAAAAAGAACACTTACCACAGTTACTGATGATACTTCAGTTCACCTTTAAGACTAAACCGAGTATATATCAGATGCTTTCTATTACAGTTAACTTGTAAGGGGAAAAGTCAATGCCTCTAACAAAGTAAAAGTATTGATTTTTTCCACCTGATAAAAACAACCACAAACAATTTAGAAAGCACAGTGTTCTAAGAATAAACAAGTAGTTGCATAATTACTTATTCTAGTTTGCAACAGCAAAATTTTTTTTTCTCCATTATTATTAGAATTTGTTATTCTTTTTTCATAAATGCAATTAATGCTTTATTTTAAAAATGTATAATCTCGAAATCTCCAAGTATTTACTCTCACTTAAATTAAAGCAATATAATCACCAAATAAGCCTCACTATTACAGATCGATACCTGGAAATTTTGTGTATTGATGTTGTTGGAATAACTACATTAAAAGTCTTCCCAGAGAAAAATTCTGGAGTGTATGTGTTTGGGTTTTTTTAAGTTGTGGCAATGGCAGATGAGATCTTTAATTAGTTTTTCCCCTCACATGAAATAATTTCATGGTTCCGACTTCCCTGCATGAGACAGAAATACTGTATTGTACAGTTAGTATTTAGCTTTAATACATATTAATTCATTTTACAATTAGACTTTACAAGTGAACGCTTGACCTCAAACGTGTTCCAGTCTCTGGCACGTCACCACCATCACATATCATGCGTATCAATGCAGAAACTGACTGAAATACATCAAGTATCTCAAATGGAAAAGCAGCTGTTTCTGAACAAGATACAGAGTTGACGTGTGCAGATTTTACCATTTCAAAAAACACATACAGTCATTTCTCTATTCAAGAAATCGGAGAGAAACAGCAAAAATAATGGCTTCACTTGCTAGGCAAAAGAGTCCAGGACTTCACCTTCCTCCGCTTCTGAAAAATACAAAGTCTTACCTTTCTGTACACCAGCATGTTTGGGGATTCATCAGCCACCCCATTGCTGCTTTGCCCATAATTATTTCCTTGTGCCATGTCCCACAAATTTGATCCGCTTTCGGATGTTGCACTGTAAAAGGTAAAAGTGGTTTCAATAGGGCATCGCCTCAGGTCTCCTTCCTTCCCTGATGATTAATGGACCTGACTTTCTACCAACGTGTTATCAAAATCAGTGTATGCTCTTACTCCAACAGATATTTACATTGGAGCGAAGCTGCTAATTCACCATTTACTGTCATTACTCTCTTTTGCCGGTAAATAATGGATGTAACGTGTTGATCTAATTTAGACGTTAATGAATTGTCACTCGGAGCAGCTCCCTGACACACCGCTAACCACCACATCACACAGACGCCTCCTCACAAAGTGCTCTTTCCTCCTCTGCACGGGCTTCGCCAAGGGACGCTCTGCACCTTCCAGGCCAGTTTCGGGAGGACTGACTCGGCCCATGACGTGTATTCAGCAGTGCCCTCTGCTCACGGCTCGGGTCGTAGCAACTTTCAAAACATTCAGACGCACAAAAAGCGAACCAGAGGCTTTGAACTTCCCTGTAATTCACCAGCACATCTGTGCTCGTACATACGCCGGGGCAGGGGAGCAGGTGACGAGGGAAAATGAAGAAACAAGCCAGAACACAGTTCCGGTTGCTTTCACCTACTTTCATCGCACTTTACAGCCGAACGCCGGCTCCCTGCCAGCCCCGTCTCCTCCCCGCCCTCCCCCGGGTCACACGGGAGCTGCACTAAGCAAGAGCTCGGATCATGCCGTAGCTCCGGCTTTGCACGCAGGTGTAAGAATGTGCTCCATCTACAGACCACACCGGCGGATGCGGAGAGCCCGGAGAACCGCCGAGCCCTGTTCCAAGCACTAACCTCCCGAACCCTCCCCAGCCCCCCAGACCTCTCGCGTTCGGGCTTCGCTGCCCCCCGTCCGCCGGCCGGCCCGCGCTGCCCCCGCACCTCCCGCCGGGGGTGCGTGGCTCTGGGTGGCCAAAGGCCGGGCGGACCGGCTCGCCCGCGGGCTGCCCNGGGAGGCGCGGGGCGGGGGCGCGGAGGGGCGCGGAGCCCGCCCGCTCGGTTACCTCCTGGGCCAAGGTCACTGCGCGCTGGCCGCGGCTCCTCGTCTCCTCCTGCTGCTCCTGGCGCGCCCCGCGCGGTGGGTGTCAGCCGGCAGCGGGCGGAGGGACGCGGCGATCGCTCATCACACACACGCACACACACGCACTGCGGGCGGAGGCGCTGCTGCTGCTGCCGCTGCCGCCGCCAAGGCTGCGGCTCTCCCGTGCTCTGCCGGAGCGGCGGCAGCTCAGCTCCCTCCCCGCAATGGAGCGGCCGTCACGTGGGGGACGGGCACGTCAAAGGTGCTGCCGCTGCCGCCGCTCCGCCACACAGCAGCAGCCTTCCTCCTCCTCCTCCTTCTTTCTCCTCCTCTTCCTCGGCGCTCTCGGCCCTCTCACCGAAAACAGCGGCCAAGAAACTGCAGCTGCCAGCAGATCTGGCAGCAGCCCCTGTAAATGAGATTAGGCATCACTGGAGGGCTGGGCAGGAAGAGAATGTGGGCTAATGGGATAGGGAAGGCAAGGAAAGGGGGAGTTGGCGGGGAAACTGTGTCGCCTCCTTCATATTTCTTTACCGACAGCAACAGGGAATCTGCCTCTTCCTCTGTCTTATGCTGGACGCCTCATGTATTTTTTTCAGTGAAAACTAGGGAGAGCTTGTGCTCTGTTGGCACTGCAGACTTCCCTGAGCAGTGGAACACAGAGAGCAAGACCGTTTCAGGCAGATAGGAAGAAACCCTGAGGACACTTCAAGACACCCTTGGGACTGTTTTGCTATGTCCTAGGCAACTGCCTAATTTGTGAAGGCCTCGCATTGGCCACAATAAAAGAAAAAGATCAGGTCTGTCAGGCTTACTTCCCCATCACCTGCAGACAAGAATACTTTGCTTTTGCAAGGGGGTTGAAATTCCCAGAACTCAACATTCACAAGAACACAAGATACTTAAGAGGTTAAGCTTTGGTATATTCCTATCTGAAAGTGTTTTTTTCTGGAAACTAACTCTCATGACAAGAATGATCTTGCAAAAGAATCCTCTACTGTGCACTGCACCTTGAGGAGCGTGTGCTCGTAAATCACGCAATTCAAGCAGAGAGGTTTCCATGCATCCTGGGTCATCTTCACCCTTACTTGTTCCACCTTTCTCATATCTCAGAGAGCCTCAAACCAACACTACCCTGCAGGACGTTTGTTATTATCAGCTACTTACTGCAACTACTTTTAACTGCTCTTCCAAACTTTGCAGATGCCTTCAGATACTTTAACAGAGGACGCGGTAAATCAGCTCAGGCAACAATAGGGAGTCATAGTGGCCACAAAAAAATGAAGGAAAAAGGACAGAGCTGATCTGGACTTCTTGGAGAGCTGAGGAAAGGAAGACATAAATTTGATAATGGTCCTAGAACGAACACCAGAGTAAAGAAAGATGACCTCCATCACAAATAGGAATGTTTTTCAGAGACAGAAGTAGTAAAAGGTGAAATGACACAGTAAGAACCATCAACCCTGTTCATTGAGACACACCGGCAGCAGAGAAAAGGATATCTGTAGCAGATAGACATTGTGTGCCTCAACTTTGATAGAGGAGAATAATTTAGCATGTCACAAAGAAAAGGAAATGTGAAAACAAATGGTGTGGAAAAGAGAGTATTCTGGAGTTTTGAGCTGGAAGAGAACAAAGGAAAGAATGCAACAGCATGAGCATGAAGTGAAGAAGTATCAGTGTTGGAAGTAGCTGGCAGAGGAATTTATTAAACCAAAGAATAAACAGAGAACTGAGAAAAGACCCATTTCCCACTAAAATTCACCTGACATACAATAGCATCTTGGTGAGGCTAATAAAGTCAGAACCAAAATATTAATCTTCCAACAGATTCTCTGATTCAGACCAGTCCACTGTTGAGAAATGGGAACCAGCAATAAAGATCTCAGTCTCTAATTTCCCTAGCTTTCACACAGACATCCCAGATGAGCAGCACTGCAGTGTTCAGAGCTCAGTGATTTGACTTTGTAAGTCTGACAGGTGCACTAGAATACAAGAGAAATGCCTCCCAAGATCTGCTAAGCACACAAGTGACACCCTTGTGGTTATACGGCATCAAAATAAAATCAAAATCTTATTTATCAGACTGATGTCTAAATTTCTTTTTCAGAGTAAAACAGGAACTGCACTAAATAAAATTAAAATATAATTTTACCCTTAAAGATGGATAGGAGGAAAATCCTTAAAAGTATTGATAGTACACATATTCTTTCCACTTGTTCTGCCAGCCAACACCTAACATAGTAATTGTGTTAAAGTGCATAAAAATCAAAAATTAGCAAGTTTCTAGTAAGACCAAATATTTGCTTTCTTACTCTGCCTCTTTTTCTTGCTAATGTAAGGGAGAAAAGAAACCCACATAAAATGAAACTCTTTTGTACTACAACTCTTGGACTACCAGCATGAAGTTGGTTCAAAAGATGACTTCAAACTGCCTACTTTCTATAAGGTATTCTGTGAATAGATTTTGGTAGCAGTTATGTGTCTTTGGAAAGCTCCCCAAAAAAGCTGACTAATTTAGGCAGCAACATTTTCCAAGCTTTTATTTTCTGAGAATATCCTTAAAACTAAGGGCAGAAGCATCCCCAGCTGCATTAGATTTTGGCTATGCTGCCTCCAATTTTGCCTTTGCTTCAACTTTGTTTTAACAATTCTGATTATTTTACAAGTAAAATACAAAATCCTATACTAATAGGCAAGGTTTATATATTTTCTTCAAAAATAATCAAATTTTGTTAACATAAATGCAGTTCCAAAGCAGAGCAATTACTTGGGCCCACTGAAGTTAATAGGTGCTTCTCCAATAATATCAAAAGGAACCGTATTCCATGTAGTTTTTAATCTTGTCCTCAGAACCAAAGGAACAACTTAAACATCTCAGTGATGTATCTCACAACTACAGACTTGCTATCCCGAAGCACACCAGAATTTTTTCAACTTCACCAGCATGTCCACTGTCTAAATGAAGTAGAAGTTCTAAATCCTAATGAGGTTAAATAGAAGAGAAGACCAGAAACAACCCAAGACAGTTTCTTTTTTGCCACCACTTTGTGGTGAAAGAGACCCTGGGCTGGACAGTAATGCAAGTAAATGCAAGTAGAAAGAAAATAATTTCTTTTAAAAAAATGTAACAGGATAGTCTCATTCTATTGTAGTTGGGTGTGTTTGTTCAATGGCCTATAACTGGCTTTAATTTATAAATTACTTACACATCTTCCCCATGTTGAAAGTCGTCACTTATCTCATATACAACCAGCATTAGCCTCCCCAGAAAGCACGGTCTTCTAGAAGAGAAATAGCCTTTTCAAAATGCAAGGCAAAACTACTCATTAATAAAACAAAGATGATGGGGAAAAGCTGCCAAGGGGCAGCTTTATCTAACGAGGCAATAAAGTACACATGACTGAGCAAGGTGGTGACTACAGTTTCTGTGTTTAGCTTGCACTGTCAGTACAACTTAGGTATTCCAATAACATCATATGCACGTGGCATTTTTAAGTAAAAATATTATGTCAGGATGTGTACAACAATCTATCTGGACACGATCAGAAATTTTGCTCTCTGTCCTGCTGGCCAATGCTGTAGCATTATGTCAGTGTGCTGCCTATATCCATCAATTTATCTTGTCTTATGCCTGGACTAAATGTTCCTTGGTGTAAAGACATGCTGTGCAAGCTCTTAGCACAGCATGATCTTGTTCCATGAGCAATTTTTTAAAGATTTAGAGCACTATAAACAATCACATTCAAATTTACTAAATAATGTAAACATGCTAGTCCACTAGGCTCTAAACACTGACATGAGTTCACACTGTGCTACCTTAAAGTGTAAGACCTGGATTTTTTTTTGCTAGCTGGTTAGGTGCAGAGCCAATCCAGCTACTTTAATTGAACTCATATACTTGTGACCCTACCAAACCACAAGTGTTTCACTGCCAGGCTCTGAGCGGGTACCTAGTGATTCCAGGCCCAGTCTTTGGCCTTTTTGATGAGATCTGAACACCTGCTCCTTCAGGAGTGAATTGCAATCAATCTGTTTAATGTAGGTCTTCAAATGTCATTGCGATGATTACAGGTTGCAGTACATATTTTCTAGTACTGAACCCAGGACTGACTTAGAAACTTCACCACTTTCTTCATGGTTTTTTTTTTAAGCTCTAGGAAATTGGTTTGTCACCTACCTTCCAACCCTATTGAAACGTTAATCACCTTTGTCAATTTATGACGCTGATGACCAAAGCAAACTCTGTCAGTTTAGAATTGAGTGAAAAAACAACAAAAAGATGATTTCTAAAACATAAAAGAAGGAGGCAAGATAAAAAAATAATCTGGATTTAACAAAAAGGATTTTGATCTGAAAGAAAAAAAAAGGAGTCATGGACAGACAGTTTAACAGGAATGAAAAATTACTAGAAATAAGGAAAGCCCATATTTCCATAATCTTTTTTTTAAGTAATATATATACATATATATATATATATATATGTACACCCCCACAGAGAAAACAGTACAATTTGCATATATTTGAAACCTTAATGCAACAAGTTTTATCTCTTACTGTTATTGTAACAGAAAATACACAGCTACATAGAATTTGATATCCATAAAGTAGCCCACCAAAGCTATCAGTGGAAATTCAACAGCTTCTCCAGACAAAGCAGAACAATCTCAAGCAGTCACACTGCAGTCCTGACGATTTATCCAGTTCTAACTTCACCCGAAAGAGGGCAGGCTTTCTCAGGCAAAGAGAGAGGCTACGGTAGCTGGCTAACACACTATTAGGATTTTTTTTTTCCACCTAGAAGAGTTACCACAACTGGCTATACACCATCATTTCATCAAAAAGTGAGCGTGTTTATAGAAATGAAACATAGCACACCACGTTCCTTTAAAACTGCCAGGAAGACCTGTGATTAATAAGTCCTGATCTTACAATAAGTTACAAGCTGGAGAAATCAATCAAGTATGGAGGAATAGAACTAATCTCCAGGGGAAAAAAAAAAAAAAAGAAGAAGAAGAAGAAGAAAACCACCAAAATATGGAGGTTTGAGTCAAATTTGGATCTCATCATACCAACATCCTTGACTCAAGCACTGGACTCAAGTTCTGAATCCTGGTCTCCCAGCTTCCAAAATAGCTCTCGGGCATGTTCTTCCATTTTGTGTAAAAATATTATTATTGACACAGAACAAGCCCTGAGTTCACAAAATGGGACATTTTGTCTCTGCTTCAGATAAAATAATTAAAATAAGGGTGTATTGCTCTCAGCATCTCTTACCACTTGGTATTTACAACACTCTCCCCAGAGGCAAAGATGACCAGTTCACAGGTTAATATCTACATCTTCAGATGCCACATACTTCACATAGGAGTGTCCAATTACTGAGCAACTTCATACAAAGTAAGGAAAGAAAATACAGTGATTGTGGTTTTGTATATTTAGCTACAATCCTTTTAGGCCAAGCTATTAGCTTAATTCAATCTGACAGTAGTCTCAGGTTAAAAAAAAATACCCATAGTCATTTTTTTTGTGACTAAACCAACAAAAAACTCCAATAAACCAAGGAACAGGCTCTTCCCCTTCATTCCTCAAGAAAATCTCTCAGGCAGGCCTGATTCATAGGACAGTACTTGCTCAGATCAAAATAGAATAAGCCACTTATTATGGATTAGTTAGGAAGAAGACATTGACTTAGAATCCTTTGGCACAAAAGGACTTGAGAAAGGAGGACCCAGAAGCCCTATAAAGGGAGGGAGGAAAGAGCACCCTGTATGAGAATGCCATCGTTACACACCAGAACAGATTAATTGTCAAAAGACCTCATAACAGAATTAACGGGAGACACCGAGAACTAGCTGGAGGAATAATTTGTGTGGCAAAGAACTGAGCTGATTACTAAAAATAATGCAGCAGAAGAAAACAAGGAGAAAACAAACAAAATCCAGAAACTGTCACACTGGCCACAATTAGCAGGGGGTGGTTTTTGCAAGCTGTTGAAATGGTTTTGGGGGAAGATATCTCGAAATTTTCATAAGGAGAGATGAGGGAGCAACTGAGAAATTTTGAAAAGTAAAAGTTGTCCCTTATTGTATCTGATGTCATCCTCTATACATAGGAACAGAATTTCTAGAAGCTCCTGTTAAACAGGTAAATCCAAAAAATACAGAACACAGGCTGACTTCTGCAGGTTTTTGTCAGTTCTCACAGATGTTTTCTCTTACTAAGAAACAACTTTTCTAAAACACACTTTTTAGACTGCAAGATAAGCTTACACATACCACAAAAATAATAAAAACTGTGGCAGCTACCAAGTCAGGAAATAGCTTCAAATGTTAGCGGCACGCCATCATAGGTAGCCTGCAAGTGGCAAACTTGCCTATGCAAGCTACTACTGAAATTGCCCACTTTGCTCATTCCCTCCAGCAATCAGAGTTTACGTGACTTAATCTCATTAATTCACTGAGCTGAATGCACTGGAGAAAAAGAGAGCTCAGCAGTTTAACAGGCTTCGTTCATCATTTTTCTTTCCTTCCCCCACCTTTCATTTTGAAGTTCCTTCTATCATTCATGAATTCCCTGCCTCATATCCACAGACAATGTAATAAACAGCTTTTTCCCCCCAAGGCTGCTTTGTTTTTCTAAAGGTTTAAATCAGCCAGAATCAATTTGCTGATTGTGCATCACAAACTGAACCAATCTACATCCATTTATATCCAAGTACACACAATAAATACAGTCATTCTCTCACAGGAAATGAATGGAGTTTTCATTCTTTTAAACTCTACATAGCACTCAGGCTAAAAGGAGAGCTTTATTTTTTTAATTATATTCTCCAGAAATTCAAAGGACTAAAAATTACAAAAAGGAAGTAAGCAGGTGTCTATGTTGGCTAAATAGTCCCATTTAACAAAAACAACAAAAAATTAATAGAACCACAAAATAGGGATGTGGGTTTGCCGGGTTTTTTTCAAACCACATTATAAACTCAAGTCCTTCCCAGAATGCACTCCTTACCACAAAGATTGTTTTACTTCAGCCTGCAGGATTATTAGCAGACAGTCAACTTCTATAAAATTTCTCCAGTATTAAAGGAAACTTCCTTAAACTCCAAAGTATAGATGTATAGTTCAAAACAGCTGGCTGAGAAAACAAATCATATTTATTTTTTAAAAAGCACCAAACCCTTGGCTGTATTATCTCTAAAATCATAACAAGCTATTTATTTTTGAAAAACCAAGTATCTAAACCAGATAGATTTAGTAGTTCAAAGTAGTCAGTCAGAATAGTTTAGATAGTCAAGAAAAGTCTCACAAAACCCCTGTATCATAATACTTGCCTCAGCTTTCAATATTTGAGAGTCAGTGAGTGAAAAATGCATCTTTCTCAAATTGTACTATAATATCAAGCCACTTTGCAAGCAAGGAAAACTAAGTAACCTTGACCTCATAGCCTGAAATGCCCAGGCAGTGAGGTAAAACAAGAAAAAGGAAATTAAAAGATGCAAGACATGTAGGAAAAGAAATCTAATTTTGTGTACTCTCTTTCCAAAATGTCTGAATTTTGGTACTGTGCACAGTATCATTCTCTAGTTAAAGAACTACTTAACACAAGGATATATGCATTTGGCTTTGTTATTGGGTTTTACTTCAAATACAAGAAGCAGACACTGAAGCCTGATGAGGTATGTGACAGATAAAATGCTTAGCATGAAAGAATTATTTTCCCTCTAATACAGCAATGGTTTAAACTTGATTTTTTTGCACGAGAATGGAGACAGACAGACAGGAGGAAAATAAACTGTTATTAAAGAAATAACAGAGCTTTGTTGTGCTAGACTGGGAACTAGAATTTTATGCAAGGCTATCAAGTGTCCAGCATGAGATTTGTACAGTATAAAGGCTTGTCTTGTATGGGAGGAAAGAAAGATATTTAGCCATTGGCCTGTGGGTAACAGAAGAGAGAGAGACGGGGGCAAATGAATAAAGAGGTCCTAATAGTGAAGGCAGGAAGGTAGCATGAATATACCCAGACTGAAAAATGTTCCACAGTGGGGAAGGACAATACTACTTATTTAATAAGGAAGCAGAGTGAAATCAGATTTCACTATCTCAATGAGTCTGTGTGCCAAATGAAATTTGTGCAGCTTCCAACGGTAAAGTAAGAGAATGGACTAAGATGAGAGAGGGGAAGCAAGGAAGATAATTCAGAAAGCAAGCATTGATCCCACTTTTTCTGCAAATTGGTTAGATTTTCAGGATAAAATTAATGAAATAAAAACTAAAACTAAATCTAAGAACATTGAAAAAAAAATGCTGTAGAAAAGAAGTATGCACCCGGCTATTCACCTTAACAAAGAAAAGAAAATTAAGATAGGACTCAGGGAGATTAGACAAAAAAAAAAAACACCAAAGACCAATATAGGTACAGAGCAGAAAGAGTCCACTGTTACTGGGCAAGAACAGCCAGTCTTTAATTGGTAACATCTATTTCCTGACTACAAATAATAAGGGAACAAATTCTGAGCAACTTTCAGATGAGGAGAGCATAGGTTTGTATCTAGGAATAAGTTTAGCTAGTAAGGAAAAAAACTGGTTGCAAAATATGAAAAGCTAATTTATTAGTCTAAGCCACAAGAGATTTCAGGGAGTTCTCTAAAGGCAGAAAAAGCCACAATAGGGACTCCAAAAGCTTGAGTAAATGGCTTTTATGTGTCAGTGGGAACTGAAATTTACGGTCACAAACTCATAGCAACGTTCATAGTTCTTTCACACTCCCTCTTCCATGCAGCATCTTGTCATCTGGTACAGGATGCTAATGCAAAGGTTCTACCCTGAGTGTTTGACCTCATGGTACTATTTGTTCTACATTCACCAGTCTGGATACGTAGTATATGTAAGAGATGTCATTTTATGTCATAATAATGCACTTACATCTAGCATAAATTCATCACAGAAAGTGGTTTCATATTTTATAGTGGAAGAATAAACAGAAGTGAAATCTGGCTTCAGCTCTGTTCATCTCAGACCAAAAGCTCACCAAGCAAAAAGGAGCAATCAAGATACTTCCTTTGGTGTACAGCAGACATTCAGGGGGGCCAATGATTAGGTCCACAGACTCAGCCACAGCTCTTTCCAGTTGATTTCATGTTTACTTTCTGAGTTGTTTGGAGATTATTTCTATGGCCATATTACCATTTCAGTTCCCATCAATCAGAAATATTTTTCATTGTCCTAAAACATCATAATTTGCAAACATGTAAGAGGAAGGACCTTGAAATATGGAACCAACCCTACAATTTAGACTGATAATACCTTGCAAAGCAACAATCACTTTCAGCAATCACTTTCGCAGCAAGCTTCATCAGACATGAAACTCACATCCAGGAAGCAAACAGCAGATATAGAAATGTAAGTACACACACCAACTTAACCTTTTTTAGCCAACTAAATATCATTTTGGTTTGGAGAATCATGTTCTGGTATATTGTTACTAATGTTCTAAATATTGTAACACTGCTTTGCCAGTCACAACACAGCTATCGATTGTCCTTCCCAGCCTCATCCCCAAGGCTAAACACAATATCCCAATAATTTGTATACAGGCATCTGTGACAATGGAAGGTCAGTATTTGTCAATTAGAGCAAGAAGAGAATAAAGTAATGAGCTTGAATGGATGATGATTAACAGTAACATGAAAACGTTTCAATTCTAAATATCATCAGGTAATAATGGCATCATCACAGGGTACAAGTGCTGCATTCAATTCCATCCTCTTCACTCTGGCCTCTCTCCATTCTCACTACCCAGCACTCGGGCAATGCTACCTGCAGAGCCTCTCCAGGCCAGCAATTCAGAAGGAAATGGACAAGACAGAAGTCACACCGCCTCCTCCTCCTTCTACACAGTGCTGATTCCTGACTCCTGCAGTCTGCAGAAAACCGAGGAATTGCTACTCAGTAGGGCAGTCTGTGGATGAAGAGAGGAGAGGGCTTTGAGGCAATGACTGCATGTCTAAGCAGCCAAATTAACACTGCAGTTTTCATTCTGGGACAAAAATCCTCCAAGAATAAGTCCTACAACTCCAAAGAAACGAGATGCTTTACTCAGCTTTTGCTACAGACTGTAACAGAGGCGTCCCCACCCCACAGGCCCTTCCTTCCTTCTCAAGCCACCATTGTCCTCCTTCCTAAAAGTGAAAATGCTGTCATAGTTTTTACTGATACCAAATATTCATAGCTTCATCCACTGGCACAAAGACGTGAGGAGTTTTGTTATTTCAACATACTAACTTTTCTGCAATATTCCAAGATCCTTCTTTGCCCAGCTCTCTTGCCAAAAAAGACACTATTATTCTCACAGTGGAAGCCAAGTGTCTCTAAAACATCTTTAAAGCAGCCTAGCAGAAATCATCTCTAGGACAAAAAACACCATAATTAAGAGGCAAGAAATCAGGTTTGACCTTTAAAAGTTCCAATAGGTCATTTAAAAGGAGATATCTCTTCCTTTAGAAATAAATGATCGCTTAAACAAATGCAACACTGATGCCTGAGCCAAATAAAGCACCCCTACCAACAAAGAAACCTGAGCATATGGTAAAGTTCAAGTGGCTTCACTTAACATTGATAAAATATTTTTGAAGATTTTCTTGGAACAGTATCAAAAACATTACAATTAAACATGTGAAGCAGCAAAAAGGGAATGCAAAAAGGAGTTTTCTAGGGCATCAAAAGTGGGACACAATGCATGATTAATTTTTTTTCAGATCTTTAACTTTTTAAAATGTGTTTAATTAAAAGAAACATACTTGTAATATTCATGCTGATTAATTTGCTCAGGTTGGTGAGGTCACCAAACGCTTTGTGATTTGTAATGATTAATAGTTTTAACTGCCTCTGAAAATTAAATTAGACTACTTGGAAAAAAATGTCAAGTATCTTCACCATTCACTTTGTAACCAAACATTATTTACTGCATTCACCGTTAGGTACCAATTTACATAGTCCTTGTTACCTGTACCAGTGGGCTGTAATACAAAGGTTTGGGTCCAGGTCTTGTTTGACTGTCTCTGGTTGTAAACAAAGAATTTCACTTTCTGCAAATTGCCAGAGGCTATGACAAAAATACCTCTTTCAGGAAGGCAAAATGGGAAAGAATTCCTTTCTAATTGCTGTGCTTTACAGCAATTAAGTTACATCCAGAACAAGAAGATAAACTGTAGAATCTTCCCAATTTATTTCTCGAAGAAATGGGGAAAAGATTGAAAGTATGATTATCAGAGAAACATCTCCATTACAGACCATTGGAGGGCTCTAACTCCTAGTTATGCTGCTGGCAGCATAAGTCAGTTATGGGTTGCTGAGAAACTACCTTCTTCCTTTCCTGTGTTGTTTCCCTCGTTAAGAACACACTGGCTTCACAGAGCAAGTGCTAACTGACCTGAAAAACCCATTTCTTGCGTAGGGAACTCAAAGTCCAACTTGCTCACTGGGGCCTGAATTTCACCCTTCAGCTACAGTGCTGAGATTGAGTGACTGGTGCTGAGACAGCAGACATCTCTTTTCCTTCCTCTGTCCAGTTTTCTCTCAGTCCTGAACTTTTTAATACTTTCTGTATTGGTATACTGACTTTCCAGGTTACCAAGGCAGGCAGGAGCTCAGGAGCACTCAGAGTATCAGCACCGGGCTCCAAGCAAGGCCTACCTTCGCAAGGCACAGAGAAATCCAGAAGCGTTTCTCAGGACAGCCACAGCTTCCCAGCTTGAACAGCAGGACCCCCACAGGTGAGGACAGGCCTAGTAATGCCACAGCTTTCAAACTCCCATTTCATGGCAATTACCTTAGAAACCACAGCTCCCTCAGGTTCACTAAGGAAAGGGGCTTCGGTCTCCAGACTCTGAGGAATCCCACCTGAGAAGGCTTCTTTGAAACCTCATTCCAGCAGCATCCTAAGGACCCAGCGAGTTTGTTTCTGACACATAACACAACAGAGACATTTCATATGAATACAGGAGATAACTATGGGAGAGAAAAGTGCAATTACCCCAGGTCACAAATGGGAGCACAAATGGGTGTGTTACTTGGCAAACAGCACTAAGACAGCCACTCTGGCCCAGGGAGCAAAATAAAACTGAGAAATTTGCAGGTATGAAGCAAGCAGATGAACAATGAGAGACAAAGTTAAGGCCGTGAATTTAAAGGAGAGAGACGATAGTACAAAACTTTTCTGGCCCATAGTAAGTCAAGTACAGTTAGATCAAAAACAGAATAAAAGGACATAAAATAGGATATTATTGTCAAAGAAAAAACATTTTTAGCATGCAGACAGGCATTTCTCTCTGAAGACATTAATCTTTCAAAAAAGCTAGATATGGTATTCCTAGGATCACAGAAGTATGTTTTGCTTGAGGGAAAGAGACTAGAAGAAATGGCTCGTAAAAGACCCAAAATACAGGAAAACGTGTGATTTCAAGCAGAAGATGCATTATTTTGGAAGCCAAAAAGTGCATTTGCTTAATATTTTGAGACATGTAGCATGTAAGGCAAGGACTTTCATACATTCCACAAATTATGCAGACCTGGATTTTCTGTAGGCTTTCAGGAAAATACTGTTTCTATAGGAAAGTAATATTAGCTTTTCAAAAATCAGTGTTCAATACAAATCCTATCATAGGATTTGTGAGCACTTTTTCAGGAAAAGGAGAGTGTTTAGGGAAAGAATGCTTGATATTTTAATCTAACAAATACCTTCATCATTTAATTTTGGACTTTAAATAAGTTTGAAAAGTAGAACCTGATGCTCTGACTAAATTAAAGTGCAGATAATTAGTCTACTTTGTGGGGAAAACCAGAAGGCTAAGTGTAGTGGTTTAGTTCGCATTTCTTACCCTCTGTGAGATAGGAGATTTTGAAGGAATGCAAAGCAGGCTCAAAACTTAGAGAATATGAAAAAGTTTATTACTAACAATTAAGATTAAAAAGAAATAATAAGAAATTAAAATAAAACCCCCTTTTCTCCAGCACCTCCCCCTCTTATCCAACTCACACAAAGGATAACAAAAGATGATTCTTGGTCAGCATTTACAGTTCTTTAAAGTCTCTCCACTGTTTAAGGAAATAGAGGTCTCTTTTGCTTCTCGTGGTTCCCAAACTGCACCAGCTAACAGCCCCCGCCCGAAAATCTGCCGCCATAAAAAATATCTCTCCCATGGAAAGAAATCACAGTCTCTTCCACAGTTACCATGGGCCACACATGAGGTATTTTCGTTTAAGGATAGATAAATTCCAGCCTGAAAACAAAAGCTCTCTTCTTCACAGAAATTTTAAAAGTCTCTCACAACCTCTCACAGCTCCTGGGTAACCTGGCATGGTCACCTTTGTTTCTCTCGCAGGCTGCACACAGAATTCTCATCCCCCCGTCTTTAAATGGATTAAAGAGAAAAACAGTTTATGATATTGCAGTTTTTACCATGGTCTGTGAAAAGCAGTTTTAAGCTACACACAGAAGGCGCGACTCCGCCCTCTCTTCCCAGCCGCCATCTTCAGCTTCACTCACTTTCTCTTTCTCTCTGACCCTGAAGACACCATGTTGCAGGGTAGTGTTTGTTATCTGGGCTTTATGATGGAGAAAGCCTTGCTCCCTTTATGCTGCTGGTTATTTAATGTTATCTTGCAGTTCAATATAGGCTGAGTTGGTTGCAGAAAGCTCTATCAAGCTCCCGCTGGGTCTGCGTGGGCCACATGGGGCAGCAAAGGGGTTCTGCCAGTCCTCAGCAGCCGCTCTGGGTGGTCTCGGCTATGCAGCAATGACGGCTGTTCCTCAGCTGCCCGTGGCTCTGAGGGGCTCTCCCACAGGCACCCGGGGCCCGTGCCCCGGCACCAGGGGAGGGGAGGCCCAGGGCTGCTCCGAAGAACAGAGCCCGGTGCTCATATTCCCCCCGCTCCCTGCAGGAAGGCTCAAACCAACAGGGAACTTCCTGTGTCTCCACAGGTCTTAAATATGTAAATTTCAATAAGCGCTACTGGTTGAAAGATCTGTCCATCAACTCAGGTTCAACCCACGATGCTAAGGAATAAGGTGTTTTTTTGGTACTTCTGAACACTGATCAGGACTTGAATATCAGTGCTAAGTAAAGGTGGTTTCATACATACAGCTGCTTTTCAAGTTGTTTCAGCAACTTCAGGCAAAATTTGCTAAGGTATATGAGCTCAAAACCTACAGACAACACTCCATTCTCTATTTGCAGATGGTTTAGCTTTTATTTATAAAATAAAATTTAAATTTCAGATTTATTTTAAAAAATACAGACATTATTACTCTTGGAGAACTCTAACTATATTTGTTACCTACAGCATTTGGATAGTGCTACAGACTCAAGGTATCAGCCATCTCCTCCAAGATACTTCTGTTTCTTCTACTGCTTCAATTACTGAAAATAACTCCAATTTTTTTCATACTTGCATCCTTTAAGACCTCAGTCCTATCACCAAGTCCTTGTCTTACTGGGCTGTAGAACTGCGTTTCTATGGGAAATGAAAGAGGCTACTCTCCATTCACTTACTGTTGGGAAGTGTGGCATGACAGTTTGCATGCATATGGCTAATCTGTACTCCCTCAAAACAGGGCAGGGGGCTTCTTCCTTATTGCAAATGGTTGCTAGTCCATTATATCCATCACAAGGTATTGTCAGAAAAAGAAGTGATTGCCTCAGGTAAAAAATCACACCAGGAAATTCACTGAATATGGAATCATTGAGCAGTGCTGAAACACAATCCCTAGCCCTGTTGAGTTTCCTAGCAGAGTCAGTCTTAAGGCCCAAACTGATTATTTCTCCCTCACCCATACATATTCCAGTTAGTGCACAAGAAGAAATACTATTGCATCACGTGGATTGTCAGAGTAACTGGATGGTAGAGCTGTAATCAAGGTCTTTTTAAAAAGACTGCGCTCTCAAATTTTTCTGAGCTTTCCCTGAGAGTGATACCATATTTGTGATGGTGCAGTGCAAAAGTAACAAGGTTTAAGATAACAGCTTCTTTATTCATCACAGTTACTGTGAGTATTATACTTAGAATTATTTTCAGACTATCACATTAAAGATGTACTAAAGATGTGTGACTCCTTCCCACTCCTTCAAAAAAAGATGGGAGGGAGAGAGAAGCTGAACTAGAACAGTTTGTGAAAATAACACATCTAATACTGAAAAAAATCCCAAAGGCAAGAGCTACACTCTTAAAATAACCTTTTCAGTTTAATACAGATACTCTTTCTCATTTCCAAATTTAAGCAGGTATCCCTCCTACCGATTTTATGACAAGTGCTGTCATGTTGAGGAGTCCTTGGCTCTCTAGAAATGTACATGCTCAACATCTTCTAAAAATAGTTCTTGGTTGTTCTTGCTGCAAGAATTATTTGTTTCAGACTGTAATTTCTACTTTCCATGAGCCCAGACTCAGTTCTGTTTTGGATGAATTTTAGTGTGTGAGCAAACCTTCTGACTTATACAGCATGATGTAATTGTGCTGACAAGATTCACTTGCCCAGGTAAAATATGCAAGGGTAAGGAAATGAATAAGCAAGCATAAAAGGCTGGTAAAACCATCAAGTCATCTATTAAAGCTGTCTAGCACTTCTCTTAAAAGTGCTGAAATTGCTTAGAAATCTACCACAACCTGTTGTGCTAAGTTTATTCCCACAAAAGGTGTTGGTCCTAGCCTGAATTTTCCTGAAGATTTCAAGATGGTGAAGGCTGCAGTGATCAGGCATTTCCTCGTCCTTCCTGTTTTGGACTGTTATGAGCCAAGCTGAAGGTTAGAGATACCACATTTTCAACCACTACCCTTTAGGGAGAAAGAAATTGTGTATTTCATATGAAGGTTCCACAAGAAATGGAGAGGAATAGATTTGGATGAAGAGCAAAGAAGAATTTTCCTCCTGGAAAGGCCACCTCAAAAACTCAAGGAGAAAGCAATACTGGTTCTAACAAAAGGACATGAGCTGAGAATACGAGGCAGTAGATACTGGAACAGGGAAAGAAGCTAGAAGTGAGAGCTGTTGTGTAGGCAGAGAGATAGATTGTACAGGAATCTGAAAGAGGACAGATACTGCTTTACACTGCTGAGTAATCCTGAAGTCACTTGTCCACAGAGGTACCTTTCTCAGCTGTACAATCAATGTAGGCATATGGACAAATAATGACAAGTATAAGAACAAGGAAGATCGAGGGGTGACTTTTTACATGTTTGGACTGTCTGGGTTAAGAAACGAAGTCTTCAACCTGTTGCAGATTACCACTCCTCTTCTAGAGTACCTTGGTGAAAGACAGTATCTCACATTACCCAGCCAGCTCTCAGCTCACAAGCTGGAGAGGATAGGGGATGAAAAAAACGTGATCTAAGAAAGTAAAGAGAACCATTTATCTGAAGAAGAAATACTTTCTTCCTTGAAACAAAAGGCAAAGTCTAAAGGCCGTCTTCCCTCTTTGAACAGGAAGAGCTGCTTTATTACATAACACATATCACTGAAGCAAAAATTTAAGACTCACAAAAGTCTTAGAGCTACTTATATGGACAATCAAATCATATCAGATAGACATTGATGTGAACTAATGACAAATGATTTCCTGGTTAGGGTTTCTTTATACCTCTTCTATATATATTCAGAATTGGACACATGATACAAAAAAAAAGTGGATTGGGACTATAGGGAAAGAAGTATGGAGTTTTATGTGTGGATTGGCTGTCTGAACTAGAATGGCACAAACTTTATTACTACACGAACCAACACTTTTTCCTCTCTTAAGTACAATCTTTAAATGCAGGCCCTTCAGTCAGCAAAAATTTGTAACAGAATCTAATAGTACACTAACCTTGTATTAAGATCTATTTTTCCCCCTTTTAAACCTTTGTTTTTATTTATTATAAAGGAGTAAATTTAGCTTATAACATTATCTCGTATTTTCTCGATTACTGTAAGAATATATGAAAGACACAAAGAAACAAAGTATTTTTCTTGTCTACCTTTCTCTGTCAATAATTTTGGTGGATTCACCTACTCCAGCTCTCTGGGGGTATCTACTTCTTTCCATTAATCATAGAGGAAAGCTAGAGAGCTAGAATAGACTAGACATTGAACTTTGAGACTGCAATGACTCTGTAACGTAACTCTAGGTTACTTCCATTCAGTTCTATACTACATAAGTGTTTCAAACACCTTCCTAAAGCAAAAACCTGCAGAAAGTCACTCAGTTCTTAAATCCTCCTAAGGTCAACTAGTACAGTTCTGCACTGTTGACTTGGATACCACTACAGACCATCCACACACACAAAAACTTGATATCCTGTATTATCTCATTCAAAGAAAACAACGGGAGGATTATTGAGGCGAATTGTATTTTGTGATGATGAACGAAAGTCTGGGTTTAGTGTTTGTTCACTTATACATATTTAAACTCTTAAATGTAGGTGGAAAGAATGAAGGCTTAAGTTTACATGGGAACAGACTTAAGTAGTTCATGAAGTTCAATATTTCATAAAAATCTTTCTTACAAATTAATCTCCAAATGGTAGTAAGTCAAGCCTGTAATTCCTTAGAGTTAACCCTTCCATGTATCCTTCCATATTCCCTTCTCTATTGCTATTAATCTTTAACTCAGTACACTTCCGAAAAGATTCATCTAGATCCTTGGGGAACAGAAGCTGGAGACAGTCTTCAGTGACATTCAAATCAAACTGACTGTCACATGGAATAGTTAATGCCAAGCCAAAGTCTTTTCACGTGAATTTGAAAAAAAAAAAAGTAAGACTTCTAATTTTACTGGTTTTTTCATCTTCTCTCCAGTCATTTTCTTTGAAACAATTCAAACTAGCAACTGTCTGCCAAGTTTAATTGGATTACCTTCAATTTCATAAGCCTCTGCATCTAAGCAAAAAGCAATACGGAAAAAATGAGTAATTCTTGTCATGATGGTTCATCAGATTGCCAGAGAATTACAGCAGCAATATCACCATATATGCTGATATGGAATCAGAGGTAAATTATGACGTACTTGGAGTAGATTAAAAAAAAATAATAATCAATGCAATCAGAACTCATTGGGAAGATTGAAAATCAAGAGCCTTGAACTGTTGCACACATTTGTTTCCTAGATATTCACCTTTCTTCTCCTTCCCTCACATACAACAATATATTTACTTTTAGAAAACAAGGAACTCTTCAGAGCGGCATTATTGGTTGTACTTTCGTTGTACAATAGGAGCATGCTCCACTGTGTAAGTAAATATTATCTCAAAGTAAACACCTCACACAAATGTACTGACCGTATTTCACTTCTGCTTTATGATTTGTTCCACGCATGCAGGCCCATTTGCTGCCACCTCTACAAGGATTATGCTGCAATCAAAGCCAGAGATCACTTGCCACCCCTAACCTGCCAGTAACCTTCTTCATATCCAAAAAATCAAAAGTGGACAAGAATGCTACAGGGAGCAAATCTATCATATGAATATCTCATATTTGGCTTAATTTATATTTGGCTTAATTTCTATGTATTTATTTATTTCTAGAAACAGAATCTATTTCAGTTCGGAACTTAATTTCCCATTTTATAGGAAATGGCTTATTCTGTCACCTTCTCCATTGCATTTCAGTAACCCTAAAAGCAGCATCCTGAAGACCAAGTGAGAACACGCATACCAATCTGTCCCCGAGGCTATTATAGATGCTACCACAAGCATATTCCCATTTCCATATATAGGGTGACGGTTTTTCTTAAATAACCTGACAAATCCATATGGTGTCTGACCCTCTTGGTACCACTGTCACTAGCATGAAACCTACACCTGCAAAATACTTGACTTCACCAGCACCACCACCTGCAGGAAGCTCTTCTTAGTAGGTATCTTTCCTACCCACCTCTCTCATCAGAATAGTGGTATCTACAGCACGGGCAGATATCCCAGGCCTACAAAAGGCAGGAAGGAAATGAACCTGTATTATTACAGTTAGACCTGACCTGAAGTGTCTTTTCCAACCTAAGTGGTTCTGTGATTACACCATCCCTACCATGTCAACTATGAGTGTTCTGAGCAGAGTAGAAGAGTGCTGGAAGCACTCTAGGTTCCTGTTTACCCACCGGTTTCACACCTCCCAGACTGATGGCAGTATCCGAAATTTTTCAAATATCTCCACAGAAGTCAAAGTTTTGGTGACAGGCTTTTGTTCAACCCACAGAAAATGCTGCAAAGGTTACAACATAAATAGATGTTTCCCAGTTTGAAGAATTTCCAAGAAAACTTGCTTTGTTTTCTCCCCTCTCCAAACAGAGTGGCAGAAAATGTATTTTATTTTTAAAATACATCTCCAAAATTGGAGAGTCATGGCAAGAGACTCTAAAAAGTTCCACAAAATAAAACTGTCAAATTACTCTGGTAATAAAAATGTTTTATACCATTTGTTCCATCAGTGTTAATTTGTAACTTGTTAGGGTTGGAGAAACAGTACAGAGAATGTGTTAATTCTTGCATAAAAATTAAAACAAACAACCTTTCCCCACTTTATGTGAAAACTTTCTTAGTTTTCTTTTTAAATCCATTCAAATAAAAATGTGTGATGCCCCTGTGATTACTATGGTCACATGAACAGCCACAACCATGACGAGTCTGTGAGATCTAAGGAAAAACAGATACAACATTTTAGACTTATGCATAGAGATGAATTCCCATTATGATTTTTTTTTAGTTTTTAAGAATTCTCCAAGGAGTCAGGTAGATACGTTCATTTATTTCAATTGGAAAAAATACACCAAGTTTTGCAGTAGGACATCAAAGGATATGGGGAACTCAGATCTCAATGTGGGATCTCTTTCTGCTTGAGATACTTTTACTTCACTGAAGACTGAACTCTGAAATTCAGAGGAACATCAAATGGGACACTGAATAAATGAATCTTTCAGGTGTTGATGGTGTTAAGGGAGGAGCAAAGCAATATTCCTTTGGGCAAGTTCTGCTCAATTTTTTCCTACACAATTCTATCAATAGCCTGGCTCTCAGAAAGTAAAATGGTCTTTATACATCAACTCAATGAAAACAATATAGAACAAAACAAAACAAAACAAATTTTCTAGTCATTTTATACAAAGAGCGTCTTTTAAAAATTCTAATGATTTTAATAGGAATTAAAACCTGACAGAGCAGTCCTCCTGAAGAAGCCCATAGGTTCACTGATGCAGAAATTTCGCTTTTCAACTGCCTCTGGATTATCCTAGCTAAAAATTACTACAGCAGGATTTTTACTGGAAATAGAAAACGTATCTTTTTTTCTAATTTTCAGGAATAACACAGTTACCCCAGAAAGCACTTGAGTAGTTAAGATTCATTGCAAGTAATTTATTCATTCTGTAGAAGCATGACATATAGTTCAACATAATGTTAATTTTGCATGATTCCAGTCTTGGTTGTTCAAGGAAATCTGACAATTTCTATCACCCTTTAATAGTGTGGCTTCTTGGTAAGTATCAAGTCCTGACTAATCTGTTCTTTTCACAGAAACAATTACCTTACAATTTGTACCAATACACAGCAATCAAAATAACGAAAAACTACGGTTACTTTTCACTGCATTGGTATTCAACCCAATATGCATCTTACCCAGGGGATACTTTTGTGCTGTATTTTTTGGCACAATCAACTCTTTGAAAGATTCATCAAATAAATATGAGATATAGCTGCCCTCAATCTCTCAAAAGGCACCCTTTCCTAATCTTCTACTATACACAATCAAAGCAGGATCTATGACACAGGATAATCACTGGTTGAATCTCTGCTTAAATATATGCAAAGTTTATGTCAGCAGACTCAAATTCTGGCAACAACATGTGAAACTCAGCAATGTGGCAGTCAGCAAGGACAAATATTGAAATTCAACAGTAACCAGAATGAAGGAAGACAAGCAATACTGAAACGAGTGACACGTCTGTTGCCAGTTGCACTGCAGATATAGAACACTATGTATGAATTGTCCTAAGTCTGCAAATGTGGCTTGCCTGAGTCCTCTTCCATGAGTTTTCCCTCCTGTGATAGGAGTTCTACCACTGAAACCATGAGTGCTCACACCAATGGAGTCTGACTCAAACTTCTGATTCAGGTGCAGCAGACCTGCAGAGCACCAGGGGCCAGACAGCATTCCTGAGCCGATGTGTGAAGGAGAGCATCTCCAACACACCAAATGGGGGAAAACTGACAGATTGATGGCACAGCTGTCACTTTGAATCAGCAGGGAATGAATAAGCTCTGAAGGCTCGGTTAAGAGATACATAAGGTTAGGGGACAGTATCATCCTATATTCTAAGGGGATGAAAGAAGTAGGGACAGAACTGTGACTGCCAAAGGCAGCACCAAAGACAGGATGAACTTTGCTACCAGGTAATTATACTCTGCACAAGCACCAGCACCTGGGATCATTAACACAGCAAGAGGCAGAGCTCAGACAGACAGTGCATAAGCAACCGATCCGGCCAAGTAACTGCCAGAGTTTGAATGAAGAACAGCTAAATATTTAGGAGATAAAAAACCCTAGTTACTGGGAAGAAAAAAAGTGAATTTCCACAGACAGCTAGTGAAGGATACATCCTGTACAGCTGAGTCTCTAGGACATCTCTCTTTAGCTTATGATTCTGTACTGCAAAGTACAGTGGCATCTTAACCACTACGCACAATACAACTGGATACTGCAAAAGGAATAATAAGGTAGAATTATTACTCAGGGACACTTTCCAAGATGATCTCTCTGACAAGCTATCAAAAAGAGGAAGACAATGGCATTAAAAAGACAGATGCTCATTTTCCCATAAATGCACTTAAAAGGTTTTAGGAAAATTGAGGATTCTTTCCCAAGAAGTATTTAGAAGACCATGCCATCTCCTAGAAAAGAGAGAAGGGAAGAAGTTTAATCACACTAAGAGTTAAAAAGATATTTAAACAGTTATTTAACCAGTTGTCAATCATTCATGAGAGAAGACAGGGAAGCCCTTTATTGGTTTAAGGCCAAAAGCACCAAATCTAGCTAAAAGAATGTTTCATTCAGTTTCCAGAGGGAGTATTTGAAGTTTAATGTAACAGAGAAGAACTGGGTTTTTCAAAACTTTTGGAGGATGCAGAAACCCAGATAATCTTCATTCCCATTTTTCCACACACACTGTATACCTTCTAGCAGTTCAAACCATTACTCAGAGCACTCTTTTCTGAGAAAATCTAACACAATTTTTTTTTTTCTTTTAATCCAGACATCTATTTAGATAGATAGATCTTAAGTCTACTTGGAAGCAAAAGGCAAAACCAGCTTCGGGTAGACCAGAGGATTACTCATGTCTCTACAGACTAGAGCTCCCCAACAGCTGCTCCTCTCCTACAGGATGTTCCTTCATTCTGCGCAAGGGGAGATAGTGCAGGTGGGGTTTTCCTCCTTCTAGACATCCCCAGTCAAGAACAGGAAACTGAACAACAGCAAGCTGTTCCCTCTTCTCTTTCACCACTCCCACAGGAGAAGTCCCAGGGTCTCTGTACACGAACACACTTGCTGTAGCTCCTCACAAACAGCATCTCTGGAGCTCTTCCAGCACAGTGAGCCCTAGCAGCTGAGCTCTGCCTTTTCTAACAGCTGCTTCTAAACTACTACACAGGCACTGCTGGAAAAATAGTTAGGCTGAACCATATTATCAAGAAGTAAAAGAAAGCCTCATAATAATCCAAAAGGCATCTACTCTTATTTATATTTATTGCCCAAAACAGTGCTTGCAGGCCTGAATCTCTCGTAGCATACTGCTTCAGTCTTCTGTCCCTGTGAGCAGCTCCCTAAGGCATTCTGTCAGCACAAAAAAAGCAGGTGGTAGGACAACAATCCCTTGCCAAAGCATTTGAGATTTCCCCAATGAAAGTGAAAATCATCCTAAGGGAGGCATGTGCTCCCAGTGACCCCCACACCCACTTTCAACTATATCCCTATCCCTGTTCAAATATCTTCCCTTTCTTTTCCCTGTGACCGGATAAAAATGCCCTCAAGAAGTGAGAAAGTTAAGAGACCTTTTATTTATGATTTTCAGGATCTGCACCTGGTATTCAAAGTATGTGCAACAATGTCATCAGGACTACATACAGAAGAAACAGTAAGATGTTTACTGTGAGAAGAAAAGGCAGGTCTTCATATGACTTTTTGGTCATACAGTATAAAAGAAATTAACTTCTCTGATCAACCGATCAGCTTTGACCATGAAGTCAAAAGCAGGAAACTGCATCATTGATTTTATTGCATAAATTTATAAACCTTTTAGCTCTACATAAAATAACTGCTCCATGGTAGAGACTTGGAACTCATATTTCAACCTACTGTAAACAAAGCACCACTACATCCTTGGAAATCCATCTGATGCACAAAAGCATAAGAAACAGAGGTGATGAGAATAGCACCTAGTGTTCCTATCAGCCAATTCTGCAAGATCTAGTTTGAGACTTTATCTGTAATTACAGTTACTTGTTTTTATCTCAGTGAGTAACTGCAAACACAACACAGCCTGAGAACAGCAAAGCCTGGTATGCAACAGCTATGTAGCACATTTGGACCACTGGGCCATCTGAAAGAAGGGGTAATTTCTGATGACAACACTTTGGAGTGATGCTCAGGGTAACATTCATTCCCTGGTGTCTCGAATTCTTGCTGCAGTCCTTTAGCCAGTCACCTTTCTCCCAAAACTTGCAGAAGCACTTGAGAGTTCAACTCCTCCGGCAAGTCAGGAGACAGAATTCCCAACAGTTATTCAAAGTAATTGCAAAAACCACTTTTCTTTTGTTTCGGGTTTTGTTTTTATTTTGTTCTTTTTTTTCCGCCAAGTGAAAAAAAAAACAAAACCAAAAACCAAAGCCAAACAACAAAAACCACCACAGTGATTTGGATCAAGCAACAAATAAGAGCTGGATTTTCCCCCATCATTCTTCTCCCTCCAGAGCTCACAAAACCATGTCACACAGTAGCTCCAGGGATGAAGAAAATATCACGTAACTTTTCCAGCTGCAGGTGTCCAACCTCTCACGTAAATCACCTATTACTCACTCTCAAGGACTGCATACATTTTCTCAGCAGATGTGTAAAGCAGACCTTTCTAGCATCTCCAGCCATTTCTTTTCCAGCAGAAATTCAAGAAATGGTATGTGAACTTGCTAATAATAAGCTCTGCTTTTTAACAAACCTATATGCTCAATCTTATTGCTTATTCTAGTTACACTGAAGCACAACTTACCAAGCACCAGACAGAAGTCCACTATCGCTATACAGTTATTTATATTGGCCAAACTTGCAACAGCAAATAAATCCCATTTCACCATTTCTCCACAGAACATATTTATTAGAGAGAATTGCACTGCTTTTTGATTTGCCTTTTATAGCTGTCATTCCTGTGCCTTACAGTAACGTGTTTTATTTACTATGTGTTGGCATAATGCTAGTTCTTATTTTAGTCCTCTTAACCAGGAAATAAGAGAGGAGAGCAGAGCATAGGAAGACACTCAAGTGGCTGGAAAGGGATCTGTGGCAGGACCTCTGATAGACAAAATAGGGCTTATTAATCAGAATGTTTTTCTTGTACTTCGGGCACAGTAAGTCCATAAAACCTGTTTTTGTCTCTTCACATCTACTGTAGCAGCATAATAGTGAACAATATTCAGAGATTAATCTCCCACCAATTTAATGAAAATACACATTTGAATAAAATAGAATTTCCCTGCAGCAGCAGAAATGACAGCACAAACATTGTCTTAACTAGAAAACGAAGTCCAGGGAAGGGGATGGGAAAGATTAAGAGAAGCTGTGGCTGCTTCTTCCCCAGAAAAAGGCTTGATCAAAACTCTGATGTTCTTGGATCTCATGGAACCCAACCAAGCTAGAAGAGGCCAACTTTCCTTAGTTTAGCTATCCCATGGTTCATATTTCAGTGCCATCTTGTGTTGTTTCAAGGGATGATGATAAACTTCTGGCCTCAACCACAGCCTCTGTAACCCAAGTTACAGCCAAGAATCCTGAACCTAAAGATCTTATTTATTACTTCATGCACTGAACCAAAGTAATTCAGACCTATTTCTAAACAAATTATTGACGAATACCTCTTGTGCATTTTCAAGTCTTCGTCCCACCCATTCTAAAAGTAGACTTCAGAAATAAATGTGCTCAGTAGCAGAGGCTGATGTGATTTTTCTTTCTATACTTTATGTCTATCTATCAAATGAAAAAACAAGAGTAGAGGTTCAGAACACTTTTGTGTCTCATTCATGTATCTCAATATGCTCTCAGGAACCAGGCATTAGCGAAGTCTCGCTGGTGTCAAAGGTGGTGGTCTAACTTAGGCTTAGAAGATACAGTTCCCTCCCCATCACGCTTCTAACTACAGGCTGTCCTTCATATTTGTTAAAAGAAAAATTGCTTGAGAAGACTGCAACAGTTACGGGGCAAGTTTTGTCTCTTTTCCCCTTCCAAAGAACTGGAAAAAATTTAAGCGGTTATAAACTAAAAATGCACAAAACATTTCCCTGACACATTCAAAAGCTGGCAAGAAGTGATGCCTAATACAATTAGATTTAGCCTTTTACAGGTGCTTTCTGGATGTATCACTGGGCTCTAAACAATGGTCAGAAACCATCAGTCTAGTGCCAGGAACCCTCAGTCTCCTAAATCCATAATATGTCATTTGGCTCCAGTTTCTCTTTTGCGTGGGTTCTCATCAATTCTCTCTCTGCATTCTTTTATTAGCAGAAGTGACTAGGAAGAAAATAAACAAGTAAAGGAAATCCAACACAATTCTTGGTTGTATTCTCCCACTTCTGGAATCCTAATCCACTGGGCTGCCTGCACCATTAGCTAAAGCTGTAGAAGTAATGTAATAAGGGGGAAAGTGCTTCGGTATTGCAAGTCAGGCAGTGAGAGTCGGGCACCGTCCATCTTAGATGCAGGCAACTCCTTTTTACCATATCATACTTCAGATTCACCACGGCCTTAAAGCAAAACAGGCCATATTTTTTGCAATTTTCCCCTAGGCCAGCATCACACTTCAGTGGACTTATTCTTGCTGCTACATGTGTTTTCTCAGACATAATATTTTCTTTTCTTTCTAATGGTAAATTTAACAGGTTTCCCTACAGACTAATTTTTATCCAGTACTTATTTTCCCTGAAGGGCTAAAATTTTACCTAATACACTGACATACAATCAGCATAACCACTGCAAGCAGAACTCTGCCCTCTGCCAACACCACTGGAAAGCATACTGTGCAAAATCATAATGTGGTGAAAAAAAATTCCTTTACAACTCCAATCACATTCTCCAAATAACCACAATTATAGCACTATGTGTGAATAAGGGTATAGATTTATCAAACTGTTTTAAGAAAACACATTAACAGAAAAAGCTTAAAGGAGAGTGGTGGCCTTTTATTTATAATGGTGATTTTCTTCTGTGAAGAGCTCTAATGTGTTTTTCATCTTACTTTAGCAAACCCTCCTGCATTACTCATTCCAGTATTAAAGCAGAAATGAACACCTCCTTACATAATCTTTCATAATCTTAAGTATATTTCTCTTTTGTTAATAGTATCTAAAAGTCAACACACTACAAATATTTGAAAGGCATCAATACTATTTGCAAAACCAATTTATTTTATCAAGCCCAAAATATCTAAGAAAAGTGCTAGTCACTTTTTCTACAGAATTTCATGTGCTACAAGAAACAGATCTTCTGAGTTCAAAACCCAAGAGTGTTAAAAGGGAACTCTAATACATAACAGCACAGCAGTCTCCCCTTTCAGAAACCTGAAGACCAAATACCAGCTATTGCTCAGTGTCTTCCTTACCTCCTTAAATACTCAGCTTTCATACCACCTTTTACACATACAGACTTGTGTCACTGTATACATATGACAACTTATAGAAAAATGTACAATCCTTATGATCAAATTTTATCTCATAACAACAGTCTGAAAGTATAGCCATTAGCAACTAGATTATAAGAGGAGACTTGCATGAGAAATACGTCACCCTGAGATCTCTGTAGAATGACCTAAAATAGATCACATTAAGTATCCTCCAACTGCTTTCCTCCTACAAAGCCTTTTACTGCTCTTTCTTCCATGGTTTTTCAGATATTCAAGCTTGTCTAGCCCCCCGGGCCACCTGAATCTCAGTAAGGTTCTCACCACCACATTTCAGCACCTGTTCTTTCTTTCCTTGCACTGCTACCAATCACAATGTCTCCTTTGTGCTACTTCACCAGAATCATCTTCTAACTGTCAATCTTCACTAACCTCTTTATTCTTCTCCAAATTCTCAAGTTTAATCTGTAAGTCCCTCCAATATTTAGTCCTACTGTACCCATCAGATCTAGGTTTCAGCCATATGTTCATCTTTGTTAATAACAGTAGTGTCAGCTTAACCTTTCTCAAAACCTAACTTTCCATCTTAGTCTGGACAGCAAACCCCTGAAAGGCAAGTACCTGACCAAACATGAGGATTGCCCCTGGCTGACCAGGAGCTAGCATAGCACTGTCTCTTTCACTCCAGCCAGCTGCCACCCTCCAGTTGCACCTCGGTTTTCAGATGGTTAAAACTTCCATTAGGCTTTAGAACACTTGGCAAAACAAGGCCCCGAGTTCATTGCCCTTTTAATGCTACCACTGCTGTGTAAATCTCAAGAAGTGGCAGGTCATATGAGATAGTTTATGGAATATATGTCCTGGTGCTGCTCAAGAGGTCTCTGTTACAGAAGATGATGCAAGAAGTTAATATTTGAGATCAGGTTTATAATCCCCCATCACAAGTAGGCAACAGAAGCACATTTAGAAGTGACCTCAGTTTATAAGATGGTCCATCTTTGAGAGCGCATTTATTATGTAAATAAAATGCCTGGCAAGTAGTGAAAAAAAAATCTTTATGCCCATATGAATATACATGTATATATGTATTCCTATTTAGTTAATATTTTATGCACTGTTATGGCAACTCCACACTTTTCTTCATGCTGTTTGTACCTTTATGTGCACCGGAATCAATCAGCTTCAGTCCCAGCAGTTCTATTAGTTTTTATCTCCCAGCATTTTCTAAAAGTGGCTCCTAGTGACTTATATAAATAAGAGCAGCTTTTTACAGGAACAACAGATTTATAACTTTAATAAGACTGCCCTCCTTCCAGCAATAATGTCTACAGTACATGACAAATCAGGTTAAGCAAGCTGGTATCAAATCTGAAGCCAAATGCATTTTTGAGCCAAACCTTAATTCTCTGAAGAGCTTCAAGCATATTTTGAAGATGTTAAATCATTGATAAGGAAAATCAATTCTTCCAGCTCAGGCAATGTCATACAGACACAGTATATGCAACAATAGCTAAGGCAGATTTTCTGTTTTATTAACTTCATGACCCTTTAGAATTAAATTACTACTTTTTTTCTTCTTTAGAATCCTGATAAACAGTCACTACCGACAGCTTAACAACTTCTGTTAACTTCAGATAAGAATAAAAGATTTGTCTGAAAACAGACTGCCAGAAACAGACAAGAAAACCATGAGACACCAGCATACTCCTAAGTTTATTTATTGAACTCATATTATTCCACCAATATCATTAAACTTGGACACTTCAGCAAATAAACTGCAATGCATTCTGATCTGACCATGAACAGTTTCCTCAAAGGGTCTGAAATAATAAAACATGTTCCATCCAGGAAGGCAACAAAACGGCAAACAATCCTGGGAGAAAGTTGGCAGATAGCAAGAATAGTTTTTTGAACCTTTCCAAACTAAAAAATCAGTAGCATCTACTTATATACTTTCAAGTTATTTCAGCCCCAGTGATTTTATTCAGTATCCATCTCCTAGCTTTTCCAGTGAAAATCTTGGGCACAACAATGCATATGGTAATGGAAGCATTTTTAGAAGTACCCCAACCTTGTATACTACAGGATACATAGAGGAGGAAAGAAAATAAAATGTTACCAATCTTTCCTATTCTAAAGTAGAACAGCACTAGTGAGTAAGCAATTATTTACAAAGGATCAACAACCACCCTCATGCCCTTTCCCAGAAACATCCCAACAATCAATTTTAGGACTTAATGATGTCAAAAGGTGAGTTAATGGAGAATTCCCTTGAAATTTCCAATTGAAGATGTCCAGTTTCGTATAAAATATGCAAGTATTTGACAGAGGGAAAACTGACTCTCAGGTTAGTTAGTTACTATGCTTCTCCCATCAGATACCTCAGACTATACCCCTTTGTACTGTTACACACAGAACAGCCTTAACAGATAAAAATTAATAGCTGTGTGCGCACAAACAAAAATATCTTTTGTCCCCTGAATATCCTACCAGTTAAGCCACCCTCCAAGATGCCTCTGCCAAATGCAAAAGATCTGTTCCCAGTTCTCTGATGGGTGTCCCCAGAATTGAGAAAAAGCAGATTGGCTCACATCTGTAAGTGATGTGAGCCAGCAACACTACAGCTCCCAAAATGTTCCCGAATTAAACCATTCAGCAAAAAAGAATGTGGTTGCAATTAACCACTAAACAAGCAAATGCATATTTTTGATGAATAAAGCATCTCTAAAGAAAATCCCTTCTAAGTTCTCATATGAAACCCGCAATAGTAGTAAGTAATAAACGCCTGTTTTTCAATCAGCCCCAATTCAAATGTGAGATGGCAAATATCCAAACAGGAAAACTATCTGAAAAACATACAAGATAGGCCCTCAAGATAGAGTCTAATTAATTCCTTTGTTGTAAGTAACTCTCTCTAAGCTCCGATTTTCACGGTACTGTTTCTGATCTAATTAAATGAGAAATCTGCTGTGGAAGGAAGCTCACCTAAGTGTTCTAGAGAGAGCTCATACGTTTAGGCAAAACACAGCCGCCTGCGGAAGGTAAATAACAGATGTTATTTTTCCTCTTTCTTCTTACTTAACTACCATTGCATTTGCCGCCTCTCCGCCCGTGGAGCCCAACAGCCCCCGGGAGGGTGAGGGGGCAGTGGGCAGCGGCGGTGGTGGTGGCGGCGGTGGCAGCGCGGGTGGCGGTGCCCCGCAGCTCTCCCCTGCCACCGGCGCCCATCCCCTGCCAGGCTCCCAGCCCTCAGCACGGGTACCGCCGCCCATCACCGCCACAGGACCCTCTGGCACAGCACCCCGGGCGGAAGCCGCACCGAGCGCGGCCGTCCGCGCCCCCTCCGCGCCGGGAGCACCCGAGAGCCGCGTGCCCCCGCTCCCGCATTCCCCCGCCCCGTGCGGAAGGGATGGCGGGCGCGGGCGCGGCCCTGCTCGCGGGGCTGCTGGCGAGGCTGGCGCTGGTGCTGTACGGGCTGCACCAGGACCGCGCCATGCGGGTGCGCTACACCGACGTCGACTACCGGGTGTTCACGGACGCGGCGCGGCTGGTGACCGAGGGGCGCTCGCCCTACCGGCGGGCCACGTACCGCTACACGCCGCTCCTGGCCTGGCTCCTGACGCCCAACGTGTTCCTCGTCGAGGCCTTTGGGAAGCTGCTCTTCGTGGCCGGGGACCTGGCGGCTGCTGTCGTCGCCTACCGGGCCCTGCGGCGCCGAGGGGCCGCCGCCGGCCGCGCCTGTACGTGCTGCGCCGCCGCCTGGCTCCTCAACCCCCTGCCCATGGCCGTGTCCACCCGGGGCAACGCGGAGGCGCTGGTGGCGCTGCTGGTGCTCGCCACCTTGTACTGGGTGGAGGCGGGCAGCGTGGGCAAGGCCGCCGTGTGCTACGGGCTGGCCGTGCACGTGAAAATCTATCCCCTGACCTACGCGCTGCCCATAGCGCTCCGCCTACGCTCCAGGCCGCGCCGCGGGGAAGGGGCGCTGGATGCGGGGGGTGACAAAACGGCAAAGTTCACCTTTATGGCGCGCCTCTGGCACCTTTTTGTAAAGATGCTGAACCGCGACGTGCTGCTCTTTGGAACGGTTGCCGGATCAGTGCTGGCTACCTTGACTCTGGCATTTTATTACCTCTATGGCTGGGAGTTTTTGGAGCATGCCTACCTCTATCACCTGACCAGAAGGGATATCCGTCATAACTTCTCTCCCTATTTCTACATGTTGTACTTGACAGCAGAGAGTAAATGGAGTTTTGCCCTTGGGCTCGCAGCTTTCCTGCCCCAGCTGCTTTTGCTCCTGGTTGTGTCTATAGCGTTCTACAGAGACCTTGCCTTCAGTTGTTTCCTACATACCACTATTTTTGTGACTTTTAACAAAGTATGCACATCCCAGTACTTTGTCTGGTATCTCTGCCTTTTGCCCCTTGTAGTGCCTAGTATTAGGATGTCCTGGCGTCGGGGTGTGCTGCTTCTCTTTCTGTGGTTCTTTGGACAAGGCCTGTGGCTTACTCCTGCATACTTTCTGGAGTTCAAAGGATATAACACTTTCTTATTTATATGGTTGGCAGGCTTGCTTTTCCTTTTAATTAATAGCCTCATAATTGTTCAGATTATTTCACATTATCAAAAAGAAGCACAAGTTGCAAAAAAACTGAAACACCAGTAATAAACTGACCAAAATCCAGAAACAGCCCTACTGTCCTTGATAAGGCATCACGTATCCCCAGCTCTTTGTTTAACAGAAGTGCATGTAAGTTGTACTAAAGCACATTGTACATAAATGTTACTGTTTCAGGGCCATGAGAGCACTGATTTGCCTCAGTTACTCTGAGCAGCCCCCATCCTGCCCTGAGCAGTGTCAGCTGGTGTACCTGTCTCCTGTGTGGGTCTTGAAACTGCATTGAAACTTTCTCTCCAGCACTGCGTCCACGTCCTCCCACTGCTGAGTGGAATCCCTGGAAATACCCTGGACCAGTTAATCACTTAACCATGTTTGGGGCTCTGATGAATGGGCTCTACCCATCTGCACTGACTCTTCACCTGCCATCTCCAGAGACCGTGTGACTGTGCCCTGCTCTTTGACCCCTGTGCTGGGATCACCCTCAGTTCCTGCTCATACTCCCTCATGGCGTAGCCCTGGCACCTTTTTTCTCATTCCCCGTGTTAGTCTGCTTGTTGAGGACCTTGGCCTTTGTCTAGAATAACACAGAAGACTATAAAGGTGGAGTTTGATTATAAAATTGGAGTTTGACAGTTTTGTACATTCCGGGAGGTCAGTGGGGTGTTTGGCAAGGCAGTCACTCAGTATGTACCCTGGGGGTTTTCTTTTGTTTCTACAGTAATATTTTAGCTATGCACCATTTGTGGCCTGTACCTGGTCTTTATGTCATTAATTCCTTGAGACTTCTAATTTCTTTTCGAATTCAGATATACCACTCTTTCACTTATTTTTGCATATTCTGTTCTGTTTGAATTTTTGACTAGATTTATTCCCCTTGCCATGGGGGAAGATATTCCTATATACGTGTCTTGGATCACAGAGATGTATAAAGCTTAAATATTTGTTTCTTCCTGCCATGATCTAGAAAAGAAGATGCCTTAAATTTCAGTTAATATACAGTTATTGTGGGTGTTAACAGTAGCATGCAAAGAGTCAAAAGTACAGTTAGAATGGCATCTGTGTCTCAAAAGCATTTGAGTTTATACCAAAACTGTAATTTGAAATGTAGTTTCTCAGTGGTTCTGTTTCTCTGCTATTAATAAGAAATTAAAAAATGAAAGGAGTTGAGGAAATTGAGCAGTTGCCAGAAGAAAAGGGAAGTTTTGAGATAGGAAGCTCTACAACCTGTCAAAACACACTTATTCCCAGAGGAGACACAAGAAGATGTGGAATTGAGTGCCAGGTGATAGTGAGAGGAGAGCAGCGCCATTATGGAATCAGTATTCCCAAGAACATCCCACAGGTGATCTGATGTACACAGCCTTTGACAGATGTGGAAACTGACAATGTATTTTAATAAAATCTAGTTTAAATAGGCATATGCCAAATACAAGAATTTCCATATTTGCCTCACCTTTTAGTTACATCCAATGTGAAAGTGAAACCCCTAGCGTGTAACGTAGAGCAGGGCTTCAAGGCAAAATAGCTTCAACCACTTGGTGGAATTCTCGGTGATGTCACTGAGAAAGGGTATGGCCAAGTGGATTTGCTGTACTGCCTCTCTGAACCCTGCTGTGTCCTGAGGCAGCCCTCTTCCTCAGGACTGCAGTGACTCCCAGCTGTCTCATGTACAGGATTTCCTTTCTTAGTTGTTGTGCTACCTCGTGAGGTGGGATTAAAGTATTTTAATCTGTGAACTTTTCCCATTGCTTCTCAGCCCCATTGAGGTGGTTACATGAAAGGAGAAGAAGCCCCTGAGCCCCCATAGCCCAGGGCCAAAGGGCATATTACCAGGAGTGAGACCATGTCCTTACACCACTCTGGCCCAATTTGGACATTCTGTTGTGTTAGAAGGAAGGATGATTTCCCTGTGATTTCCATGGTCAGAGTGTTGAGGGGTGTTTCTGCTCCCCCGCTGGAAAGCTTTTCTCTGCTACCTGCATTCTCACTTGCCTTCAAGTTGTGAAAGTCCTGACAGCCTCTTTGTAAATCCAGTAATTGGATGAGGCAATAGATATTCTTTTGACTGTCTTGGTTTATTGGGGCAGGTCTTAACAGACGTGGCACTGATTTCCTTCCCCTGCCTTTGTCTGGGATGAAGAAAGTTTTATAGCATCAGCTTGTCTACATCTTCCACTAGAGATGTATCAGTCAAAAAACTGATGTCATAAACCACTTGCACACAGTTTTTTATTAATCATCAAAACATTTTGTGTGCGCTGTGAGTGTGTGAAGCAAAAGTATCCCATGTGGCTTTATTCTCCAAGGTAGAGTTGGCTGTACCCAGCTTCAGCAGAAGACTGAAGAGGCTCTTCTGTGTGATACTTCTGCTCACCCCACTCTGATGCCCAGGCAATGGCTCATTTTCCTTTGCAGCTGATCTTCCATTATCCGTTACACATTTTTCTGTTGTGAAAAACATGTTTTCTTCCCCCACAGCAATGTTCTGTATCGCTTTAACAGACCTACTTATGCTGTTTGCAGACATTTCCACACCTGTTTTTCCCTTCCTGTTGGCAAAAAAAGCAAATGTAAGCCAAAAGGCATTTCTAACCTCAAAAACCTTTCACAAAACCCAGCATTTTAAGTTACTGTGTTCGTGACAGAATTGTAATGTTTCTTAGGTAAGAAGTAATTTTCCGATGAAAAATACATTCTTGATTTTTTAACAGCTAAATCATTTCAAGAAGACAAATTTTTTCCGCAATTCTGCACCATTTTTCAGAATACAATTTCTGAAGCAGCAACAGGAACTGAAGGGTACCTTCCCTTTGCAGGTCAGTACCAGTCCTGCAGCCATGATTTGAGAAAGCCGTGCATAAGCAAGTTATAAAAAGGCTTTTAAAAAACATAGATTTATAGTTGTCATATCAATAATCCAGGATGAGTCCCTCTTTTTACAGTCGTTTTCTAAATCACTCGAATGTGTTTGGGATTTAGAAGTAATTCAAGTGACTCATAAAAAAGTGGATAAGAGAAATGAACCAAAGGAGATAAACAAAAAGATATTTGAGAGTTTTGATCTTGCAAGTTGCTTTTAAAAAAAGATTCCATAGTTAAATGGAATTGTATAACTTTATTCTTTAGAAAAAAAGGGATAAAATAATTTAGTCAAGTACCAAACAAGTTATGGTTCTTGAACAAGTTATAGTGAATAGTAATAATGCCCTTAAAATTTAGCAAATTCATTTCCTATGAAAGATTTATTTCTTTTGCTGCTGTTCACAGTATTTTGCATGATAATTTTATGTCCATTTATCTTCTGGTAATTAGGAACTGAAGTGTCTGAATGTTAGTGTTCCTTCCTTACCATGAGTTGCAAAACTGTAATGCCAACTACTTTTTTTTTTTTAAAGATTGAAGTGCCCATGGAAATGTGTCTCATCTGCAGAAATTTTTTGTGTTGCACTGAAACCAGCCCTTAAACAAAAAAGTACAAGATGTGAAACAGGAAGGGAAAAGAAGAATCAGGAAAAGTAGCATTTTTACCTTGCTTTTTACACTGTAGCCTATTGTCCAAAGACTCATAACTGGATTCTCAGGTGACTTCAGGCAAAGCTCAGCATTTAACAATAATCTACTTTAAAATTTATAAATGAAATTACTCAAATAACAGGGTAAACAAAAATATAATAATATTTCATTCAGTTTTAGTATGAGGAGGCTGAATTACCATCCATGATACAGTGTACTTCATCCTTAAGTAGCTTTCTTGTGTGTGTGTTACTTGCCTTGTATTGACTCCTGTAATAGCACAGACAGCAGTTAGGTGTGCTAAACTGAGCTCATCAGTTACCTTTTTCAAAGAAAGCATGAAGCTTTTATATTTAACAGCAAGGGGAAACTCCAACATTTTTCATAACATTGTACAGAGAAATGTTAAAACAGAGTAAATTACGAGCAAATGGTTTGCTTTTTTTATCTGAGAAGAATGAGTCATCTACTCGAAAAGGGCTGCAGAAATACATGGCAAACACAGGGAACCTCAAAATATATGAGGTTTTCCTCATGTATTTGCCAAAGACAGCTGCAGAATGCATGTCCTAGTGATAGCAGCATTATGGAATAGGATTGCCCTGAATTTAGGACAAACCCTGTACTCAGACTGAAACCCAACCACTCAAGCAGTTTTCTTGCTTAAGGGCATATTTATGTGCACTGTATTCACAAGCCCAAACATTTACCTGCACATACAGAAGCAAAAAGAAAAGTCTCAGTCAATACACCTTTGAAAAACATTTTTCAGAGCTACCCTCTGCAAAACAGGCTCCTTTAAATATTTCTTATATTTAGCACTCAGAATCTAGTGACTCTAAAAATGAATTACATAAATTTTGATGCATATGGAGAATAAAATCATATGCTGCAGGGATCTTGAGGTGTAATAGGCACAATAAAGAACCAACTAATTATATATTTGAAGGTGTACATTCCACCAGCATCCTGATGTTTTTCGTTATAAAAATCTACACCAGTCACATTTGTGTAGGAGACATGTTTCAGTCTTTATGCATGATGAATGAGGTCAGAGACCTACATTTTGTACTAGCAAAAGCATCAGAAAGATAAAATTTTTTCTTGATGCAGTACCATTGTTTCGAGGGTTTTTAAAATTATATTTCTGTTAAGACATTAATAAATTGATGCAATAAATCCATGCAACTGTTGCATGCATTTTTAACAGCTGCTATGTATCTTTTTTGTCAGTATGGTGAAGACCAAAATTTGTAGTTTTTTTAATGGTGTAAGTTGATAGTACTTTGTTTGAGCAGAATTCCTTTTGACTCCTTTTTGGTACATGCTGAGAGGGGTAGGGGCTTCTGCAGAAGAGGTTGCTTACTGGGGTGCTATCTTAATGTGTAGATAAAGCTTTAGCTGCAGTCTCTTATTAGAGTTTAACTTCCAGATGTTAATGATCTCTTTAGATAAAACATTTCATAGCTTGCACATAAAGAAATTACATGTAAGAGATCCTCCCTATTTTTCATGGAAATTGGTGGGGAAGCCAGCTAGAACATCTGTGGGAGAAATGTCTAAAAGAAATGTCTGTATCTGATTAGCTACAAAGACAGAACTCCAGCCTTGGAAATCAGTTGAAATGCAGGCAAATTGAGCAGTAAGCCCATACTGTGAAATTCCCATTATTTATATGAAGGGTATTCGATCAAAAGTGCTTTCCCATTTTGCAGAAGGAAAATGGGATCTTGATAGCAATTGTCAGGTTGCATGAATGTAACTTTCCTTCCTTCACATTATCATAAGGGGGTCTATAGAATGTTATATCTACAGTAGCACTTGGGGAGTTGTACAGGTGTGGCTTGCATAAGCTATTATTAGGCAATATTGTTGGGGTAGCAAGAGGTTATTAGTAAGCACTTACTCTGAGACTGCTTCTTGAAGGTTAACTGAAGTAAAATCTGATTCCTGCTTCACAAGTCAGCAGCTGTGTTAATAGAGATGGTACTGTTTTGACAGTAATTTTCCAAGGAGAGCTGCACTCTGTGGCCCGTATGCTTCCACTCTGTGCAAAAGAACATTAATTCAAATCCCCTGGTGATCTAACAGTCAACATTTTTTTAATCTATCCCATGTCCCTCCCACTGATCCAATAGATTGAATTAGCCAGGAAGCAGGCTTAGAAAATGAAATGGAACACAAAGTATGATTATCCTCCCCTTATTTTCCACCCTGTATAGTGTGAATATGTTGAATAATTAAGATTACCTTTTGGAAGAGTCCCATTTGAGCTAGGTGTTCGAGTACTTTGTTAATATGAAGTATTTTACCCAAAGGCACCTGAGGGAAAATTGACTGATTGGGCTACATGGACTTTTGTCAAATAATTATAAAGCTACTGATAATTTATGTCACCTTCAATATTAGCAATATTTTGTCATATCTTTCTGAGATATATACATATATATGTGTGTGTGTGTGTATAAAACAGAGTAACTAAAAATAGCAATGCTTGTAAATTCTAGTTTCAAGATTTCCTTACTCAAAGACTATAGAGGACACATACAGCCGTAAACTCACTAAAAGAGAACAAATGCTGTATCAGAGAGAGTTAATAATTAATTAATAACTAATTGTGTCATTCCCACAGCTGACAGCTTCCTGAAGAAAATAGCACCTTTTTTTTATACACAGTCTGGAAATTCACATGAGTAACAAGTACTTCACCTTAAAACTGTCAGATGTATTTGAAAATAGATTTTAATTACCATTAGCACTTCCAAGTTTAGTGCTGGCATCAGCCAGCTTGTTAATTCCAGCAGTACAGGAACTGAAGTCATGACCAATTTTCCTTCATGCTCTAATAAACTGGTTGATTAAGTATAAGAAAGTTTGTTGTTCAAAGTGAACCAAATGTTGTTTGTTCACTGGGAAGAAATACTGCATGGCCAGGACCAAAATTTACATATGCAGGATGGAGCAAAGTGATCAAGGACAAAAACTGAAGCCTCAGACACCTTGACTCTTGTCTTGCCTCTGCCACTAATGTATCATTAAGAAGTGATTGCAGCTTGCTGAGCTGTTTGCCTTTGCCACTTGTGATGGCTTGATACATTTAATTGACACCTTATTTGAGCCAAGATGTTTCCTAATCTATTTCTGTAACACACTGCCATAAGTGATTGCAGTCTTGTTTGAAACAATTAAAAGTCTGACTGGCAGTAAACTGTAAACACTTAACTAAGGACATTTGTATTAAAAATATTCGACATGCCTTTTTTTTTTTTTTTTGCATGTATTTAAACTTTTTTTGTGGGATATGTTAGGCTCTCGTGCATTCCAGCATTGCATTTTTAGGAGAGGGTGAATTACTGTTGAAGCTAAATGAAGATCTGGAAGCAGATAATGGAATTCATGGTAAAAAGCTAGACGATTTAGAAAAATAATTTAGAAAAATTATAGTGAGCTGATACCATAATTAAATAAGATTTTAATTTTTACTGGTCTGCTTAGATTGCATTGGGAAGTCATATTGAAAATGTATTGGGGAAATGAAACAGCAGACAGCTCTGCAGCTGGTATAAATAGCTACCTCGGATGTGAGAGATAATGGCTCAGGAACTGTTTCTATATATTCATAAAAAATATATTGTGATGTTATTCAAGAAAAAAGTTACTAGTTGTGCAGCACTGTGAAGGCAAATTACAATTCTGCATTCATATACAGGTGAAAAGATTTCTTTACCTGGATCTTTCTCCAGAGCTTTTGTTAAAAGAGTCACAGACTCCCAAACTGAAATCTGGACCAGATGTGCTGTGCCAGAAGCAGTTACAGGGAGCTCTACATTTTCATCAGCCTTGTAGGCTTCCTGAACAAGGGCATGCTGAGTGCTGGAGGCCTTATCAGGGTGGGAATGCACAGCTGCAAACTTCCCCATAGCATTCTCAAAGTGATTTCTCTACAGTTCTTAAGGTACCCAGATGTTGCCTTAATCTATACATCTCCTCATAAATCTATATATATCTTAGATATATATACACCCTATTTAGCTATATATATGCACATCTGTAATAGTGAAGCAGAAAATTCAGGGACTTCATGCCCACCCTGTCTGGATAAACATCTGTTAAGGATATAGGAAGAGGCCTCTTCTGGTTTACAGGGATGTCAGTCAGGCCTGAGAGTGGAACGGTAGATTTGCGTGGATTGAACTCCCTCTAGAAGGAAGGGGTAAAGTTCTTAGCTCTCCCCAAAAGACAGTTGGGCCTTTGCAGATTAATTAGTAATGAAAATGGAGAATAAATCTTCTAATGTTGGAGACACAGGACACTGAGGGTGCTAAGTTTCATGGCTATGAAACAACTGATGCAAATACTTAGAGAAATATGTCAAGGGCTATTAGATACTAAAACCGTGTTCTCTGGTCTTGGGAATTCAACAAACTGCAAATCACGGTGAGCTAGGGAAGTATTTCTAGGCAAATCTCACCTCTGTCTAGTTTTGCTCTTCATCTGTTGCTGACCACATTTGGAGGATACTGGTCTGATCCATGATGGTTGTTCATAGATTCTTAACCACACAAGTGTGCCCAGCAGAGCACCCCCGTAACCAAACGAGCTCTGTTACTTGGTGAGGCCCTTTATTTTACACCACTCAAAGCCGTGTGTCAGATATGAGTTCTGGGCCTGTGTATCTGCTTGCTCTTTTCTTCCAGAGCAGATGCTACCAGACTGGGCCAGTAAACCACAACTGCAGCTTGTTTCACTGGGATTTCACAGATGACAGTTAGCAGCTGCTAACAGATTGATAGGTGAGAAGGGGAGAAAAGGGAAATCAAAGCTGACAAAACAGATCTGTGTGATCAAAAAGAGGTGTTTTTAGCTGGCCGGGTAATTAAAAAACAGGTAGATTGAGACATCTTATTAGCCCAGGTTAATTCAGGCATTCCAAACCCCTGGAGCTTGGCTGCCTTCTCTCCCAAAAGGAAACCAGAGCTTTTGTGGGACTTCACATGTTTTCAATGTGGACAAAAGAAAAGGAGTGTGAGGGAGAAGCAGATAAATTGACACAATTCTAGTTACCTGTACTAACAATGACTTGTGTAATTGCAAAATAAAATTAAGATCCAGCCCTTAGCCAAAATTGTCTTCTGTTTTGATTGTTTACCTTTAGCTCTGGAATGGTATGTACTGCTGTTTAGGATGATTAGCTTGTAAGTAAGTAAAAATAGTTTTGGCTGAAGAAAATAAGTGGGTTTTTATCAGAAAGTAAACCCTTTCTACAGACTACTGCAGTTGAAGATGCATACAGTTAAAGAGTTTGTCAGATTTACCATCTAAAACATGATTTAAGTAAAGAGGAAAAGGCAGCATTCCAAGCATAGCCAGTGATGCCTGGATTGACCCATGCTGAGAAATTGTTTTATCTCAGAAATCAACTGTTGTGTGGGAGAGGCTGGTCACACCTGGGCTTGTGGCGGCTGTCTTTGGTAGATCCAGGCTCCTCAGAGACATTTCCTCCAGGTATTGTGCATGTGTCTTGTTGCACTCCTTCCCTCTGTCTAACCTCAGCATGCACCTGCTGGCTCACAGGGAGAGCAGCAGTCAAATTTAGGCTCCTGCTCCTCATCACTTCCCTGTGAGAGCAGCCAAGCATACCATTGAAAGGTGACTTTGGACAAAAGGAATTTGCTTGTGTTCCCAGTGTTTCTAAACAGATTTATGAGGGAGTGTAAGAGTTAAAAGAAACTTCGCTCTACGTGGTATAGCTCAGAACTGCTCATAAATTACTTGTGTGACCACAGCCACGAAGGCAATTTTTACTGTGACACAACTCCCATCTAATCCTGTGTCTTACATCCGATGACTCCGAGATCCTGAGGTCTTTGAACCTGGTGGCAAATGTTAACCCAGTGCAAAAGATTGCCCTCTATTTCTCTGGCATTTGTTGTTTCTGATTTTACAGTGATCCCCTGAGAATTCAAAGAAGGCAAAAGCTATTGAAAGCTTCATTGCCATGTGGAATAGGTTACTGTTGGGAAACTTTCTGCTTTTGTGTAAACCAGATTTGCTTGTTTAATTATTCTCACACTAGCACATTCTCTGTCATTTGCCTGCAGGCAGGCTACCTCTGACAGTGCATGGGTGCCACACTTGACTCTTGCATCACAAGGGAGCAGAGATTGGTCTGCACTTCTGAGAGCTGCCTCGACCTGTTTTTCACATTCAGGTTAGAAGCCCAGCAAGAGACATCAAAGGTAAACAGTGTTGCTCCCAAGATGTTTGGAAATGCCTTCTTTAAAGCCACTAGTTAACACTGAGATTTGCTGCACTTTCATCTCTTTGCTTCACACTCATACTTTTGGTTTGCCTATGCAGAAAGAGAAGTGAAGTTTTCTTACAGTTGCATTACAGAGAATTTACAGTTCATGCAAAAATATATTTTTGTTACAATTCATCAAGGCTAGCACCATATTAATATAGCGGTCTGGAAAACTGCAATTTGATCTTTAGTGTTGATTAGTAGCTGGCATTCTGTCTAAATAGGAGGTGTCAGCCTGGGGACTTGGCTGCTTGAAATTTGAGCATTACTTGGACCTAAATTAAAGTGTATTTTCAAAAACTGATGAACTAATACAATTAATTCTTGTCAAGCTAAGGTGTTAGAATTATTTCCAGTTCTCTGACTGCAGGCCAAATCAAAACACTTTACAGAGGAATCATGATGCATTAGTCACTGAATATGCATAGTGTTCAGCAGCTTAAAGGTCAAATATATTCATGAGAACATGTAATCTTATGTGTGTTTGGTGAATGAATAAGAAAAAATATCCATTAGAGAAGAGGAGGGTCAGAATACTGAGAAAAAAAATGACACACATTTACACTGGTATTACAGAAGTTATTCCAATGACAGATTTCTGCGAAGCAGTTTCAAGAACACTCATGAAAGATAAAGGATATACTTCAGCCATGAGAATTTTAATAGGTACTATGCTACCATATGGCATAGCTGCTTTCAAAGCAAATGCAGGTTTTTTTCTTTTCTGGGAGACCAGATGGCAAAGAGGTTGGTATCTAGAAGCTGTCACACCTAGATCATCAGTATCAATCAGTTGCGTGGGACAGCAAGTCATTTTAATCTGGTAGCTTTTCAGTAGTTTATACAAATAATGTGTGCATTTATTTCCCAAACAAACACGAAAATATATAGTGAGATCCTTGTGATGAATTAGACATGTTTTTGTGCAATATTGACAAGTCAAAGTATGATGCACCAGGAATGTGAACTATCCCTTTTCACAAGAAGCGATCCTTCTATCTTCAGGGACTTACCAGTAACGTGTGATGTGCAGCCCTTCCTGACACCTGGGAAAACCCAGACTCTAGCACTGCTGACCAAATAACTTCCAAAAGTACTACAGACAGTTAAATGCCTTTTATGTTGCTAGAGCAGATGAGAAAGAGCTGATAGCAACATAGGATATCACCCAAAACAGATGATAAGTGCTGTATTTGTGATTAGTCTCCTATTAAAGGCTCCAGAACAAGCTGCCATGAACAGAAATTCCATGACAAGGTGTGACTAGACCTCAGTCAAGTTGTTAAAGCACGTCAACATTTGTAATTTAGTTCAGAGCAGTAATGAAGTGAGTTCCCCCAGCTGTTCCCACTCTACTGTGTGCTGGTGTGCATCACAGAGTGCAAATACATTGGAGTTTTTCAGGATGATTTTGCTGTGTGTCAGTGTGAAGGGGAACTTCCTTTCTCCCGGTAGTAGGAACGTGGCAGGTCAATATAGACCAATAGCAACTGGGTCAAGGAAACTCCAATGGTTACATTTTGATAAATTTGTGCTTCCAGTTGAATACCTATTATGAGAAAAATTAAGCAGAAAATACAGCAGAGCTTGAGATTTTCATCAATTTAAAAAAAAACTAAACAAAACAAAAAGCATTATGTCGATAGTAGACACAGTAGTTCTGAAAATCATCAGTCAAAAATCTCAATTCCTTTTTTTTCCTTCTTGAAACAAAAATATGTCTTCTGATGTTTCCTTTTCAGGTTTGGATTAGGCTTTCCTGGATTGGCCATTTGACGTGAGAAAAAATTATGCAAGAAAAAAAAGAAAAACATCCCACAACAAAAAGCAATCTTTTTTGAAAGTTTTTTTATTTCTGGACTAAACCGAAAATATCTAATCCGATCAGCTTCTGACAATCTTCTGACAAGCTGCTGCATTTCCTTTCATTTAATTTAATTACAGCGTTACTTCTTATTCACATCTTGGAGAAGTTTTATGGCTTCTTATTTGGGTGTTCTACCTAAAACGCACATAGACGGTAAACAGTAGATAGTTTGTCACAAGAACTGGGGATGGAGCAATATTTTATTAGTTCCTAACTCCCTTTTCTGATTGCAGTGGGACAGTGGTCATGTCACTGCTTGTGTTGCCAGTTGGCCACAGAACTACAAAAGCTAACAAGGGGTAGAGGTTCCCATCTGAAAAAGCACACTGAATATTGTTATTGCCAGAATAAATTTGATTACAAGTATTACAACTAGCCAGAATACAGCGAAAAATGAACAAACCTGTGATACAGCAAACCCATCATTTGAGCCTTTTTACTTAGCAGCCATTTTGAAAGAGAGATGGTAATCAAGTGCCTCTGAGGAGGAGTTTTAGCAATTCCTTGTTTTCACTTTTATTTTTACTTCATCCACTGCAATGTATTCTTATTCATTCTAAAAGGTCCTTCCTCATTTCAGTTTGTTGTGTTCCCCATTATATCCTGTAATTTTATTTTCTGATGGTCTATTTATAAATTTAATCAAACATACACAGACAGTTACTGTAGATAATGCAGTTGAACTTCATTAAAAAACTGCAGGAAATTGTAATAGCATTGTAGTCCACCAGAGTGGAAAGACATTCACTGCTGCTCTGTATTGCTGCCTTTCTGAAAACATACTTATTATCCAAAAGTACATCTTAAAGTATCATATCCATTAATTGTATATGGGTTTATGTCACATTGGCAATTAACCTGTTTACATGTTTAAGTTGAGCTTTGTACTTGGACTAAGCTCTGCATCTAAATTAACCGTCTTTAGGCCTCAGCAACCATTCTGCTTCCTTTAAATCAGATCTTAAATCAGTATTGTGAAACTTCAAAACTACCTACAGTTTTTTATCCAAGAATTGTTCAATAGTCTGACCTGTGACTGAAAGATATAATACTTGTAAAAATGTTCTTCTGGTGTTACAAAGCCATTTAATACACTGCAATAAATATTTGGTGTATTTACCATACAGTCATTCAGGGAAAGCCCCATATTCTAGCTTTCTGATGTAGATATTCTGTAGAAAGTAGGAATACTGTTCAACATGTTGGACACAAATGAAGGGTCACACCATGAGAAGGACCCCTGCCTTCTCCCTTTCATTTGCTTGGAAAGGAGCCAGGTCCAACTGTGGACAAGATCCCTATCTGTGGAACAAAGTGTGAGGGCACAAATGTTTAACTGGCCATTTTCTCTGCTTGCACTCAAGGCTGCTGTGCATAGATTGGACACCCAGTGCATTAAAACAAATAGCTGATGTCTGAAACATTGCAACACAATTGAGCCAAGCTGAGCAACTTCACAGCAAATTCCAACTGATTATTCTAAGTTCAAACCTCTTCTTTAATACAGAAAAAAAATCAGCTTTCCTTGATGGGAAAAGAAAAACCTTTGTCTAAAGAATTCTTTGTAATGAGTTCATTTTGAACAAGATAATCTTGAACTACAGCCCAAGCTGTCCATTGCATGAGGATCTATCTGTGACTGACCAAATTACATTTGTGCAGGACTGTTGTGCCTGTAAGACAACAGTGCAGGCCTGCCCAGAATGTTCCTGCTGCAGCAGGTCCTTAGAGGGTATGAACATATTTCACAAACTGGCTATGGGCTCTACTCTTTTATTTCAGAAAAAAATGATCATGTTTGTATTTCTGTGTAAACCAGCAGGTTTTTCCTTTCTTGCGATGTTCTGCATATGATTCTCAAGACACTGCTTACATGATATAAGTATAAAACCTCCATCTGTAACACCTTAAAACTCCCTGGAGGATGCTAGCACATATCTACCCCCTTCTTTAACTTTCAGTGCTACCTAATTTCTGCCTTTAAAAAAAAATATATATAAAGACATTGGAAAATTCTAGTTACTGTACATTCTTTCAAAGCACTTCCTACTTTGGTCTAGTTTTTGGACTATGTTTGAAATAAAAAATCGGCTTTAGCTGGTGTGTTTCAAGTAGCTGGCATCTACCTTTATTTTTTTAATTAATTTAAAGTAGATGTTTAAAAACATTCAAGAGCATTCTGTAAAAGGTTGTTCTTCCTCGATGCTCTTCTTGATATTAAGTAGTATGGCTACACAGATAAGAATTATTCTCAAAAAATATTCAGCCGCATACTGCCAATATTCCAGGAAATAGATCCCCCCAAAATATGTCAGAGCTTCCCAAACATTTAACACTCTCCCAGAAATCTAAGGCTCAGGTGTCCTGACAGCCCTTCTGGGCATGTTTCTATCAAGGCAGCAAAGTTCAGATGCTGCTGCAATTCCCATGACTTAGTCTTTATACCTGCACTAAGGGATATTTTTTTCTCCATTTTCCATGCAGGTCAAGTCAGGAGACAGCAGAAATCTTAACTACAACAGACTCAGCCTCTTGTTTGTCTGAGGGGCTGAAAGCCCAGGAGTGGGCAGGGCAAACAAACGTGATGCAACTGTAGCATCCCTCCATCTGGCAAAATAGATAGTGCTGGGGCAAAGGTGAAGCTGTCAGGTCAGCTGGGACCTGAAACATCATGGATGCTACAAATCTGCTGAGCATCGCTGGCAGCTATTTTGACTGAACAAGCCAAGCAAAGAACTGGGGGTTATTTATAACACAGCCCAGTGCAAACTGTGTGACACTGACCACAGTGACTCATGCAGCCCTGGAGGTTTCTCACCTGCAGCCCAGGAGCCCGGGAAGACTCCAAAACTCTTTTACGTTTGCACCAATATTAGGGGCCACTTCTGTGTTAAATATGCAGAAACCCCAATACTGCTTTTCTCTAAATTTGGAACTTTGCCCCTCAAATACTGATTTTTTTAAAGAGTGACCACAGAATTCTGTCTCTTTCTTCATGAGAAATAACAGGGGCAAGACTGCTCAGCAGCTGACTGTCTTTCCTGGCTCTGTCAAATTAAAATCTCATTTTCAGTACTGTTATTATTAGATTTTTTTTCCCACTTTATGTAGGTTTGGAGGGTACTAGAGTGTTCAAGTGAAATGTTAGGAGAGGAATCTGAAGCATACCTTTCAGTCAACAGTACAGATGCATTATTCATTCAAATTTATCAAATTAGGCGGTGAGGTGACAATCTTTTACAGGAATTAAATACATGGTTGAGTTTTTGTAAATTAGCAATCATTCATCCTTATTCTTCAGTGCACTGTGCAATGTTCTGCGTAAAAGAAGACTTGTCTTTCAAAGAGATCCAACCATTTGATTTATTTTATATAATGGTTTAAAGGAGACAAAGTTTACAATGCTTTCCCATAATTTTTGATTCAATCAAGGTAAAAAGCATTCTTTTTAGAGTATATAATATCAATTTCATATATATCTACTTCTCTGGCTGGGTCTGGCGAGAAAAGATCTCTATAAATCAACAATAAAAGAATGACATTTAGAAACTGCAAATCTGAAAGAGAAATATGTTGCTGTTCTATTAAGGAGCTTTTCTAGCTGCCAGCTCCTACAAAAACTGGAAAGTTGCCACTCCACATGCTTGGTATCATACCAGCATTGAAACAACTTATATTGCTGTTAAAAAGATCATTGAAAGTGTCTGTCTGTGCTTAACTGTGTGCAAGACCAACAACGGCAACCACGAGGCCACACTAATCTCTTGAGACCTTTAGAAATACAAAACAGATATCAAAGGTAAAAGATGAAAGGAATGAAAAAATCATATAGGTGAAGCTCACCCAAAGAAATTAGGAAGGCAGCCCTGAAACAAGTAGCAAAATTTCCATAATGAAGAGGCCTCTTGAGTCTTTGTTTGCCCATGCCTTAATCTGGCATGGGAATAATTCTCCTTTTGAGTTAACTGTGCATTCAAACTACAGAAGATAGTTATGGCTTTATCATGATGCAGTGGTCTTCTCAAATTGAGCAATATCTTTTGAGCATTTGGGAAATATCTGATTCATATTTATCATATTAGACTTCTTTATGTTATGTGCATGAAAAACTCAACTCCAAATTAAAGATGTCCATGTAGAGCAAAATTAAACAGGCAGTAAAATAATTTCTCTCTCCCACTACTATCCCCCTCCCTTTTTCTGTTCCCCATGGTGCTTGCGAAAATGACTCAAAGCCAAATATTTCTGTGGGCTTTCCTGTTGATCAGACTGTTCCTATCTAAGGAATCCAGACTTGACAGCTGCTTTTGGTGCCATCCCTTCATTTGCTCTCTTGGCAATCTGCTCTGCCTTGTAACATCCTGTGGAATAAAGGAGGAAGGAAATGAGAAATTACTCATGACTGTGGGCTAGAAAAGCAATAGCAATCATGAAGTGCTTTTGCATGATCGATCTTTTAGACACTTCTGTTAGCAGATTTCACTTATGGAAAGTCTGCTTGGGTCAGAACCTCTCCCAGCCCATCTTGTGAAACTCTTCTGAATGCAGAAAGGGTGCAGAGATGCGATTCTACTCAGAGAGGAGCCCTTTCTTTCTTGACTGTGAGTGGTTTTTACTATGTCTCTCAGTCCTCATACTACTGAAGTGTTCGTTGAAAAATAATTTTACGTTGAGGTTACACAAATCTTGTTCACCACATTTTCATTCTCACTGGCATTGGCCAGAATGTGATAATTCTGTTTGATGACAAATGCAGAGATTTTGATTCTGGAGTGTAACCGGAAGAAGAGATACCTCTTGAGATATGTTTGGAGTGTTGTGGGGGAGCAGGAAGAAAGGCCAGATAGTGAGAGTATCGTTAGTGCTGGGTATAGTCATTGACATTGAAACCAGAGTAGTCTCTTGGATATCGGATTCAGAATTCAGATTAAAAAAAAACTACCTTGGCTCTGTGTTATGGAAGGGAAGAAGCAGGAGAAGAAGGGAGCATGCCTGCTCTCTCTATAGAACACTGATTGCCTCCTGTCTCCTGCTGCTCCTAGCTGCACACTAACCACTCAGTCTCCTGCCCTCCCCAGTGACATCTCCTCAGAAGATTTTGTTGAAAGGCTCTCTACCATTTCTTGTTGTTCTTGATGTAATTTCTTCCCTGCCATATCTTGATCTGGCTCTGGGATGGATGTTGCCAGGTCATTTCTTTGTCATCAGGGGAACACAGACAGTCTTATAAAATCTCATGCCATTATCATATTGCCTATTTTTAGCTCTGCTATATAAGAAAAGCACAGAGGAGTTGGTGCTGTCACTTCTGTGAGATTCATGCATGGTCACCAGTTTAACAACTTTATTTTTACCTACCCAGGGAATCACATGAACTCATGATAAAATAATTTTTCCTTCCTGTCTTTCTTTTACTTAGCTGTGAGATCTCTGTGCTGCAACAGATGTATGAGCAGGAGAGGAGAGAGGAAAAGAGGGGACGGGTGGGTGCTAAGGGAAAAAGCCTCATGGGCACGGCTCTACACAGTACTCCTAATCCTCGGCTGTCCAGGCCCGTTTTCCTCTTTCATGGAGGCTGCCATGGCTCTGTTTGGTACACTGGCAATGTAAAGGGCCTTTGAAGTATGTGTGAGTGTAAATTACACCCTTTAAGGCTCCTCCACAGTGTATAAAAGAGCTTAAGTGTGAATTAGAAACAGATGTAACTGTTTTCAAGCAGGTACAGTATCACCTGCAGTAATAGCATGTGAAAAATCCTTGCACTCATTTTTGTTACCTAGATTCAAAGTAGCAGAAAAATGAATGATGAAAGTGAGGGGTTTATGTTACTTTAATGCTTAATGATTTACAGAATGATGTACTTACTGTGATTCAAAGAAACTGCTTACTGATAGTACTTCAGACTACCTATTTTTTTATTAATGAGGTCAACTTCTAAGCAAGGTTGCTTGCTGTAGGCACAAATTCTTCTGAAAATGAAAGTGCTTCATTTCCTCTATGAGAAGATAAGCCAGATAATGCTGAAAAGGAGCCATCTAATCCCTGACCTGTGTAGCCTCTGCCACATGAACTCAGGACTCGCTCTCCATCCCCAGCAGCATCAGCATCCCTTCCTCACGCATCCCCAGAATAACAGCCTTGCAAAGCTGCCTGTTCCTCTGAGGAATAGCCACAATTCCCCAGCAGTGTGTCCTCAGCATCATTTCCCTGGCTGGGATGTTCAGCAGTATGGTGCTGCTGCCCCTGTGGCATTTCCAAGCGTGTTTGTCTGTGTGTTGATCTTGGTAATGTTTCTGTGGGTGCCTCTGGCATGGAGCAGCTCCCCACCAGGAAGGAACTGTCCTCACTGAGGTATTTTCTGAAAATTGTCTGAGTTGTTAGTCTGACTCCATTCCTGTTCAGTGATAAATCATATATACTTTCCAGGACAGAAAGATACTTTTTTTAAAAGTATCTCTATCCAGGAGATTCTTTTTATTCGTGTGAAGTGGCTGTGGGTCGCATTTACTCTGTTCCCAGCTCAAAGACAACTAACTGTTGTCAGCATTTTGGTTTGTTTCACTTTGGTTCAGATGGATCCTACCTTTGTTTCCTCAGAGTTTGCTTTTTAATCTTCTCGTCTAGTATTCTGGTCTCCCTGTGCATGGAAATAAAATTCCAAATAGAAGTAATCTGGGTTCCAGCCAGTGCATTTTCAGAGTAATCTGAAAACTCCTGAAAGCTTCTGAAGATTTTCTTCTAAAACCTCTCTGCATTTTTACCAAATTAGCTTGCTTTGCAATGTCTTTACAGGCTTTGTCACCAAATCCTTCTGCTTATCTGGTTCAGCAGCTCTGACCTCAAAATGTTGTACTTGACTTGAGATCCATGAGCTCTATGTACAGAGGAAACAGTCAGACATGCAGCACCTTTCCCAGTAATCTAAATAGCTGGAAAAGCTGGAAATGGTTTTACACCCACACCGTTCCACACTGAATATTCTTAGCTCATCCTGTATCCTCGATAGAACCAGGTTTGAGGCCAACATTTAGAAGCAGTTTGGTAATCCAGGAGATTTTAAAATTCCATTTCTCGAGTAAACACAAGTCCCATCAGCTCCTTAATTCCTAAACTGCTTTTGAGAATTGGCTTGAAGTCTCCCAGTCCATCTGTTGGGCAGCTCCTCTGGTTCCCAATGGGCATCACTGTCTAGAGATCCCAATCTGTTTCAGAGACTGTGGGGGAAAAAAGCTTATATACTGTAGTCTTCTGTCTTGTCTAATGTAGAAGGCCAGATGCAGATAGGAAAGTAAACATCCTTTCTGAGCCAATAGAACTAGAGATGTCTATCAGTTTAATTGCTGAAATACATACTTACTTCAAAAGGAGATTAATGAGGTCATTTTTATTGACCTCATAGAACAGATCCCAAGGTATTTTGTTGCATAGTGAAATTTTTGTGCGGTTCCCTGTTTTCAGCTATGACATCTTGAGGGGTGTACTCTTTTAATCAAGGATGACGGACATCCACTAGAATGATCTAATTAATTTATGACTTTTCTTTGAAGAAGTAATTTTATATTGATTGATCTCCACTGGTACCCACCGGCATCTGATGAAACTTTGGTAGTAGCCACATTTTTATTATACTTGCCGTGAAAACATTTTCATTTTGTTGTTCTCCCAGTCACAGAAACGAAGTTATAGAACTTATAAAATAAGTTATAGGAAGGTATGTGTGAATTTTCTAGTTGTTCCTGGGGAAAAATAAAATCTCTTTTCTGCCACAGGCCTGTTTTTTAACTTCTATATTGTTTTTCACCTAAATGTTTGCAGTGAGTTCAGGGCAGTACACCTAATCCAAAACCCAATATTATTTTGTCTACTAATACATCTACTCACGTCTTTCCTCACAGAATAAGGTTAGCTTGATCTCACTGATCCTAGGTATTTTATTTTTCTCCTCCTTCCACCTATTAGCTGCTGAATATTCTGCCTGACATTTTGATTCCCTAGCACTGAACCAGAAAAGAAAGGGGAAGGCAGGATTAAGGGAGGAGGGACAGATTTTCAGCTGCATCAATGTTTTTGAGGAAAGCAGCAAGTAAGCCTCCTGACTTAACTGCTGGGTGGCTTTCATGCACACTGGTTCAGGGATCCCAGAACAGCTGAAATTAGGGAGAAATCTGAGGGTGTTTCCAAATAACACTGGCTTTCTTGCCCTTTCATGATCTTGCCCTTCTGTTGATACAGGAGTGGGGAGAGCAGTGTTTCTATGTTGGAGCTGCAAGGTACCCTAAATTAGATGCTAGATGAGGGATAAGGTGGCTGGTGATGGCAGCATTCCACATGTTGCACTGGAGGAGTCACTGTCTGGAAGAGCCCAGTCCCAGCACAAGGGACATCCTGGAGGGTTACACTGGGAGCCTATCATCATATTGACTCTTGGACACAAGGAAGCTCTTTCTTCATGAAGGCTTCTTCATGAAGGTCCTTCCTCCAGGGATAAAATTAAAAGTAAATTCATGTAAATATAAACTGATCAGGCTGCTGAAGGTGATGCAAGAAGGAAAAATCAATGTCGGTGTGTGCTTCAGCCCTCTTCTTGAGCTTTTCTGTCTTCCTTTTTCCAAGGTGCTCCTCTGGCCCACAGTCAGAGCTGGCCAGAAGAGCAGGCAGGGTGTCAGCACTGGTGACTGCCCCCGCACAAGTACAGTCTTAATATATAATTTTAAATACATACTGATGGACACAAATCTTTGTCTGAGAGTATTTATTCAATTACATCCTCTTCTTCAGTCCATGACACAATACAATAGGATGGATTATATAGCCTGTAAGCATGAACACAGAAGCCATGCTCTCAGAAGAGAAATACTGAAAAACTACACAATTCACTTTTAAAGTTGATACAAAACAGAGGGTGTCAGACCTCACCACGGTGCAATGTTTGATATGTTTACTAGTGATAGAATGATATCTAACACAGTTCAAATAACTCACCCCATCACTAAGTGAAGCCTTCCTCTTCCTATGCATGATATCTCTAGGAGCAGCCCTCTACTCATGAAAGACTTCACTGTGAGGTGAAGGATGTTGCTGAAGGAAACCAGCAGACCCTGAAAAATGCTCCCTGCTTAGCTTCTTATTTGCAAATGCTTTTATGTCTCTGACGTTTGCATGCATTTCTACTCTGAACAAGAAAAAAAGGTAATGACAAGAAAGGATGATCAGCATTCAAGCTACGTATCTAAGCAAGCAAGGTGGCGACCAAGAAAGGTTTCCCTGAGGAGTTATTGTTCATGAGCCGAAATGATGACTACAACAGAGTGTTTGACACCATATAGCCTTGGCAAAGATCACCCTGGCTGAGTTACATAGAAGAACAAGCACATACCTAATAAAAAAGCAAGACTGTGATCTGTATGATTTTGATAATGTGATGTTATTCATTATCCTGACATTTGTAGTTTAATATTCCTCTAATTTAATTCAATTAGCCTAACCAATGAATAGGTGGCTCACACCCCCAAAAAGCTGAACCCATGGATGCCTTCAAGCTCCTACCCATACTGATGGCATTCTTCACCCTCTAGTTTATACAGGGCAGGATTTGTTTTTCTGTACTGTAAATTAGCATCTGAGATCTTCAACATGAATCACAGGCCTGGGAGCAGCTAACCAGTTAATTAACATTAGAAAAAGTCACTGCTCCCTGTGATCTGATTTCTTACTCAATATGGTGAAACTAACCACTGCTCAAGCACTGACTTGAATCCCCTATCCAAATAAATACAACACATAGGGTGGTGGAGAGAAGAAGGAGAAAGGAGGCAAGGAGAAAAGGTTTATAACAAAGGCCAGTTTTGAAGCAATTTATGATTTAGCTCACTGTTGGTATGCTTTGTCTTTGAAGCAGGTGCTTTCTGTAAGCTCAGACTAACAGGGACCTGCCTCAGGCTTCTGCCTACATGGATGTTCAGCTCTGTCACCTCCATCAGAAGCCTTCCTCTTTAGTTTGTTCATCCCCTGTTGGCTCAGTTTGTGACCACACAGCTGTCAGGGAGGGACCTTCAGGCATCTCCTAAGAGCTTTTAGGAGTTTAATGCATTTTTGATCCAAAGAACACACGTATGTTATCAGAAGCAGGGATAGCATTTTCAGGATCCAAACCACAAGTTTTTATATAAATAATACAATAATTCAACAGCTACAACTCCTTAACAAAGGCCTACGTTCTACATCAGCAGTTTTCCTTTGCCTTCTGCGTGTGTACCTGTGTTTTTCCTTTTGTTCCGCGCATAAACACACATTCAGATGCACATATGCACTGATATTTACCTTTCACATTGAAACTGAGCCATACCAAAGCCTAAATAATGTTTTAGTAGTATGGTTATCCAGATCAGTGCATATTAGAGCGTTTTGTGGACTATTCTGAGCTCTCAGCATTGAAGCAACTCCTCCAGTGTGCTACCTTTGCCAAGCAAAAGGAAGATTTTATAAATAATGTGCAGGTACCGTATGCTACTAGAAGGTATTTCATATTATGTGGCTTCTCAATTAAAAAACACCTAAAATAATGTGGTTACAATATGCAACTGATCACAATACAGCAAGAATCAAGTATTTCTGCAAAACTGGACATTTTCATCTCCTGCTGGGAGTATGATTACACCTTTTCAATATGCTAATCTGAGTCACACAAAGTTAATCTTGCAAAAGGCTTTTAACAATCTTTTTTAGTCATTTAGAAATATGCCTTGCTAGTTTTGCTTAGGTTATGCAAAAATAACCAACAGAGGTTCATTAAAGCTTTTGTTTGAAAGGTTTTGTTACAGGGTTTTTTTTAACTATTTGCTAAAACTGAAACAATATTTGAAGTTTTATCTACTGCCCGAATAGAAGTTTGGGACAAAATCTTGCTTCACCTTATGCATCCACTAACTACTCATATCTGTATCTGCTATTTTCTATCCTAAATCTGTCCATCTGCATCAGCATTTTCCCCTAAAAATCACATTTTCTTCTCGTGTCCTCTAATGTGCTCTATTGTGTGGATGTTCTCCTGCCACTGAATGTTCTGTTCTATTATTTTCTCTTTTCCTGTCTTTCTGTGGCCAGTTCTCCCTTCACCCTTTCCCATTTACTATTATGGACATATACATATATAAACTCCCTACACAGCATCAGAATTAGTTATGAGGTGGAAAAAGCAGGGATTCATGTGAAAGTGAAGTGGGGAAGCAGAGAGATCTGCTTTTTTTGTCTCTTTCTGTTTCTCTTCCAATTTCTACTAAAAAAAAAAAAAATTATGCCAGAAAAATTCCAGTAGCAGATTAGTCTATTGAAAAAGAGGTTTGCCACTCAGCCTGAACAATCATTTGTTAGCTGTCAAGATGGAAAATGCATCTTCTGAGGATCTGAGTGAAGTCTTTCAGAAATGACCCAGCACTGAAGGAAGTCTGATCCTTCTCCTCCTTTGAAATTCACAAGCAAGATCGTTAAAGTGTTTGCCTTAATTTTTAATTTCTTTTTCTCCCATCCTCTGATTCTCTAGCCTTCACACTTGCCTTTTTTCTCTGACCTCTGCTTCTCTCCTTTGATCGTTATCCTCAAACCAATCTTCTTTGAAGACTGTTGCATTCCTCTGTGCCTACTGAAGCAAATTCCCTTTCCCCTTACTGCCTGCTTGCAGTCACTTTCCCACTTAGCTTGGCCAAGGGGACAGTGCTGTAGATATAAACACCAGGGGATATCTCTATTGGAGCAAAAATATGTCTCACCGCCTGAGAAACAGATTTCTTAATGGCTCCACTGGAAATGTGACTGGCCTCTCTGCAGAAAGTCTTATGCCTGATGTGTCTCCAGGAGGCACAAACAAGGCCACAGCCTTTTGTACAACTGGTAAGCAAGTTTGGGGTCAGATGTTCGGATTTCAAAAGGGAGCCTTTTGATATTGTATACAAAAAGCATACTGGGTAAAGCATGCAGCATGTCCAGCTCTGTCCATGAAAAGAATTCCTGATACTGGCAGTTTTTCAGTGCTACATTTGAAGTTGCTTATTGTTTTCTCTTACTTCCTCTGAGTTCCAATTGGATGTGTATTACTGCAGAGAATTTTTCTATGGAGCAACAGCCATCAAAAAAAAAAGCAGAACCAGCAGTTTGTGTATGGCTCTCCCTATGTCTCTCTTTTAACTGGCATTAGAAGGACAAGTTTTTAATTTTAACATGGTTATGTAGCACAGCAGGGATTACAAAACTAGTTTTGAATCGAAATGCTGCTGTGGAACAAGTTTCTGTTTCTGGAGTCCAAGCCAACTTTTCTTGATGTAACTAGAAAGAGGGACAGAGGTCTCTAATTAACCACGTAGTGCACACCTTGGGACGGCATTATGGCAGCTGTGGGGGCAAGTGGTGCAGGATCAGGACTGCTCTGAGCACAGACCATGCTTTCCAGCACTAGCTTTGGCACAGATTTTCCTCTTCAGCTTTAGGCAAGCAAGCTGGCCTTGCTGGCTCAGTATCCATGCTGCCCCCTTTCCCAGGCAATAATGACAATTATCTCTTTGTAAAGGACTTCAGAGAATTACAGGGCCCCATAGCTGCTATGGCCTGAATTCCTGATTACATACAGGTTCTTTTTCAATGCTTCCAGTCCTTTTTCAATGCTTAAAGGTGCCTTTATGCAGCCAGTGATGTAAAGATCCTTTATCTAAGTCACAGTTGATCCCCACGTATCTGGGACACTGTTGTGTCCATGACACTTGTTACCGGAAACTATCATCAGGGATTTGGCTTTATTCTAATGCTAGTCCCTCAGCTCTGTTTGTTGGTGTAGCCCAATTACCAAATGTGGTCTCTTCCCACTGACATCTTTTCTGCAAGAAACAGAGCAGCATAACCTATTTTCAAAGTCAAAGCCTATTAAATGAAAAGGTCTCCAGCTCCCAATCATGGGCTAGAAAACATTCAGCTCAGAAAGGCCATTTCCACCTCCCACTGTAAAAGCAGCATCATTTTTTCTCCCAGTGACTAGATCTGCTGCCATGGTTACAGCTTCACATGGAGTAGGGTCACCTTCCCTTTCAAGAAAAATCAATGAAAGATTCAATTTACACTATCCCCATATCAGTCACATTTTACACCAGTTTTTACTGCCTTAATGTTCCATTCTCCAAAAACGAAGAAGCAAATGGGGTGTCAACAAACAGTGGGATGGAGATGAGGGAAGCAGACGTCAGGTTGATAAACAGATACCAGCACTGATTAATTAAACAGCTCTGCACATTAACGAAACCTTCAAGCAACATTTCCTATTCTCCTCTTCCTAACTCTTGCACTCATAAGCTTGCAGCTATTATGAGTTTAGTATTTCCAAGAGACAGAGCTGTTTTGATAATGATAGTGGAACTTGTTATGTTAAGACATATTTAAAAACTGAAATTGACCTCTCATGTCCTTGGGCAGCTCTCTGCCTCCCACCATACTTAATTACAGAGGACAAATGTACAAACCCAAAACCTCTCTACCTTTTTCACTGAAACATGCTTTCCTGACACACCGATATTGCCTACTAAAGTGACGATAAACTCAATTTTTATAGAGTTTTTTGTTTCAGAGGAAGGAAGAGAGGAAAGTGTGGAGGTGACTGAGCAGCCACCCATGCTGCAAATCATGTTTGCAAATGCTATTAAACTGACAATGGCATTAGGAACTTCCAATGCCCTCAAGACTATACTATTTTTCTTTCACCTACAATTTCATGAATAAAGTGGGATACTTTCACTACAGCTCTCAGGTGGGTTTGAGTTACCTCAGCCCCACAAAATAAGGTAGCATCTGATTGCAATAAGCTTAGTGACTTTATTCCCAAGGTGACATTTCTCACTAAACCTTTGCATCATTAAGGCAGTCACCAATTGATGCACAAATGCTGCAGAGGAGGTTCTACCCTAAGAAAGACTGCAAGGTATTGGAAATTTTGGAAAACCAGTCTATTTTTAAGCATGTATCACACGGAAGAGAGAGGGAACCCAAGTTGACTTGCCTTCTGATCACTCAGCAGTAGCAGGAGAGGCAAAATGGTCTCTCCAGACCCTTTCCCCAGCTCTGGGTCCCAGTTCTTTCCTTTCTGACACCTTTGCTTCTCACAACACGAGCAACCAGGTAGGTCTCTGCTCACAGTACTTCATGTTTATGATTTCAGAATTTTATTTTAGCCATGCTGCTGAGCAGCACAGTTAGCTCAGGGAAGAAAATTTACCCTGGAGGCCACTTCAACTCGTGACACCTCTGGTGCAGCTGACAGCAAAATGCTACCTGTGAAGGCTTTATATATAACATCTCTCCACTGACAGCTGACAGCCCCTTCGTCTTGGTTTAGCTGCCACATCTGCTTGACAGAAAAGAATTGAGGGATACCACTTCACCACACATTTAAAACATTAAAAAGTGGAAAAAACATCTTTTCTTAACACTGTAACCCCAAGCCAGGGGCTCTCTTCCCACAAAATACTTTCACAGTGAGGACTGAAGGAGGTTAAATTTTTAGCTGCTTTGTCCCTGAAACTGAAAGATGCATTTCCTGAACTAAAGGCAGACATCTTCATTAGTCTTTTGTAGCTGAAGACAACCCTCTAGGGCACAATGCAAACTAACCATAGGTTGACACTGATATGAAAAATAACATAAAATCAGATTTTTTTGATTGATCTTCCAGTGGGCACTTTCTAAACACTGGGTTTATCACTGTTGTGTCTTTAAAGAATGACATCAGGTATGAACCTGTCCCAGTTTTTACCTCTGCAAAATCTGTAATCCACTTGGACGAATATCTTCTCACATCTAACAAGCTGAACTCCCAGCATGAGTCCACAGGATGAATCTGGCTTTAAAAACACCTGTTTCATCATGGCTTTTGCAGGTAGCAACAGGCAATCAAGACTGGAAAAAGGTATTTAAGTTTCTTAACTGAAGACACTCCTCACTTATTCTTTACAGCTTAAACCTTCCATGTTTGCTTTGTCTCTACTCAAGATAACTATGGTTTGAGAGTAAAGTCTGTTCTGACATTTTGCAGTTTGGGAAAGAAATCCAGGACAGTATGCACTTCTGCTAGTGTCAAAGAGGAAGCACTGACATGGATATAAATGCAGATAGGAGAGGAGGGACTGAAATGAGCTGGGAACATTGCACCCAAAAGCCAAAAAACAGCCATGCGTTTTTATCTCATGTGTTACAAACAGCATATGCCAGGAAAGTGTTGTCATTGCTACTCACAGGTCACATACTGCCAAAGGAGTGTGATGGTGGAAGAAAAGCAAAGACCCATCTGCAGAGCCAGAAGCTAACACAGAGCACTCTTAGCTTTCTTTGTGGGTAAATTACACACTAAGCATGCTTAGAGACCCAGACAAATGGACATCTGTTGACACTTGCAGTTTTTATTCTGTCTCCTGTGTCATCATAGTCAGGCACCAATTTAGCATTTCCTAGTGAGATCATTGCATCAAAGTTAAGCCTGGGGTTGTCCTGTGGCCAGCTCTGCTCAGCTCTAGAGAGTACAGGAAAGGGCAGCCCTACTTCTCCATAATGTCATTGCAAAATGATACCAGCATGGGTCTGAGCTTGCTGTTACAAGTGACTTTGAGGAGTTTAATCTTTGTTTAATTTGTTCTACTGATTTCTTCTACACCAACAGGCCATAGTATTTCATAGAACTGTCTCTTATTTGGTTTTATTGTTACTGTGTTTAAAGCCTAAAAAAAATGCATTTCTTTGTCTGTGGCGTAGTTTTTCTGCCCTTGAATTTCGGGGATCCTCTGTGATATCCAAGCACCCTGAAGCATTAAGATGAGCTAAGATGAAAATCATACTAACTGCTTCTCAGTGCTCATGCAAACCAAAAAGAATAGAAGTGAAACACAGATTCAGTGTCATAAGGCCCTGACTGATGTCATAATGCCCTGATTTACCTCCCAATTACCACTAACAGAAAATTGCTCTTGCTGGGAATGAAAAGCCTGTGGACCTTGACAGCATGTGCACAATGCTGTTTATAGACAACAGCTTCATAATAGCTGACCTTGAGGAACTCTGCTGGGTCTGTAGCTTTCCTCCTCTCCTGATGCTTCCTGTAAACAACAGCAGCTGACAAAACCAGTGCAAAAGAGGGAGAAGGAAAAGTATAACTTCATTTAAAAAACAAATCCACAGCTAGTCAAAGCAATTTAATCTGTTAAATAATTGTGTGGGCCCTGCCTACCCCCATCTCCCACTGACTTCAACCACTTTTGCTGATATCAGCTAACTGACCTGTGAGATGTATTCTCCTCTGACTCAGCAAACTGAACTGTAGTGACTAATCACCATTCAACTCACATTAAACAGAGTTTCTAATTTAATTTTGGTACAGATTTTCGGGTTTTCCAAGTGACATCTCTGGCAAATTAGCAGCTAAAACATAGCTTCTGTATATCACCAACAAAGGATCTACACTATCAGCAGCTAGCCCATTTTCAGAAAGATAGCCTGAGGCAGGAAAAGACAGCTAGTTCTGTGGGGGTTAGACTCGTGCCAGATTCTCTAAGCTTGCCCTGCTTTCACCTCCTGCCCAGCTCTCTGCCACAGACCTGCCTCCCTAATTCCTAGGAAGCACCCTTATTGCCATGGGCCGTCTGCCCTGCCATAGCTATGGCTCTGATGCTTCATAATTCACTGCTCACCAGTGGCCTTGCCCAGGCCAAAACCTTTTTTACCGCTACAGACAGATTTTGCTCTCTTATTTGGTTTTCTCTGGCTGTTGCTTCATCCAAGTTCTTGCAACACATTGTTTTACACTACATTTATTTTCCTGCCTAACGTTTCTCCTTATCAACCCTGCATGAGCTGAAGCAGTGCTACTAGCATTGCCAACAAGACATTTCATGATAGATTTATATCCATGAAGATGAAATGGTATTTTATTACCCAAGGTCAGTCTGAACTGTGTCTCTGGGGATCTGTCTTTTCCATTTGGAGCTATGACTCCAGGTGCCAAAATTTCCTTCAGCTAGATTTCTTGCATAATGAATGAGCGTGCCAATACTGTTCTTTTCCATAGGAAACATCATGGTTTGTAATGTCAGCTGTCAAATACTTACGGTCAATATTCACCATGATGGGCACAATACAAAAACAATCCAGAAAGTTCATCCCCCAAACATTTACATTAGTTCTCTTACTAATGATTTTCCAAATTTTGCTGCTGTTAGGGGTGTAGTGTGATACTGAGAGCCAAGTGTGAGAGTGCTTGTAGGGAAATCTGACAGATGATCAAGTCTGACTAAGACAACAAGCTGGGAGGGCAGTCAACCCCTTTGCTCTGTTTTCACAGAATTAAGGAAATGTCTGTCTCCAAGACAGGCAAAGCCAGCTTTTATATGTTCAGCGTTTTAAAAGTTTGAATTTCTGATAATGGCTTGTTTTGTGCTGCACTGTGGAAAAAAAGCCACTATGTCCACCAGCGTCCTCTGAAACTAAGTCATTAGCTGATATAAAGAAATGTCCAACATTCCTATTACATTGTATTTGAAAAGAATTCATTTGTTAACTCAGTAGTTGATCAAGCCATGGAAAAATGTCTGCTAAAGCATTACGTCTTGTGATCTGCATGTTTGCTAGGATAGTAGGAGTAAAAACATATTTTAGCATATTTAATCTGTTTTGCAGTCATAACATTTTTGCTCATTCTAGTAACAGCAAAGAAATTCTAGAAAGGCAGTGACCTGGGAAATTTATAGTTAGCATTTTGTGACCTTTATCTCAACAGCTTTTTAAAATGAAGATTAAAGAAATAATTAGGCACTGGAATTAAAGTAACTTTCAAATGTTCTTGAAACCTAAAATAGCTGCTAAGGAAAGCAATGCTGAAGTTTGGGACTACACGTTATTTAATGAAAGACAATTACTTTCTCCATCAGAAAAATCACCCCCCTGTGGTGCTCTGATCAAGAACTGCTTTCTTCTTCTTTGTCAGCAACAGTAAGCATATCTTCTTGCCTGGTAAAGAGAAGTGGTTCAAATCTCTGCTGTAGGGGTTGTCTTTTCAAGAGTAGGAGGGTTCACAGAGCACTAAACTACAGAAACATACCCCTTCTGCTGCTACTGACTTTCCCGTGGGGCCTGTCTTCAGCTTGGTTACTTGTATGAGATATAGCACTGTCCTGCTGAACAGAAATGTGAGGATAATTTAGGGCAATCAGGCAGTACAGAGAGGGAGAAGCCATATGGAGATACCCAATGTTACAGGATGCAAAGTAGATTCTACTGGAGAAGCTTTATGTTAGGATCCCTTTTGCCTTGTATCTCATGCAGATATGCTAAATGCATGCAAATTACTGCAATCTTGATTTGGCAGCACATTGCATCTCCTTTTCACCAGTTGCCAACAAACTGATAAAACCAAGTTGAAAACTGTTTAACATTCAGAGCACTACCACAAGTATGAAGGAACAAACTGCACTGGACTTGAAAGATCCTTAGGAACAAATTTTTTCAATTGACAGTGCTTTACTCTTTGTGGAGAAGTCAGAATTGTCTTTTTCAAGTTAATTATATGTTCCTACGGAAAGCTATTTCAGATAGAACATGGTTTTCAGGAGTAATACTCTCAACAGTTTCCCTCCATCTCTTGTGCTACTTTTATAGTAGCATTAACTGTCTCCTGTTGAAGCCCATAATACTTCAGCAGCTGCTCACTTTGAAATGACAAAAATCCCTACTGACTTGGGATGGCATAAACACATTTAAAGACTTTTTATTTATAGAAAAGACTGAAAGACCTCTGTTTGTCTCATTCTTCTCAAGTAGTGCTAGCCAAAAATATTTCAATGCAATGCTTTTCAGTCAGAGAACACTATTCCAAGGAAATTACGCCATTTAGTGGAATTGCGTTCATTAGCGTCAAACTCATAGGAGAAACCAGCAACGATCATGATACACACACAGAGCACATTCCAGACAACCACTTACCTCAAACTGTGTAGCCACCTGACATAGCTGTATAAAACTGGGCACAGATCGTGCATCTGGATAAAGCATTATTACATATGACAGCCTGGATGGTAGGTGATTAGCTCCCTGGGAACCAAAGTGTCCAGGTGAAGTTCATAGTACTCTGCTCAAGAAGGAAAGAAAGAAAGAGGAAGGAAGGAGAAGCCCTCAATAAAACTGACTTATGAAGTGATATGACTGACTCATTTTTTTAAAAAGCCAAGTGGGGGAAAATTCAAGCCCACATTCAGACACCCATTTTTGGATACATAGAATTTAAAGGCTCAGGTATGAAATATATGTATAGATTTTCATTGAAGTCAGCAGAGATCTAATTCTCCATACTTTTGCACCCATGGGGATGCCTATTGACACCTGAGATGCTCTAGAATGTTCAAGACATCCACGGGTATGATAAATTCGATATAGGACCTACAGAAGACCTGCACCCTTGTGGAGCAACAGCTTGAGGCCATGCAGTTTTGACGAGCATTGCCATCAATAGTTTTCAGTCAGTACAGGCAATGGAATTCTCAAAATTTGGCATTTAATAAAATGTATGTAGTTGCTTCAAGATAAGCTGAACAACTCTCTCGAGTTGTGGTTGGTTGGTTGGTTGGTTGGTTGGTTGGTTGGTTGTTTTTTAAGAATGAAATTGTAGTGACAAAGTGAGCCAATACTTCTGTTTAGTAACACTGTTACTTTACAAGAATACTGTGTAGGTGGTCAATACCTGAGCCTCCCTGTGGGAACTAGGTGAGACCAGAGCTTCGCAGGTTCTTCCTACCAGCCTGCTTGGGCAAGAAAGGATTGAGTAAAATCATTGTCTGTACCACACAGGTTTGACAGAACAACACTGCAACTTCACTCAAATCAGGGTGGGCAGATTCTGTCTATCAGATCTGTCAGAAAAACATTGCTGTTATTTTCAGGACTTAGACGCATGCAGTGGGAAGGAGCATCGTTATGAACTCATCTTGAAGCACCAAAGACAAGAGGTTTCGCTTGCAAGGTCATATTTTTTCAAGGCTATTTAAAGTAGCATTGAGATGACTGACCTACAAAGACATTTGTGGGCTAGGGAGAAAATAAAGCCAAAACCTAACTAAAGTACTAGCATAGAGTTTTACAGGAATGTGAAATTGCTGTGAAAATGTTTCCATGTTTATACAGTAAATTGAAGCACAGTCCAAGAAGCATGTGGCTAAAACCCTTTACTCTGCCTTTATGAATTATTAATTTTAACTGGGCCAGAAAGTGACTCAGTGGAGAAGAGGAACCAGGAAAACCATGTGCTTCACTGGGTTGGAAGGAAATAGGAAGAACAGTTTGCAGCAGTGATATTGACTCCTGGCCTCCCCATCCTACTGATATTTCCTCCTCCCCCAGCATATTTCTCAGACCTTTAATACATATTCTTCAGTGTAAATATTAGAAATCCTTGTCCTTAATTTTAAGCAAGTTGTATTTGGAAGGTATTACTGGGAAAGATACTATAAGTCAGTAAGTCTCATTATGACCTGACCAAAATCTAGTCGCATTTGAAAACTGTAGTCTGAAAATACAACCTGCTAGGAAAAAATGATCCAGTTTTAAAATTAAAACATGCTTCTCTCTTCTTTAGAAGGGAAAAATGCAAGGAGGAGATAACTCTCCAATATTGTCTGAACAGGGGTGTACAGTGAAGGCCACTTCAAAAATGTTATAAAAAAAAACTTTAGGAGGACTGGGAAAGAACAAGGATAAGCCAGAAAATATAGGAAAACTATTTCTAGGCAACACAACCTCACAGTTTACTAGAGCAAATAAGGTTTGTGAAAAGTACAGAAGTTCTCTTGGACATACACTAACTCCAAGACATTTCTGTTGTAACACAGAAAGTCTTGCAGCTCACAGATACATTTTGCTCATAGGTGCTAAATGGCTCCAAAATAAAGGGAAAAGCATCACAAACAATAGGAAATGGACTGACATGGCGAAAATTACTTGTTATATTCTTCAGACTTGTATTGTTCTGAAATGGGTGGAGTTCCTAATTTGGTGGCACATTTACTTAGGAATAAAGCAAAATAACTGTTTTAACTGAACATTGAAATCTGACAGTATGACGTAGAACATTAACTTACAAGTAGTAAGGTGCTGCAGGATAAAACAACTCTTGAACCTCTACTTGGAATTAAAAATCTCTTAGCTCTATGTCTTCCAGTTCAGTCCACATATAATACAAATGGAACAGCTTTAGCTTCCCAAGAGGAACTGTCTGATATAATTGTAATTCAGCATGTGTCTACTGCAAACATCTGAGGCAATGCCAGACACAGTCACCTTAGCAGACTGGCAAAGAACAACCAGGAGTGCAGCTTTCTGATTTGGGGGAAGTCTAGCAATGGTGGGGTACAGTCTAATTAAAATTAGAAACAGCAACAAATTAAATTCTGATCAGTAAAGACCATCCCTTCTCTGTACACGTTACATCTTACTGTCCCCGATAGTAAGTCTTCTTTCCCATGAAAATAACTCTGTTCTCTTTTCCTCAGCAGAATTCTGCTCCCATCTGCACAGAGCAGTCTAAACCCAGATATGACTCTTGGACAGTTTGTACCCTTGTGAGATCTGCTGCATTTTATACAAATTAAGCATTGTCCTTGGTACTCCGGAACAGGATGAACCTCTTTTCCTATCTTGTTTCCTCTGCAGAGAAAGCACTAAGCACGTAATTGTCACTTTTAGGAAGGACAAATGATTTAAGCAATGAGTTTCTGCAAAACGTAGCAAAGCCTGAAGAAAATTAAATCTGTAAGCATTCATCCAAGCTCACTATAAAACAAACAAACAAAACTAATGACATAACAAGAACACACACTAAAATCAAATTCCTGCAATAAAAATACAACAGTCTTGTTTGGCTTGATAACCCAATGGCTCCCTCTGCAGGGTGACATATCTCATCTGGATGTAAAATGGTCTTGCTATGTAACTGATGGATATCTCAAGCTGTTTCCAGTGGAAGCTGACATATTCTTAGGATCAGTGAATCCCCTGTGTCCAGATACCACTGTGTGTTATGTGCAAAATAAATGTATGATATATTCTATTTAAAGTACATGCTGTCTCACTTGAACATCATTCTCTCAAAAATTTTTATATGTACCAGTTCAGTCCCTTTTCGCACTGCTAAATCAATGACACCTTCACAAACCTCCTTGCAATAAGGCAGAGATCTCAAATACATTGTGCTTCCCTCTTTAATTAGCAGAGTCCATGCATGTGAGCTGTTCTGTTAGAAAAGAACACAATTTTGATGAAAGAATGTTAAAACTAGTTTAAAAAAAATACCCAGAAAAAAATAAGAATATGGAAAGGACTTCACTCAGAAAAACAACAAAGCTTTGCTAGTCTGAAAATTCTATTTCTAACAACAATAAATGTCTAGATAAAGAAAGGAAGGCATGGTTACCAAACTTTCTGATAATTGACATTTTCAACATAATTTCTGAGTCTGTTCATTATCTTTCAGAGAAAGACATGATCATTAATGTGCCTCTTAGTTGTGCTTCAAGGACCGGTTATTAGGAGTTGATGTTCAAAAGCTAAGGCTTGGGACGTACTGTTCCTGGGAAACATTCTGTCCACTTTAGGTAGCAACATGTCCTTTTCTAATCACTAATTTCTCATTCACCTTGGAAATTGGCAGCGTACGGTCCCCTAAATTTCTTTTAAAAGCTAAGTGTCTCTTACAATACCCTGATCTGACTGTATAAAACACAGTTAGAGAAAACTCAGAATAAATATGATTATTATTCTATCACACCTTATTGCAGCAGTGGGTACCAATAAGCCATTTCAAAACAGTTGTCGAAGCAAATGCTCCCCACTGTCAGTACATTTCACAGTAATTCTCTAGAGACCAGACATGCTATTAAGTTTAATAAAACTAGCTCCAGGGCAGGAGACAGACTGCTATATCCTAAGCTCTTACTTAAAATTTTAAATACATCTAAAATTCATGAGTTGGACTATTTTGTGTAGCCATAAATAGACATCTTACTTGAACTATTTATTTACTGAGCATCTCTAGATGCTGTTACATACTCCGTATATGTACCATTCATATTGCTACCATCATCTCCTCAAACTAGAAGAAATAGCAGGCATTTTTCTAGTGGTTTTGAAAAGAAAATGATGTCTTCCCACACTTTTTTTTCCCCTATCCTGACCTACTAGCCCCTCACTTAGAAGCTTTCAGGCGACTGAGAAACTGAAAATCATAAATAATTCTGTGGATTGTAAAGTTTCACTGATTTCTGATGGGTTCAGGTAAACACTTATTTTACAACTATCTCTATAAAGCCACAAGTCATGATTAATAGGAGCCATAATGTGACATTGAGGTGTACACTGGTGTTATGTGATACACATAGATGCTGTACTAACACTATCTACCCAAAAGATCTTTTAAGCTCAGTGCTGAAAGTTTTCAGAAGCGGACAAAAATCCTCTTCTGTATTTTACCTCTAGGAGGATAATTAGAATTCACTTTCAAAAGCCCCCAAGTATACTTTAAACTCTCCTTAGACCCAACCAGCAGACATATTACTGAGAAGGTGATCAATGCATATTTGGCATAAGGAAAGAAAACCCTGTCCAGTTGTGTAAAGGCCTCTTACTGAAGGCTTCAGCCTGACTTAGAAAAGAGTAATTGCAGATGGAATTTGCACTGACGCTGTTCTAGATATCAGTCATGGCCCATCCCGTGTACTCAATACTCAACTCACACCAACACAGCAAATCAAATGAAAGGCACAGTGTATTGAGGGCATATTGCTGCAAGTCAGTTAGATAAACCATGAAGACAATAGGATATGTGAAGATGAAGAGTATTTTTTCATTACTATCTCAGATCCATCCATCACAGAAACAAAATCCCATTTTAGTTACACCTGGAAGCTCACTAATATAACAGAAATTCAGTTAATATAGATAAATAAGAGGGTGGCAGAAAGCCTATTAAGTAAGGTTTAATAATTCTATGCTATATCCTGGCCTCAGTCTCAATCGTTTATCTATGAAGATAGACTGGTTAAAACCAGCATGGCTAATCGATACACATACACTTTATTCCCCCACAGAGCAGACCTCAGGCTGTTTTGAGAAGTAACAGATGGAATTTTACCTTCACTTGGAGAAAGTTTCAGCAAGGCTAAAAATTTATTTAGAAGAACTTTAATATGCTGCTCCAGGATCATGCTTACACAATCTATATAACCAGACTATCTGGCTGGATTCTCCAGAATGTGCAAAGACATAAGGTCCTCAAATTACCACTATGACAGGCCTTTCCTATTAGTTACAGATATCTATTTCCTATAATTTTTTTCAAGATAGAAGTATATGCAATATAAACAAAATAAAATAGACATGAAACAATGAATGCAGAGGAAATGTGTAAGGAAAACATGTTTTTAGGAGGCCAGGCTCATTATTCAGTCAGCAGGTACCGGGCTGAACAAGCCACAAGAGGGAGCTCAAACACTGTTGGAAAATGCAAGGAACCGCAAGGAAAAACAGCCAGGGCCAGGCAACGATTCATGCCGAGTCTGTTGTTAATAACGTGCCTTCTCATTTGTACTAAAAATCAATTTAATTTCCTCTTCAGATTTAATGCGTTACAAGTTTTTCTTCAATACAAATCTGGTCGGGAGAGAGCATGAAAAAATCTTTTTTTGTTTGAGCTGAATAAATGGAATGCAGAGCCAGGTCAAAACAGCAGGCAAGGCAGCCTTGGGCATCAGGCAAATGGAACTAAAAGGCTGCAGCGTTTGCCTGCGGCAGAAAAAACCGGAGATCAGCTGTGCACTTCTCCCTCCTGCTTTTCATCCCGCTTTTGCTGCCGCCGAGGGAGGGACGGGGGCATGTGCAAGTACCGGTCTAACCCCAAAGCAGCCAACCTTAAGCAGCAGGAGGAACAGGCATTCCCATCCTCTGGGACAGTTCCAGCCTCATCCCTCTACTTTTTTCCTTCTTCAGAGACAACAAATAACGCTCCTTAACTGTACTGACATAGACTGATGAAAGAAATACCTGACTGCAGATATTTTCAAACTGAGATGTTTGCATGTGTGTCAAATATGAGTTTGTGAAATCTTCCACCATCATGGCCAGATTTTTCTCATCTCTTACCTCTGGATATTAGACAGTCAAATTCCGTTCTTGAGCTGAAGGTTGTTTTTATAAGCCAAGGATAAATGTATTCTTAAAAACTGGTCTTTCTGGGTGGTTTAGCACAGTATAGTGGCTGCATATCCATTTCACTTAGCTGATGCAGTATTCTAGCAGGAAACAGCAGCAGGAGACCAGTGTTATGCAGGGGATGAGCAAAAAGGGTATGCTTGTGAATACTGATCTCCTGACTGATGTAATCATTGTGATAAATAAAAGTCTTAGTAGTTTAAGGCTCAACTCTTCTGCAATGGAGTTAGATACACTCAGCACAAATCCAGTTTCTTCTGGGAGCTGAAAAGGAGGAAGGTCACATGGCTGTGGAGCAGATCTGTTCCCATCCTGCAGTGTCTTGCCTCCATGGGACCCAGCACAGCAGCAGAAGCCCCAGCACTGCTAAGTCAGTGGGCACAGCTTCAGGATTCATGACTGCCTCAAAACACAGGGTGAGAGGGGATGCCTTCCCCAGCATGAAGGAGATGCTGAAATGCCTCCAAACAGAGTCTTGACACACCAGGTGTGTTGCTAGGAGGCAACAAGTCAGCTGAGGCTTCTGCATTTGCAGATTAAAAATGGTATTTTAGCTAAATCATTTTAGCTAAAAATGGTATTTTAGCTAAATATGTATTTTTCTAGTAATGCACAAAATCTATGAAACGTCCTTAAGAGAAATTAATTGGCTCTGAGGTTATCACAGTACTCACCACACCCATAATTTCCCTTTGCATGACAGGATCATGAACGTTCTTACCCACTAGTTTATTTTAAATCTTTATTAATTATATACCCTGCTCATCTCTTCTTATCCTTCTGTCTTTCACACTTTCTCCTTGTCCTCTTTCTCAGTCTGCAGTTCTGTTACTCAATGAACAACTAATTGTTCAAATGCTAATTCTTACCATCATCCATTGCCTGTAATGGGAGAGAAAGGTCCAGCATCAGTCTTTCCATCTACACTGTAATGAATTTTCCAGTTGTGACAACCCCAGAGTAGACTAAAGATGGACTTTCAAGTTTTTGAAAATATGACAAAATTGTGAATAACCTGATGCTACTCAAAGACTGATCATTACAAGACTTAAATTCTGTAGCAGGGTGTGAGTTTTGAAACAGTGCTGCAGTAAGCATAGAAAATAGTTATATCTAAAAGATGAGCAAATAGGACTGCAGCACACTAACTTCACAGAGCCACACTTACAAAGCTAATGACAGGCTACAAGAAAAAGTTACTGCCAACAGTTCAAAAAACTTAGTTTTAGGTCGTTAATTCAGCCTACAGCTCGAGAGACACTGACACCAAAAAGGCATCGCAAGGGCATCACAGCTGGGTGCCCACATTGCTGGCTCCACACTTTTTGATCTCTTAATGAAAATTCTTCATTTCATGAAAGGAAATGAAATCTCACAATTTCAAAGAAAATTTCACAGAGTTTCAGCTCATTTCATTCCATTCCATTGTTTTCACTTAATTTCAAAATTTTCAGTTTTTTCACACTAACCTTTTAGCAAGCTTGGGGCTGTAGCTGAGGTGTCCATCCCCATTAATGGCCCTAATCTGCAAGGTGTGAAGACACCAATGTTCTGGCCCTGCCATAATCCTCTTGGCACGCATTTTCCAGCCCCAGTGTCCCTGGAGCTCTGGGCTCTTTTCCTCTCGTAACCCCAACTCTAGGCCTAATGGCATCTGGTCGCCGGGACTGAGGTCCCCATTACCACGGGAGGTCCAGACTAAAAGGATGTAGGAGCAGCAAAGCTGGCACCCTGCTGGGATTGCCTTGGAATACCTTTTCCAGCCCCAGTGTTCCTGGAGCTGTAGGCTATTTTACTCTCTCAACCCTAACCCTAATGGCAGCCTGGCACTGTGGCAGAGGTCCTCATCACCAGAGGGGGCAGAGATTCAGAAGTGTGGAGCTGGCAATGTTGGCACCCTGCCGTGATGCCCTTGCACTGCCTTTTTGAGTGCCAGTGTCCCTGGAGCTGTAGGCCCTGCAGCTCTCCAAACCTTAACCCAAACCCTAATGGCAATTTGTGGCTGCTGCTGCGATCCCCATCACCATGGCTGGCCCAGATTCCAAAAGTGTAGAGTGAGCAATCTTGGTACCCTGCCGTGATGAAATGTCTTCATTTCACGAAAGGAAATGAAATCTCGTGATTTCAATGAGTAGCACTTCATGAAGTTTTGGTTCATTTCACTGTACTTCATTCCATTCCATTTCAAAAATTTAACTTCTCCTAAGAATTTTCATTTTTTTCAATTTCATTTCATTTCCTTGTATTTCCTTTCTTGTCTTTCCATTTCACTTCACTCCTTGATTTCTCATTTCATCTCCTTTCATGAAAGGAAATGAATTCTCACAATTTCAAGGAAAATAATTTCATGAAGTTTCGGCTCATTTCACTGCACTTCAAACAGAGTAGCTAAGATAAGAAATACACCACAACTTACAGTGTTTAGTTTTCATATATTGTTACATGATTGTCAGTGTGGTAAATATGTCCTACATCAATTAATAAAGAATCACACACTGTTATTGTTAATTACCCAAATTTTACCTTCACAAATCTGAACACTGGGTAGTTTCTGTTTAAAAACCCTCTACTTGTTCTTTAGAAAGGTCAACTGAAATACTATTGTTTTCTCATGACCTAGTACTTCCCTTCAAGCTGTATCCAACGAGCAACAACATCAGATCATGTCCTAGCTGGTGGGGAAAAAAATATTTCACCGAGAACAAAATTATATAAATAAGATCCATTTAATTATTCACTGAAGGCTCAATATACAGAAAACATTAAAATACCAAAAGTTCTGAATGGCAATCATAAAATATGCTTTAAGAAAATTCAGAGTAAAGACTTCCATCAACAATTTTAGCAGAGATTTCTGTACTGTGACCAAAAGTGAACTACTTGGAGCGCTTCAGATGCTGAATCCCTTCAGTATTTCATAGCTTAAGAATGTGGTTTCCCTTGGCAGCCCAGAGACACTGCCACTGAAACCAGTGTCCAGCCTCAACAGTCCGCTGGCTGCAATCCATCTCATTCTCATGTCTCTTCAGCTCATCCCTGCAATGGCTTTACTTGGATGACATTTACTTTTGTCTCATTGTGTTTACTGCTGTCATCTATTTGCTCGGTGTCATCACTGGTGATAATAAAAATGACAGAGGAAGAGCTGAAAGTCACTTTCTTCTTTGGCCTGTCCCCTGCTTTCTGAGACATAACTATCGGTCGTATTGGTTTGTCACTCCCTGTTGCTGGTGTCTCTCTCATTGTCCTCTGGAATCTCATCAGGCGAAAGCACAGGAGTTGCAAAAGGCAGTGTCGAAACTGCAAGAGAGAATGAAGAGAATAAGGTTCAGCCTCCTAAGCATTCACTACCATGTACAAGCCAGTGAATGGCACAGCACAGTAAACAACTCAAACTAAGAGACTTCTGCATAACTTCTGAGTTAGTTTCAGTAACAAAACATGGTGCCTTTGTAGTGGATGCTTTTTTCCTCTACATCTGAATAGGATCACCAAGCCAACAGAGGGCACTGAAATGCAACTGAATATTTTACCAGTCACAAGATCTGCAATCCACAATCTGCAAAAGACAAGAGGACTAGGTTCCAAAGCGTGCTATAGGTTTTGTTTCCATATTCAAAAATTACACATTTGATCCAGCAGGGAAACAATATTCTCACAAACACTTCACAGGAGAGTACAGAGGGAAGGAAGTAGGGGAGGAAGGGGATACAAAGTGATGTTTTCTTCCTTTTAAGTTACTCCAGGGTCTGGAATTTTAACAAAAGCATTTAATGTCACAGATGTAAATTGAGATTTCAATGGTTAGTGACGAAGAAGTCAAATGTTCCCATTGAATATGGAAGGAACAGAAGTCTTTCAGCTAACTAGCAGTTACCTATGACACAGAAGTCTGTTCTACTGCGTGACTAAATAATGTGAGGTATTCAGTGAAAGCTCACACCAACACATAGAATGAAAATTCGAGTAGTAGCACTATATTCATTCTCTAATTATGGTCTTCCCTTCAACAAGACAAAGATGCAGATATGAGGGTGAAAGGATGTGTTGATTCAGCCTACGCACATTTAAAGCTCAAATATGATCCTTTGGAGAAGATCTCTGGTTTTACAAGAAATAAGTGGGCAACTTCCTCTTTGTTTATTAACCTGTAACAAGACTTGCCTGGAATGTATGAAGAAGACTTCAATCAACCAACCAAATTAACAAAACAACCCCAAACAGAAACAAAAAAACTCCACACAAAACAAACATCTGGAAGTACGTGGAAATAATGCACCTTTTCTCTGAAAAGGGGCTAGGACATATTTTTTTAACAGCCTTCCATTTAGATGAGTTAAGGATTACTCTGTCTTACCCTGCATGGCCGGTGCCTCTGTTTTCCCAGATACCATGCAAGAAGCAATATGACATGCCAAGTTGGAACAAGGTTTTGCTGTGGAAAATTGATCCTACTTTGACACAGGGAAGGCAATAGGTCTGTCCTGTTGGGAAAGGAACCTAGCCATTTACACGATCTCAGAAAAATATAATCTGGTGCAAAAGAATAGTCATGTGGAAGCCTTGATGAGTTCAGAGGTAATGGTCTACCTCAGAGAAGTACAGAAGTCAAGAAAGTACAAGCATCTTAGAACAGGTCAGATAAAGGAAGGCTATTATAGAGAACTTGTTTTAGGATTCCTTCTGAGGGCAAAATAACCCCAAAAAATTAGGCAAAAATACTATCATTTTGGTTTTAATCTGGAATTAGAGGCAAGAGAAAAATACTTCACAATACTTCTCCAATAAGTGTGTTCGGATGATTGATTCTTATCCTGGCTATGTCTTTACTGGCATTATGCCTGGTACCAGTTTGATTTGCTGCTGGGTATCAGAACCCACAAAATGTTTTTCAGATACGCTACTCAGCCTGACAACTAGGTACAGAGTCAGTGCCAATGTATTTAAAAAGTCACTCTGTTGAAAAAGTCTTTTTGAACATGACTCTTGCTAGCTTCCCATATCCAGGATAACTCTGATATTGTGCAGCTGAGTAACAATGGATCATCCTGCTGTGAAATGAGTGGTGGGGGAAGAACTGCAAGATGCCACATTGGAGGCCTCCTGCTTTTACTCAGGAAAGCATTGAATCTCCCCCTTGCCCTTGGTCCTGACCTGAGCTGCCCACATGGCTGATCAGACCCACTGACTTGGCTGCCTTGTCCCTGCAGACTGCTGGCTGGCCCAGGCTGCTGCCCAGCAACTGCAAGCCAGTGTAGGAAATCACAGAAAACTCCATCTCATATATAATGAGTTCAAAGGTAAGGAAAACCCAGGAAAATCCCTCCAGCAATCATTCATGGTTTTTCACCCTTTGTCAAGGGATTCTATTAAACACCAGATATCTTTATACAATCTTGGTTTCAGAAGTTTACAATGTGCATGTTACACTTCCAGTTTCAGTCCTTGTGTTGCTATAATGTAGAAGTCAGAGGCAAGTTTTTTTATTGCTAAAAACCAGATACTGATTATTCTAAATTTTCTCTGATGGAGTTCTACTGTGGTAAGGGAGTGACTCAGATGAGGTCTTCTAGTTGCAATCCATTACACAGGTAAACTGTCAAAACTAGACATTTGAATTCTGACACTCTTTCCCGTCCCTTTCATGCGAGTTAAATGTTTGAATTCACATATAAGCAAATGAAATTTCTAATCTGGTAGTATTTAAGCACCATCAGGGATTTTACTTCTTCTAGATTGTCACCATTTATCCTAGCTGTTCAAATTTTTAAATAATTTTTCAGATTAAAGTATATCAGACCTAAACTCCACAACTGTGATACTGGCTACTGGTAATTCAAACAAGAAAACCTTTAATGTACCTACCTTTCTACTCATGAAGATATAGATAACTGGATTATAAGCAGTGCTTGACTTGGCAAAGAAAGATGGGATGATAGCTACTGTTGGAGTTACAAGGTTGCTATAGCCATATGTTATCAAGAGGGAGACCACTGCATAGGGCATCCAACAAATAAGGAATGTGGAGATCATCAAGAAACACATTTTAGCCACCTTCTTCTCATATTTTATAAGCTTGATCACTTGAACCGTCTGGAAATCTTCTACACAGCGAAGCTGTAGAGGAAAAAAGATAGTAAAATAAAATAATTTTATGTTTTACTTGAACCTGAATAGTTCTACGTTTATTTATAAGTAACGGATTTGCTCTTTTAGTTTAAGGCACAGACACCATACACCTTATCTTTTAAACCACAATTCTTCTGGAAGTTTACATCATGTTTCACAGGCTTTTATTCTCTACATGAAGTGTAAAAATACAAGCTGAGAAAAAACAGAATAGCCAATCTACTAGAAAACAACAAATCATGCTACAGATGTAACAAAGCGTGCTGCAGTTATAAGTATTTTAGAAAAATAACTTGCCCTCAGCTAATGGCATAAGCAAGTTCAGTTTACATTAGTAGTCCTTCATCTGACTAGTCAGACAATCCTGTAGATTTGTGTCATCAGAAATATTTAGAGAAAAGAAAATTTCATAAACAGATTTCTCTGTACTGCTTTGCCACATAGTTTTTTACTCTAAAATTATGAAATCTCTAAAGCAGAATACTAGGAAGCAGGTTCCCATGTTACCTGAGTCATAAAATAAGGAAAAGATAGGACATGCACATGAACATACTCCACAAATTATCCGTTGTGCCAATACTGTTGACTGTAAACCTGAATGAGTCCAGACTAACTACCCAAAGAACATGAATCATTAACAGTTTCTCATACTAAGGATTTGAATTGAATTTTCAGGTGCTAATCTGATGTGGATTAGTAAGCATAAGAAATTCCCTACTTCCTCCCAGTAAAACCAGACAACAAATAGACCTCGGTAGCTCTAGGCTGTTTCTCTCCCAATCCTACAAACCTTTCTAGTGTCACCTGGCATAGATGAACAGCAAACATTCAGAAGTTTGAATGGGAAGTAAGAGTGCAAATTTGGCTTGGATCCAACCTTAATACACAGCTTCAATACTTTTCACTGATAATACTACATTAAGGGAAGTCTTATTTGAACTAACTTACCATTCTTACTGCATGCAGAATATGGCCATAGCAGTAGGCCATGATCCCAACAGGTGCTACTAGACAGCCAAGGAAAAAAAGGAGCACAAAGGAGGTATCATTAGGGTCTTCTGACTTCCAGTCCACTGAACAACCTAATCCATGAATTTCCAGTGTGTATCTGTTCCAGCCCAAAAGAGGCGCTCCAGTCCAGGCTAGTGAGTACAGCCAGATGTATGTGATAGCCCGCCAAGACCAAGAGAAGTCAATCACCTTTGCATGGACCACCCGAATGTAGCGTTCATAGGCAAGAGCAGTGAGAGTCATAATTGAAACAATTCCTGTAAAAAAAGATAACAAAAATCAATTAAATGATTCACAAATACTGCAAATTGGACTGAACTCCTCTTGAAAAACGTTCCCTTTGTTAGCGGGTTAATTCAAAATGACCTAGCTCATATTATGACTCTAACATCAATAAGATTTTTGGGTGACGGTGCATTGCTCACTAACTATTAAGACAAACAGAATCATCAACTTCAAACTACTCAGAGTAAGAAGGTGCCATCTGATCCATGATGTACAATGGCTAAGAAGTGGGACAAGAAAAAAGAGACCAAGCCAATACTTCTTCCTAAACATTACTTCATTAAGTGAGGTATCATGTCCAAGGTTTGGGGTTTTTTCTGCTGGCAATTGTTGTAGGGTTTGTTTGTTCCTTTGGCAGTTTAGGGTTTTTAAAAGAAAAAGTTATCATCTAAAACTGAGATAATCAGCAATAAAAAAATCTCCTAGAAACTTAGTGAATTGAGAGTTGACATTGAAATTAAAGTAAGCCTTCGGCAACTGAAAGCATAGATGTGCACCTTTAATGTGAACAAAATGAATAGAATAACTTCAATTTATTTCAAGATATCCTGGAAGTCTTTGCATTCCAAAAAGAACCAGGAAGGCAAAGCATTACATTGCTGAAGATGTCCCCTCTGAAAGACATTCAGTTATTTTGAATGTCCTTTTCCATCTTTCTGCTTTCATAAAAATATCAGTCCTTGTTTACTATGCACTCTCTTCCTTTTCTGTCCACCTCAAACCCAGTACACAATTATTAACATGTTATGACAGAAATCACGTTATCTTCAGCTTTCAGTATTACCCTATTCAGACACTGTTATAATTTCATGAAGTCAAGGCAATTCTGTCTTGATCAGAATATAAGGATTTCTGTTTCAATGGTCTGTAACACTTGATGATCAAAAACCAAATTGACCATCAGACAACTGTCAGACACCTGAAATCTGTTATGATTCAGTCAGCAAGCTCATTAACACAGGCTCTTAAACAACAATTCACAGCATTCTGTGAGATTATACAGATATCTGTGTCTAAATCTGTATAGATCTTATCTAATACAAAGCACAAGTATTTTGTCATGCATATGCACAGCATTTAATTTCTCCAGGTACATTCATATGTGCCATAACATGCATGTATATAGCTGTAAGAAGGTTAATTGTGCAGATTTCACTACCAAAGAGAGAATAACCATTATTTTTCACTCAGAAAAAACCTAATCTCATTTTGAAAAAAGGACAAATATTTAATGAAGACAAATTAACAACAGCACAGAAGGACCAGCAACATGGATTTTAGGAAGGCAAGTAAGAGTAACAAAATCTAGAGCAACACATATCCTCTCTGTCAAGGTATTCAACAGCAAAAGCAGTTTATTATTAACCAAGTATCACACAGTAGGATATCTTTTAGGATTCTAAGAAAGTTACTATATGATGCAGTTATTAAAGGATTCCCTTTTTATAAGTGATGAGCTTAGAACGCTTTCTTGATTAAGAGAACTTACCACTCTGAAAGAAAATGTGCCACACTCTTCCATAGATCTCTTTAAAATGAAGCAATTTTTAATGTGCTTTTTTTCTAGTTATCTTTAAACCTTCATCACAAAAAGAAGTAGATATTATTGGCCATGCAGTAACCTTTCACATTTAGTTTTGTGGGATTTTTTCCTTGTACAAATCTTTGCTGTAGAATTTTACTTTCATAGCTTGAAATTTGACTAGCAAATGTGGACCAGAAGGTTTCCAAAGACCTAAGGTTGGGTTTGTTGGTGGGGTTTTTTGGTTTTATTTTTTTTAAATGAAGTTGAAAAGTAGCCCTTCATGCCCTTTTTTGCGATCTAACATGCTGAAAATACATTGAACAATGTGGATCTATGCAAAATATTTGCAGGTATTAGAAAATGACTACAGGATTTTATAGGTACTATTCTACACTTACACTGGCTCAGGTAAGTGCTTTGTTCAATCAAATACGGTCTACTTCCTGAACACAAGGTAAGGCAACACATTCCCCTTCCATTTCCCTTACCCAAAGATTAGGAATTACAACATTTTACCTGACAGTTACGATAGTCATCCACAGACGTGTTTACGGAGGAAAATTCACATCACTCAACTAAGGCTCCATTTGCTTATATAGAGCATTGCAGCTTTGTCTGATCAGTGGAGAGAAAGAGCAGCTCCTGAGGAGTCAGAATATCTAAATCAACCTTTACCACCTTCCTTCACTGAATGGTATTCAATGACTAATGTCCCTGTGTGGTCTTAATACTTCCCCATCCCTTTTATGAGGGCTGAATTCTAGCCATGACAAAGTAATCAAAAGCTTGCATGCTTGACTGAAAGTACAAGTGCTCAGAAGCAATAATTTACTGAGTCCTTGACATTCTCAAGGAAGGCATTGGATGCTCAACACCTCTAAAAATCAGTGTGTGCACATAGCTATGTGAACAATGTTCTATAAAGCCCCTTTCAGTCTGAAACCACTGCTCTTCAAAGACGTGCTTAAATTTTCCTCCCTGAACTGTAAATGGGACCTTGGACAGCCTGTGTGACAGTGTGCACCAAAATGCAAATCCCTCTTCTGTTGGTATTCAAGGAATGTCTGGTAACAGGCAGACATGAGGCAGGAAATGCAGGTTACAGCAAAAGATAGATATGATTTATGCATGCATATGGCTCCATTTTCTATGTATCATTCAGTTTCTGTAGTCTAGTGCAGAGGAAAGCAATGAATTTTACTTCCTTCCCTTCCCCCACTCTTCTCCAGGACCTTTTCTGGAAATTATTAAATTTCATTCTGAGTGAATTGCATATTTTAATATGATGAAATATGTGCTGATTAAAAAACCAAATCTGTTACAGAAAGCCATTATGGTTATTGTTTGGATATTAGTCCCCTCTTAGCATAAATGTGCATTTCAAGCCAATTTTTACCTTTTATCTGAAATTAATTTTGTTATGCTTCTTGAGGTACTGAGGATGTACATATTTTGATTCGAGGCTTAGACCCAAAATTCTGAGGGTTGATTTACTCTACCAGCAAATCACTCTAACTCTTTCAGAAAGATTTTACTGCCCAGTGTTTACAGTGTCATGTCTGACATATAGATTTTCATCTCAGCGAATACTCCTATCTGTAAGTGCTGACTATAAACATAAACACTCTGTGTTTAGGAACTGATGCTAGCTCTAGCTCTGATTTAAGCCTCGGCAATTACCCTAGCACAAATGGGGTCATTCCCATTTAAGCTGCAAACAAATGTAGCAAAACTGAAGTGTCTTCCTGTTTAAGCCACTAGCTTGCAATTTCTCTGTTGCAACTCATCTTCTTCTCCAGTAGCCAGCTGCATAGAATCAGGGAGCAGTGACAAGCTACTTCTTGTTATTTGCATGTCTATTAAGAAAATTCTCATTTTTGCCATTTTGTAACATTTTCCTACCGAAATACTGCATTTAGTGTAGATTTGATCATGTATCATACATGATAATTATTTCTTCTGTATTCTGGGCTTTTCAAGGAGACATATTATTTCTGAATACATCATTGAATACTTCAAGCTGCATTGTATAGGTCATCAGAGAGGGACTGCAAAACACAGCTAAGCCATACTGCGTTGTACCGTACAATGTGTATATTCTGACTTTATAATCCTTAATTAGAAGAAAAATATTGCAGTGCCTTCAGAACCTAAGTGTTAGTTTCAACGAGTTTGAACTATCGTAACAGTTTCTGCCCTCTCCATGCAAGATACACCTTATTTTCATATTGAGCCCCTGCCCCAAACACGGCCTATAATTTGGTCAGAGGTGGTATCAAATATTCTGAGAGACTGAGAATCTCTACAGAGCAACTGCAGCATAATCTAGTAAATAAGATCCAATTCTGAGACAGACTGTGGCTTCTTTCAAAGGACATATTATTTTCTGTATCAATTAATCCTTGCCCTACATTCAAGTGCTGAATGACTATTTTGCAAACCTAATCACAGAAGAAAGCCAACCTTCTGCAATCCCTCCTCACCTCTCACCTCTTTTCACATCTGAAAAGCTAGACAGCAGCAGTTTAGTAGAAGCAACTTCCTTGTCCATGGCAAGAAAAGATGCTATTGCACTCTCTAGTTTTGAACTAAAAAATATATAACCAGCCTATTTGAATTCAGCAATTAGGCATTACAATAAGTTTTAGGCACCAGCTATGTGTATCACTTCTAATTTTTCAAGCAATTTTAACAGCTGCATTCAAATCTAGGTAGGTGAAAAATCACTTCTCTTAGACATAATAGACTTCAAGTATATTTTATATGCAGCTGTCCTATAAAATTATGGTGAAATAAATCACCTCTTCCAGATTCAATACTCCAAGTGATTAACTCACTCTGAAAAAAAAAAAAAGCTAAAGCTGAAAGCATGCTGATTGAGCCTCCAGCCATTTGTAACACAAGATCCTAAAACTATCTGCTGAGTAACAATAGAAAATGCTTTTAGTGAGATTAAATCAGTGCATATAACATACATGGGTAATGCAAGAGGGTGACACAGGACATCACTCTGCTTCTGTGCAGGGAAGAGCCTTAGATGAACAGTTGTAACTGAAGCCAGGTCCACAAGACACTCTCAAGCAATTAATCCTTACTTCAGTATTTGGTGGGTGTGGGTGGTATCAGCTTGCCTTGAAACAAACAAATAAAAGAACCTCAGCTGTGCACACAGCAGCTTTGCACAGGAAAGTACAGTCTGTAAAGCTCTTACAATTATCCCCATCCTCTATTTCATGTTACTTGAATGGAGTATACACCAGGATATCAAGTGATTTGGTAGCTCATCAAGATCTAGCTGCTGTATACCAATGGTAATTTGTCCACAAGGGACATAATACTTTTAATTAATTTGACATTAAAATCTGGCAGTGTTACCTTACAAAAACAGCTTGCAGTTAAGAAAGACAGAGGTCTCTAATCACAATTCAGTAACAGTAGCCTTTCAATCACAAACAAGGTTTAATATTATAAAGTCTACCCCAGAGTACACCCTGACTATGCAATCTTCTGTCAAGAGACTGCCTCAGACAGACAGTTTTGGTTCCTGTTCCTCGAGACCATTCCTGTTATCAACCAGTTTTTCCCCTCCTTTCTTCCTTTGCACGATTAAATTTATCAGAAAGTGTTAGAACACCAGTACTGGCCGCTGGTTTAGCTACCATTGCTTGTAGCTGAAGTGCTTTATGCTTGAGGGGTTGTGTGTATGCTCCACATGATAAGACTAGCTTACCTCAAAACCCTCAGGACCTATTTCTATGTACAGAAGGCATTAAAGCAGACATCCATCGCCTGGGGGTGAGCAGTACACAAATTTCTCTTGTGCACATCAAGTTCTGACAGTCACTATCATTTAAAAAAAACCCTTGCATATCTGGGAGAAGCCAGCAAATATACATAAAGATCATGACATCCTGACCCTGTATTTCATAATTATCCTCTTACCTGAAGAAAGAGATTATCTGTGTCTGCTAACCAAGACTTTTGGGTATGTTTAGCTGTCAGGTGTCCTCTCTAGAAATTATTACCAAAAAGCTATGCTGTCAGTGATAGCACACCTCCCAGATACAAGTTGTATTACTAAATCAGATAAAGAGATTACACAGATCTCTACTACTTAGTGCTTCGTTGACTACAGGCAGGGAAAGAGAAGCTTTTTACCTAAAGACAGGGTGGCAGACACAGTAGGACCAGCATAGAGTTGACTGCACACCTCCATAGAAAGGTGACCCTCATGGTATAAATACATCACTTAATTGAACCATACCACATCAGGATACATAACCTGTTATAAAATAGACACTGGAACTCAGTGAAACAAAATTAAGTGGGGATTATTGTCTAAGACAGACAACTACGTCATGAAAGCTTAGACTAAGACTCGTCAGGTAATCATTTATGTCATTTTCCCTACACTAATATATGAGGTGCTAAGAATGGCTTTGTAGTAGAGAAAAAAAGCCCTTCTTGCGGCCTCTGCTATGGAGACACATGTACCTAAACTGTATCTTGACTTCAGACTCTAATGAGTTTAAAGAAAATAAGGACTGTTATTTGTGTGACAAGGACAGATGTTCAGTAGCCAAAATGATCAATTTTGCACTGTAGCAAGCAGGTCTCTGCACCTTCTAAAGGCTCTATGAAAATCTTTCAAGTCACAGAAAACATAGGCAGTAGCACAAACATCCGGTTCTGAGCTGTGCAGTGCAACTCAAGAGCAGATATTACTACATGGGCTTGTCTCATGATAAAGTTATGATAATGCAGAAGTAGACTGTTGTGAGGAACACAAAAAATAGCCATTTATTCTTAGACAGACCACCTGTAATTCTGCTGCTATCTTCTCAACTTAAAAGTTTCAGACCATGAACATCTGTTTACAGTGTCTAAGTTCTGGATCTTAATGTGCCTCCAACTGGCTGGCAAAATGAGAAGCACTCTTACAAAGAAAATGCTCAATTCTTCAATGCAAAATTATTAGAAGTCTAGAGAGTGCCCTCATATCTGTGAGGGGGAAAAGAAGTTGTCATTATTATATAGTGAAGGCTTCTGAAAATATAGATGCTACAGGTTTATTTTAAGCATAAATGCCACCTATGTATTTAATCATATTGAAATCCTTAAGAGGAACACAGAAATACCTTGATCTTGTCTTTTAAAATAGTATGAGGAAAAACCTTGTAACGTGAAAATTTAAAATGAAGCTGCTTGATCATGATTTTCAAAGTGGTATCTGATTAACTACAGTAATTAGAAAGAATCTGATTTTTAAAATTTATTGAGAATTAGCTGTGAATTTAAAGTGAAAATCCTATTAAAAAAAAAAATTAATAATTTGTCCCAAACTTGTTTACTGTAAGGGGAACCTCTCATTTACAAGTCAACACATGCAGAGAATAATTTACACCGGGTATTGGGTCTTAGGGGCTGTTCTTCCAATTAAAAAAGAGGCATAAGGATGGAAAGCGAGACTGAACAGCCTTCAGACCTGAAGGGCTGGCACAGAAAGCTCATGTAGCAATGTCCAAGTTCATACCCAAGCATGAAATCACAAAGCTGTAAATAAAGAGGTTTTGGTCATCTGACATAAAATGAGCTAGACTGGGTCCAACCCCAGGACATATCTATGCCACTAAAGTAACTTCACATGATCTGTTGTGGTTTAACAGACTCCATATCTGTGGTATCAGAGCTACCACCACTTTATTCTAGAAACATCTTTATTATGTCACTGTGGCTTACTGAGCAATTGAACACTGCAAAGCTGTAAGTACTCCGCTTAGTTAATGAGAATTTCACTTTTCAAAGCTGTCAATTCTGTATGTCTTCTGATCAATGAATATACTTTGTATTCCCAAAAGTTCCTGAGGAGAGAGTTATGCTTGGAGAAGCACTTGTAGGTAATACACATGTAAGACTTCCATTACATTACTTTCCCTACCACTATCAGCTCAAGATACTTTAATCAGTATCTTCACCACTACCAGGGGAAAAAAAAACCCCAAACCAACCAAGCAACTAACCAAACAACCCCACCCAAACAAAAACCAGAATAAAACACCACCAAAAAATCCCCAAACAAAAAAAACCAAACAAAAAAACCCACCAAAAATCCAATCAAAAGACCTAACCCTAAACAACAACACAAATTTACCAAACAGAAACAAACAAACAAAAAACCTTCAAACTACTGCTTTTTACATAGACACATTTAAAAATGAAAATAGAAACCATAGTAGCAATAATCCAGGCGGCAAACCAAGTATGATGCTACCTGCAGGGCATCATTTATATTTTTTTTCCCCATAGCATTGACATGTCCCTGCTTTCCTATGCAGGTGGGGAACTGCTTATCTTCAAAAACAGGAAAGAACAATCCTTCTATTTCTAGATGATAATATGAAAACAATACTGTGGAGGCTAAAATTAGACATCACTTTATCAGATTAGCATTCAATTATAATAGCCATGTTAAATATTTTCTATTACTTTACATGCCAGCTGAAAAAAGTAAACTCAGGCATCATTCCTGAACATTAAGTTGTGCATTTACTCTCCACTTCCATATGATCAATTACACACAAAGACACTCTTTTCTAATAATAATAATAAAAAATTCTTCCCAGTGAAGCAAATTATGGAAGAGGAACATAGTGTGACCAAGCTCAGGAAGATGTAATTTTACAAACCACTGATGCTAACTTGACTACTCTCTAGATAAGGCCCAGGAATTTGCCTACATTTCTTTGGAAAATTTATTAAATAGAGGGATGCAGGAAAGCATCAACACTGAATATATTTATAGTAACAAATTACATAGCACACCTCAAAATAAACAGAAATTAAAAGTCACATGTGATCAAGCAATTTCCTTGGCAATTTACATACTTCATTCTTTCTATTTCTACTATTTCAGAACATGGTACGAGATTATTATAGTCTGGTTTTTTACCCTTACTATGTATCTTATTTTTTGAACCTATATGGAAAATGCGTCCATCAAAAATAATACCTATAATATATAAGAGGCATAGGTAGGAACAGAACTGTACTTTATGTCCCCTGTGTAAGATTAACGTTCAGTTGACTGGCAGCATCTGTTTGGCAGACACTTGAGTTTCTCAAGAATTTGAACAGGCTGAGTGATGGGAGACAACCTTATGCTAGTGGAGTTCTCTAGTACTTTCCTCGATAACAGCTACACAAATGTCTGAGAGCTGGGCACTGCAGAAGTCATTTGGTACCAAATCCTGCACAAAAAATTAACTGCATTACTGCACCCACCATAACTTTCAAGACATAAGATTTTTGCTGCACTATGCAGCAGCAGTCAAATCAAACATGAGCAACCATGCACCTTCGTCCAGTAGCCCACAAAAGGCAGACTAGAGTGCCGTGTGAAACGAGGATTATGTGTGCAGGAAAGCTACAAAGCTTATTGAAGACTTTAATGTGTCGCCTTAGAGCCGATTTTCAGTCCATACACGTCCCATGGGTGCAGTGTCACCCACCTCTAATTTATACACCTCTGCCAGAAAAAGAAGTATCTGACATGAGCTTTAGATTTCTTTTCTGACTAGCCAAACATTTACTTTCACCATTAGAAACACAACCCTGTTCTTCTGCAGCATCATTTACCAGTAAAAAAAAAAAAAACAAAAGCCATATTTCTTTTAACAGGCTGCATGTGCATAGCTGGACTGCAACCTATTCTGCAGACTTCTGCAAAGGGTATGTATTCATTTTAGGAAGGAAACCAGTGAAGAGCTTCTAGGTTTTGAAAACAGAAATAGTGTAAGTATTCCTGCAGTGCTAAAACTTCACGGGAATCAGTGGTTTCCCAAAGCCCAGCTGTGACACCGTTATGACTGAAAGATGGTACCCGAATTTCGCACATGCATAAGGAAATTCAGGGCACTTCCACACTGCCAGCTTTATAAACAGACAAGTCGGGACACTGGGAAGGCTGCTGGGGAGCAGCTTTCCACCGGTTCCGTGGAGGCGGGACACTGCTGATCCTACACCCAGAGTCATACGTGCTCCTTATCCACAGATTGCAGCGCTTCCTCCTATAAAATACAGTCGTCAATGCTCATGAATTCTGCGCATCACTGGGTCTACTCGAGACCCCTTCTAACGGGGCAGCGCTTCTGCCCGTCTCCCTAAGTGTCCCGTTACACCGGCAAGGGCGGGAGGCCGAGAAACTGATTCTCGAAGAATTTCTTTTTTGCTCCGGATCGTTTTCTGCAGCACTGTCGCTCTTTTTTACCAAAAAGCACCTGCTCCTGCTCCCGCCCCGCCAGGGCGGCGACTGAACCCCCGGGCCGGAGTGCCCGGCGGGAGAAGCAAGGATGCAGCGGTTGGGGCCGGCAGGGAGCGGGACGGGGCGGTTGGGGCGGTTGGGAAGCGGGAATGGGGCGGCGGTTGGGAAGCGGGAATGGGGCGGTTGGCGCTGGCAGGGAGCGGGACGACGCAGCTGGGGCGGTTGGGAAGCGGGGACGGAGCGGTTGGGAAGCGGGGACGGAGCGGTTGGGAAGCGGGATCGGGGCGCGACACCGCCGTTACAAGCGGGCGAGGAGGAACTCGGCAGGACAGAGAGGGACAGGCGGCGCCCGCGGCCCCAGCACCCACCGAAGAGGCTGCTGCTGAAGCCGTCCCAGACGCAGCCGGCGGCGTCCCACACCCAGCGGCTCCTCAGGCAGGACATGAAGGTAAGGCTCACGCCGAAGACCGACACCAGCAGGTCGCTGAGGCTGATGTTGACGAGGAAGAGGTTGGTGGGCGTGCGGAGCCGCTTGAACTTGTAGTAGAGCACCAGCACCAGCAAGTTGTTGCACAAGCCCAGCATGCCGATGGTGGCGACCAGCAGCGCCAGCAGCTCGTAGGTGCCGGCGCTGAAGAGGGGCCGCTCGCCCGGCACCTCCTGCTCGGGCGCCGCGGGCTCCGGGCGGCTGGAGCTGCCCGTGCCGTTCCCCGCGGGCATGGCTCCCGGCCGGAACGCGGCTAAGCCTCCCGGCCCGCTCCCAGCCCCATCGCACACCGATGCTCCGGGCAGGAGGAGGAGTCCCCGCTGCTTTCCCGCCCACGGAGGGCGCGCCCTGGAGTGGCCTCGCCCTCGCCTGCCCTGGGGCGGGCCCGGGCCCGGGCATGGCTCCTTCGGAATAAGCAGTTCGTGTCGCCCTCTTACCGCGGTGAGCAGCACGGTTGTGGTGAGAATTTGATTGTTGTCTCCTCTTCTTTAAAAATCCTCTGTGGGCTCTGGCTGGGCCATGGCTGCTGTCAACAGAGCTTCCCTCACGGTGGCCGCCTTTGGGCAGACCTGCTCTGCGGCCAGCTCCGGGAAGAGGTAGAACCGATATTTAGGCGTCTTTCTCAGATGTCCTGCCAGTGAAAACTCCTATTATGGTAAGAGTGTCTTTCTCAGGAGGTTCCCCTCAATGCTCATAGCTTGGCCCTGAGAGCTGGAGTCCCACAAAGCGACCAGCAGCGTCATGGCCCGGGCAAACCTGTGGTGCGAGTGAACACTTTTTTTGTCAGCCATGGGGCAAGGAAGACACCACAGTTTGCACTGTGAAGTCACTTTTTTATACCTTTGTGTCCAGTGTGTGTTGTACAGGAATGCCCTAGCTCCCTGTGTACAGCTCTAGCTGGTGTTAGGGTGTTGCCCTGAGCTCCAGCTATGTTAGGGTGGCTGTACTGTCTCCAAACCCAGCCCACGCCTGAGCGTTTCAAAGGGCGTTTTGCTCACCGTGGTTCTACACCCAAAACACCTTGCCAGACCAAGTATCAGTTTTCCTTCCAACAGGAAGACCTCTGTTTGCTTTAATATGTGCTGATACGCGACAGCCTTCATAAGGGCCCAAAGAAAACTTTCAGTTTCGGTCTATTCTTACTTTAGTTTTTAAAAACAAAAATCAGCTGTGAAAGCAACAGAATTTTCATGCATACATGTCTTGTCAAAAAATAGCTGGGTTTTTTTTTCTCTTATACACAGTGGTATTAAATGGTCTAGACTAAGGGTGAACTGAGGCTGAAAACGTGGATAGCTGAGGTAGGTTTGATGTCTTTCAAAACACAACTCTATACAAATTATGGGCTTCTCATGGCAATAAACCTTATATGACAAATTACTGCAGTAATACAAGGCAGTAGGAATAAAGTCATAGGTCAGAAAAATAAAACACTGATTAAAGTAACTATTCTTATCAATGTTAACTTTATTTACAATCCATGTTGTTAAATCCCGCAAATAGGATGGAATCACTTTAAAAAGCTAGTTCAGTCTGTTTCTTCATCACTGGCCTTCAGGGCTTTTCTCATTACAAAGGAAGGAGCAGCTTCTTTTCTCAAAATCAATTATATGGTTTTTACCATAAAAGCTGTATTTACAGAACACATGATCTTCCAGAATTTCCAGTAATAGACCACAGTACTTGAGCATGGGTTTTAGGGAAGGCGTAACTTCGTCTTTTCTCATCCACAAAAGAGATTTACCTGTGCGTGACAGAGCATGTGCAAAAATATTATGTCAGTGCACAGTCATGGGTTCGTTTAGGACAGTCACTGCATTCTGAAAGTCTAACAATGACGTGACTGGACCAAATTAATGCTATACCCCGTTGAGAACAAGACATTTCTGTCTTCTGCCTTTAAAGGAAAATACTAAATTGGGTATCTTTTTATCCCTGCAAAATGAGAGAATAGGTGGTAAGAACAGGGGAAAAATGTAATTTAGTGAGTAGTACATGCCAGACAACATACTGTCCATTGGCAGATTCCATTACATACTTAGGGTTTTTAAGAGGTATTTCACTACAGCACCTGTCAGAAATATTCCCTCTAGCTGTCTTTGAATTTACAGAACATAAGAGAACCCATAACTTGATTTTACAAAGATCATGTCTCAGAATTCCTGGTTTGGGCTTTTTCATAGCAAAACTAAATAGATCCATAAATGTGCAATCTCTGCAGTGCTTTATTTGCAATGGTCACATTATTAATACTGTCAAATTGTTAATGTAATTCAAGTGGTCTTGGATACTTCATGAGCATTTGTCTTCCATGCAGTGTCACTTCTCATATGAGGCGCAACAAAAAGAAAGGCTGTTTTATTGTATCATCAGGTCAAAGGCAAAGCTGGAAACAGAACCCTGACCCCAGTTCTAATCCAGCTTTTTTTTTACCTAACCCAGTCTAGAACCTATGCAGCTATGGTTTTAATAATCTAATTCATTCTTTAGTCAATCCTTTTGTGCTGAAAAAAGGATTTTACCTTTGCTTTTATTGTTGCGTAAAAGGATAGACCAGAACCCATTTCTGAAAGTATATTTGTGTGACTAACTAGGAGCTTGTCGAAGTACTAAGCATGTATATGGCTGAGCTCATGGGATTTAAAAAGTACAAGAAGGAAGCAGGAATAGAAGGTCCCCAGTCCTGTACTACAAAAACAGTCTCTGACTCCCAAGGACTTCCTAGATCTCTTCTGCTACAGTCTTATTAACATGTTGTCTGTTATGCACAATTCACATGGGGTGGAAGAATGCATTGGCTGTAAATTTTCAGGTGGCCAACATATGCTTACATTGCATAAGACAAACCTTAAAAGCCAGACTTGGAACTAATAATTCATAACTGGAAAGTTTGCAGATGCCTGGGATTGTCTTCAAAAGTTTTTAGTATTTAGTAATTTGAAATGTTTCAGCACACCAGAGCATCAAGTGTCACATGCTGGAGCTGAAGAATCTGAAGCAGAGTAAATAAACTGTCAGAGTTTATTTACTCTCTACTCTGTAAGCTTTGGTAGAAATATGAACCACAAACCGTGACTCCCAGTACAATGGTGTAACTGCACCATTGAAAAGGCTTTTGCAGTGAGAACATTGTAGGGTGGAAAAAGACTGTTTTAAGGCATTCAAGAGACAAAATAGGTATTTGTTTCTTGTTCACTGACTTATGTGTTGCTTTCACTCATTTTCTCTGTTCTCTGTCTTGTGCTAGTTGCCTTTAAAGTCACAGGCTGTTTCCCATCTTTCCTGACAAGCAGAGAGTAAACAGGACAGTCAAGCTTTTATCCATATTAAATACATCTGTTTTAGAAGTCAGATAATGCTGAGGTTTTGCTGCCTGTTTTGAACTTTATAAACTTATTGTTTCAAAGGACATGATATAGAGCCAGAATGCAGGCCACTGAAAACAAAACAAAACAAAACAAAAATTCCCAGAAACTCTGGCTACCTGGCTTCAGCTTTTTTATTTTTTTTACAGTGTTCTCCTGGCAATTTTTTTTTTTCTTACACATTGTTTTTGCTATTCTTTAGCCTTAAAGGCAGATGAAAGCCAAGTAATTATTCAGTGTATCTATATATAGCTGCAGTATATATCTACAGAGCAAGGGTGAGTTTGTGGACAGAAGAAACCTTTCATCTGTTCCAAACCACTTGACATTAAAACAAGGCTTTTAATATATATCTACACTTGTTGATAATGCAATATGTAAGTAAAAAAACCCCAAAATGCACAACCCTAATGGCAAAGGTTTAAAGCTAGGGCTTTGTCTTGCAGAATTTGTAATCCTGCACGGATAATCTAGTCCATGTTGGGATGTGAACTTTAAATCATAAAGCAGGTAAAGTGCAAGGATGTTGCAAGAATGTGCAGATATTCTGGGCTGAGAGAAATGCTTGGCCCAGACACGGTTCACTGAAGCAAGCACAGGTGTTTTCAGCATGGGAGGGGGACCCAAGCAGGCAATCCTGGGAGGTGATGACGAGCGGTCAGAGCATCTATTCTGCGGTTGGAAGTTGGCTGCAGCCTGTTCCATGATGTGTGAGCTCTGGTATACCTGACATGTGCACAAAGAGCTGTACTAGCTGCAGGTGTGATTCATCTCACCTAAATGATACATTTGAAAGGTAAGCACCTAAGACCAGTAACATGAATCACTGTCTGGAAGTGTTTAGTGACTGGCACATAAGGTGACTTGAGTAATTAACTTTCAGATGCCTAAGTTAGGTGAGATGAACTTCATCTTGGCTAGACAAGCCTGTGTGGTACTGTGCTATGTGTTCAGGTGGCAGATGCATGTTGATGCCTCTATGACGCTTGTTTCTTGCAGAGTAGATTAAAAGAAATGGTGATACATACTTGTGCCTCCTGACATCATACCATCCTTGGTTGTACAGACACAGCTCGTAGGGCAGCTTGAATTCTAAACACTAGCATTGTAAAACCATTATAAGGCCAGCAACACCAGGTTTTGCAGCAATAACACTGTGAAATTTGTTTGCGCTATAAACTGGTTTTTTTCAAGGAATAACCTTGCGTAGTAGTTCATGTGCTGAAGCTTCTTGTTAGTCTGACAAACATAAAGTGAAAGTGTTTACAAACTCACTGCTCTGTTGTCATTTTCCAGAGCCCAACAAACAAATCAATATATAGTTCATAGGGAATACAGTTTCTAAAACTATCACTTGGTCATTTCAGCTGCAGTTAGTGACAGAGGGGAGCAGATGCATTTTATAGCAAGGAGTGCAATACTGCTTGTGGGGTGTTAATATCAAAACCAAAGTGAAAAATTGACCAGTAGAAAAAAAAGTGAGCTAATGTAAATGTCAACATGGTAGCGCCCCTTAAACACTGTTTCATGGAAGAAATCTAATTTTTACAATGCTAAAATTTGTTACTTGCCCAGGTCCATACTGGTCAGATAGTTCAGCCAGTCTGAACTCAAGCAGCTCTATCCTGATTCACCTTAAACACAGCCAGGTTTAACGGGATGTTTATAAGGAAGAAATAGCAAAGGATGGGTAAGCTTATCAAAAGAAAGCATCTTCAGGGACTGATTTTTTTTTTTCCTTGTTAAAGGGCTGGACTTTATCTGGACCAAAATCAGAGTCAGAAACAAAGTCTTTTATGTCCCAGAGCCTCTTTAGGGACAACTAAGTCTAGTTAAGATCCACTGTGTTTTCTTTGGGCTGTTCTGAACCATCATTTTGCTTGGGGAGAATTTGCTTTTGCATGTGACCACCAGGAAGAGTGACTGGCAGTCTGGTACAGGCAGGAAAGATCTATCACCTTTTGCTGTTTGTCTTCTTCAGTAGCTTTAGGTTATTTTTTATGAGCCATCAAATTACATGGTCAGAATTTTAAAACTTGCATGGAATTTCGTAGACTTATGGTAGTTATTGAGATAAAGATTGAAAATTACTGATTTTTCAATGAGGTGCCAGTCCTGCAATGAACTTGCTGCAGCTGTTCTTTGCAGCTGTACAGACATACATATCATTATCTTTGTATCTGAGAATTTCCAGTAATTGAGACTAATAGGATTATGTGGTAAGAAGAGTTGGGAGAGTCAACTTCTGAATAAACATCGATTATATCGTATTCCATATCCAGTGCTTTCCACACTATCAGTAGGGGAGACAGTGAAGGAAATGCTTTTCATTCCGTTAATGCTACTGTAGGCCTACTAATGCAAGGACTTCCTGATTCATCAGTTAAATATTGAATTTGCCTTTTAGACTTTGCTTATCTTCTAATGCAATTCTTATCTTCTCTGCTTTTATTTTTCAGTCCACTCAGTCATCAGATCTTATTTTTAAATTGTACTGTACTTTTTTTTTATTTTAAACATTGAAGACAACAGAATCAGCGGGTACTGAAAGCAGGGATTTCTCATCTGGAGTTTCTTTGGGTTTTCATTGTATTGCATAACATGAAGTTTCCACATGAGTTTTTGCAAGAGAACAAACCATAGCTTTCTGTTGTTAGCCTTCCTTTTATGAACCTTTAACCACTGCTGTTAACTGGGAAATGAGAATGTAACCCGATGTCATACAAGGTTAGATGGCAGAGACTGGAAAAATTAATCAACAGGAAGTATGACGTAACAAGAATTCAGCTGAAGGCAACATATCAAATCCAGCACAGCTCTGACCACGATATAGTATCTGACCAGCCACTGAGTACCTTGACACACAAAGGAAATAGTTTCCTGGAAAATTACTGTTGATAACAGCAAAAATGTATCCTCAAGCTATCCCTCCCTTTTCCAGGCATCATTGCTGTTTTTCTCTGCCAAACTCTTTTCCTTCTTCTAATCAAAAGAAATGCTTATTGCAGTAGAGCGGAGTACCCAGAAACATTTGGGTTCTTCCCCTTGAAATGACGGAATTTCAAGGTGTTGGATTGCTTGTGTTAGGTAGCATATCATGAGACACCTCTTTCCCTGAAGAACTAGCTATTTCATGCAGAGGTATTTCCATGCATTGTTTTTAGTAACTCTGTTTAATACCAATAATTTGCTTTCCCTGTATGTTTCAAAATGTTGCTCAGCTGATATTCTGAGTGGGCGTGAAGACTATTGCCTTTATCTGTTTTGTTTTCTTTGAAGAAGTGACTTGAATATTCTTGAAACATGTCTGTTTGGTAACAATCCTCTGGATTGCCATAAGGAAATAGAAAATATAATTTCTCCTTTTCTTTCAACTACAGAATCTCCACAGAGCCAAGACTCCATGCTCAGGGATTCAAGAAAGCCTTGTCCAGTAAACCTGGCATCAGCCTTGTGCGAAGTAATAGCAAAGTGGATCTGGAGATCGATAGCTAAAGAACAGTAGAAAGAAATTGGTCAGTGTGGTCTACAGAAAAGTGAGTTTAACAAATAGTCTGAAATTCATCATTTGCCTGTTATGGTATAGCTCAGTAACATGGCATCAGTATTCTTTAAAGATACTGAAAAGATGAAAAATGTGGATAAGAATCACAGATATTGGATTGAGACCTAAAGGAAAAGGGAAGTAGACAAGGAACAAGGGCCTCTAGTACAAGAATGTACCAACTAAATTAGTGAAGATATTCCAGGAACTGCTGAAAGGGAGCATAAGCCACACAAAGAGGCTTAAATTTTAACAGTTTGTGCAATTAACCTTTGGAACAAATGCATTGGATTCTCCCTCTTTTTGTGTCTGAAGATCAACACTTGACACCTTACCACAAACTATACTTTAGAACATAGTTTTGGGTTCAGTATAGTGATAAATGGTTGATATTTATTGATCTCTAACATAAAGGAGGTGAAAGTGGAGCTAAAGGTCTCTTCTGTCACCATTTGCATGAAATAAAATGAAATAATCTCACATGCCAGTTTTATTTAGTGATCCTGGTTCATGACCTAGGGGCACTCAGTGAGTAGTGATATGATGGGATGTTGTGACATCCACAGTTCATTACAGTGTTTGCCAGCTCGAGATGCTAAGCCAGGGTCTCCACTTTTTTATTATGTAATGTTTGGTATACCTGTCATGCAGCTGCATCTCACATGAACTCATGTGGGAGTTTAAGAAACAAAGCAAGGTTTGGACCTGGCTGTAAGAAGAGCTCTCCCTCTTATCTTGTCTTCTGTTAATGAAGGATGTCTGGAAAGAAGCATCGTGATATGGAGAGTTGCTCTGCTCTTGAATTGATTGATTTCAAGAGTGCTTTGGAACAGTTCCAGAATCTGGTTGAAAAAATGATCACCCAGAAGACCAAGGAGAGTTCAGGCTTGTATAGTAAAGATGATGGTAAGAGATATTCATTCTGATGGAAAAGTGTAATTTTCACATGGAGAGAACATATCATAGAAGACTATAAGAAAGACCTCAAATTAATGTTCTAGCTGCAACTGTTTGATTTTTACAGGAAATAGAGAGATCGCACTATGAGAGTTCTTTTCTTCTCCTGTTAGGATTTCTGGCCAAATTATAAGGCCATGGTGATCACTCACAAAATATAATTGGTGGACTTGCCCCATATAGAAGTTAGCATGATGCAATATTTCTGTAAAAGCACAAACCCTATGAATTATGTAAATACAGCTGCTAATTGTAAGTAATGGGGGTAAAATTTTGCTTTTCTCAATGCGAGTGGCTATTGCTGCTTGAAAGGATAAACTTTATCCCACACCCCATTCAGGTTCAAAAAACCAAATCAGAATTATAGTAAGTAAGAAAAGAATAAAGAAGTGAGAAATTTTTATCTATTCTTTTATCTGTTTCCCATCATGCATTGCAAGTTAAGGTAGTTTTGAAAGGAGTAAATAGTAAGACTGATTTTTTTTTTTCAAATGCTTTAGTGAATAAAATGTGAGAAGTTGGAACTTGCATGTTATTGATATTGAATGAGAAATAAAACCAGAGGTAGGGTGGATAAGAAAGGAATCTGTAGCTTGCTAGTTTTAAACTGTGTGGACATTTTTCCTCCCATACAGATGAGATAGACTATGAAAAGTTCCATACAACCACACAAACACTTTTTGGTCCAGCAGTCAAGGATCAGAATATTCAGGCCTTTTTCAGGAAGATCGTCAGCAACCCTGAGGAAAAGCCAGAATGGCCTGAGGTAAGGATTCCTAAAGTTTTATTAAATATAATAAACTAATTAGAATTTTAAATGGGGACAGTATTTATCTGTTGATTGTGTGTTGTTCACGAGTCTGTTGTTCATGAGCTCCATGGCATAATGAGGCACTCTCTTGTTGTTATTTATTCTAGCTGCCTGAAACCTGGGTGTGTCCAGGTCTTGAGAACTACTTCAGTGATGTCCATTGTCCTCAGGCTTCTTGACAAAATGCAACATCTCTTATGACCACAGTATGCCATTTATGCTCTGAGGATAAGTCTATCTTTAGCTAAACCTTCAGAAATGCTTCCTCTTTTGTTTCCTTTCCTCTCTTTTCTCTTAATTCTGCTTCCTTGCCTTTCTCTTCCCCTGTTCACAGCATAAATCTGGCCCTTACTTTATATATGAAGCATTAAAGGTAGGGCAGCATTTTAGTAGAGTTTTTAACCAGAGAATTCTGCGTATGTTATTTGGTCCTGGAGATGAATGAGATCCATGTAATCAATTTTTCAGTCTCTAATGGTGGTAAATAGCAAATCTGTGTAAAAAGCATGTAAGAATGAGGTAACTATGAAATGGTAGATCTGTTATACCTTCTTTGCATCTGTCTGCACATCTCTTAAGGATTTCCTATGACAGAGTTACAAATGCACTCTGTGTTTAATATCCCTTCCTGGATTTTTAATCTATCCATTTGTAAATTATTTCTGAATCCGCCTGAAAAGGTTATCTCCGTAGCATCCAGTTTTTCACATTTTGTGAAGAAGTACTTTTTCGGGGTTTTTTTAGACATGGTGCTCTTTTTTATTTGCACATTGCACATCGAGAAATGAACACTTACTCTAGAAATGTGTCTTTTATAAAGATGTTTCCCATGGGTAGTGTTTCAGGCAACTGTTCTATAAAAATTACTGAGAGTGTTAGAGCCAATCCTTATCAAGAGCACCCATCGTCAAATATTACTACAAGATTTTTATTTGTTTCTTACCCAAAGACAGGATTGTGCAGAAGGGATATAACTTCCAGCACACAGTGAATTTCCTATGATAGCATAGGTGACATTTTACACATGGCAAGTCCTTGCTGGACTTAAAGTCTTATGGCAGGGTATTAGCAAGTGACATGAACTATAAATTTGTCAGTATCAAAGGATACTTTTTTATTTAAAAAAAAAATTAAAGTTATTTTAAATCATCTCTAGTTAAATTAGGATCAACCCTTTGACATTTTCTGGCTTCACAGTTTAAAAGACCTATCCTGGACAGTCTAACAGCTATTACTTATCAATGACTTGGGAGATGTACCTCTGCATCTCCTTCTCAAAGGTAGTTAGCTCTTAGAAAGCTGTATTTTTTTGGAGATAAATGTCTGAAGTATGTGTAAGTTGCATTTTGTTTCACCATCAATATCTCGTAGACATTATGGGCTGGGGCTTGTTGGGACCCCCTGTGTCCTTGTTGGAGTCAGCAGAAGCCGTTTACGCAGCAGTAGGGGATTCCTAGGATGCTGTTTCTTTGGGCGTGTCCTGCCTGCTGGGCGGGAGCAAAAGTGGCACTGTCTCATGTCTGCAGGAAGCATGACAGGACACACCTACATGTGCACTGAGAACTTTCCCCTCTGCTGGTTTTAGGGCAGCTGCTGGCTTAGCCCAACCACTGCACCTGGCATCCTGTCAGGACTCAGGAGGGACCTGATGCTGGATAAGCCTATCCTTAAACGCAAAGTTCTCCCACCAAAACCTTAGTCCCCAGGAAACAGACAGGCCTGTTCTCTGCTGGGAAATAGGTACATACACTTAAGAAAGCAAAATGTCGCTCCTTTCAATAAGGGCAAGAGGAAAGATCCATGGAAGTACAAGACGACTAGCCTCTCTGTTTGGATACAGGATGGAAAGACAAGGTGATAGGACAAGAAACTAGAAATAGGAATGTAAGGGACTGTAATAGATGATGTATTGACTGAGGATGTATGATAGCTAATAGTTGTGTATATGGAAAGGAGGGAGCTGTGAAGTGAAAGATGAAGGGTTATGTTGTGTGAAAATATTTTTTTGAAAGATGTACATCTGAATGTCCTAAAGAATGAAAATGGGAGCTCTGTTATATACCATAGAAAATATTGAACTAGAATAAAATACAACATTTTGTCTCCCATCCAAAGGGGCATTGATTTTAGAACTCATGAAAGGAAGTATATATAATGTCCATAATATGAGAAAGGAGTTTAAAAAATCTGTACAGCTGAGTAGGACTAATTTCCTAAGGAAATGACTAAACTACTTTTGGGTACAGAGCTTGAGATTTGTAGAGCATTTCAGCTGAAAATTTCACACCCTGGAGCAGAAATAAGCTACTTACCTGAGTGTCCTGTGCAGAGATCTTCATCATGTTCAGTACAAACGGAATATTGCCAGACTTAAGGAGATGGCCAAAAAAAGAATTTTTAAAAATTGTCTTTATATTACATTTTTTTTCCAGCAAATGGGAATCTACATATCTTTATGGAAAAGCTCTTCTGTGTATGCTAAACCACTATGCTACATTGAGTGTCTCAGTTTATAAATGTGGAGTCGTCTGTTTTGTCTGCCTTTTGATAGTTTTTTTTTTTTCCTAGTTGAGGTAGGTAGAACTGTAAAATGAAAATTGAATATGGTTATTTACAAGCAACCATTACAAAGCAAAGCTGTACTAACAACTTTAAAAAATAGATGGGCTGTATTCCTAGAAGCCATGTGTAAGCTGACTTCTTTGCAAGCATTGAAGAAAGATTGTGCCTGAATATCAGATCTCAGCAGTCTAGTCATATTGTTGGCTAGTGGTTAAAGGAAATACTAAGGTACTTACTCAAAGAATATTAAATGATTGAAGTGTGAGATAACTATTTGACTTTGTACATATATCTTCCAGACGTAGTTTTGCAATAAATTACTTGTTTAGTTCTATTTTGTTTTGTTTAGATTTTTGGCTGTTTCCTAGGAGAAAGTGATGGCACGTCTTCCCCCTCAAAAGAGAGCATGGTGTTTCTTGAATCTGAAAAACAGCAGATTACTCATTCAGGTGACATAGTTCATCTTATATCAAAAACTCTTTTTTTTCTAGTGCAGTGTGCTGCTCACTTTCTTCAAAGTACAGTGATAAGATCACATATCTGTCTTTGCTTATTCATGCTTCTTCTTCTTCTTCTTCTTCTTCTTCTATGTTCCAAAACACATGGGTTTTTACTAAACATGGAAAACTCCTCTGCTGCATTTCCCTGTTCTCCATATCCCTAAATTATTTTGAAATTATTACTTTTTCTGAACCAGACTATTTATTTATGCAGCTACTCATCTTTCTGCATTTTTTGAAAAAATGGAGGAAGAACTGGCACATCCAGAATACATTAATGATATTTAGAAATGCAACATAATTAATTAAACTGAGTATAGGATAATATCTGATATATTGCATCACTGCCTCGCATGTGGTACCAAAATGCATTTCAGGAAGAGAAAATGGTCTTACTCTTATAGTTCTATTTGTTTATGTTTTCCTTAATGTTTCCTTATGTTTTCCTATTAGTTGTTTTCCATGTCTGTAAGATTAATATTTTGTCGTTGACAGTTGTCAAGAGAAAAGATGTCATTAAGGGTATAGTGAAGGTGCCCCTTCTGCATTTCACAGTAACAGCCTCTCAGAGAGGAGTGCTAACTGTTTTTAGCAAACAGGTAATTCTAAATCAAATTCTTTTATTATTCCATTAAGCAGTACATAGGGGAACTGAGGGGACTGTGATCTAGCATTCAAATTTTCCCATAAAAAACCTAGATATCTTTCTTGTCAAAGTTAACTTTTTCTATATTTTTAAGTATAGTAGGAAATATACATTGTTCTTTTCAATTATAAACCTACTAGACAGTCCACACAAGTTGATAGAAGGTAGAGATGTCTAGTAATAGACATTCTTCATAGAAATTCATTTAATAGAAAATAATCTGCATTTCTGTTTAGAAAAGGTTTTCCTTAATACAGGATATGCTATTGGAATTAACTTTTAGATATAGAGTGGAAATCAGAGAATTAACTCTTTTCTACAGCTACTGAAAATATCTAGAATGGACAGAGACAGTTGTTTGCGAATAAGATGTATTCGGTATAGCAACATCTAGAAGCTTGAAAGTCATGAGTTTTACAACAGTCTATATGACACTGGCACACAGTTCCCTCATCAGTAAACTGTGAGGAAATCTGTACTATTTTAAGTAGAAATTCAGGCTTAAGATGCTGTTAAACTAAAATTTTTGAATTAATCTCCCAGATGATTATATTACTATTTAGAGGTATGGACTTGTAGATGCAATTAGGTACGTCACACATCTATGCTCATTGGTGCTTTATATTTGTACAATTTTAATGCAACCAGTTTCTTAAAAGTTATTTCAGACAATGCATTAAAGCTTTCAAGCTGCACTAATGCTTTCTAGGGGTTTTAGCTAATTAGTGCATAATGGTTATGACAGGAGCCTTTAAACCGAGAAGGGACTCCTGAGGATGATTAAATAGCAAAGCAGTAGTGCAGTTTTGTTAAATGCTGAAATAATTTATTTGAAAGCCTGTCCTCCAGAACATTATCCCTCTTATGTACCTATGAAAAATAATTTCCCAAAGTATAAGATTAAAAATAGCTCTCTTCCCTGCCCCCTATCTCCCCATGCTGTTTTCAAGTTGAATTACTGCCTCCTCATAGGCTGGAGTGGTGTTGTCTGACATCAGTGACTGCCATGTAAATAATTTTACACCCAGCTGCGTAACACAGTGAATTAGGAACCTCAAATCCCACTTATAAAACTATGTTCTGAAAATGATTAAGGCATTACGACAGCCTCAAGATGTGCCAGAAGAGGATTAGATTGGATATTAGGAATAATTTCTTTACTCGAAGGTTTGTCAAGCATTGGAGCTGCCCAGGGAAGTGGTTGAGTTACCCGCCCTGGAGGTATTCAAAGATGTGTAGAAGTGGCTGTTGAGGACATGGTCTAGGGGTAGACTTGGCAGTGTTAGTTTTACAGTTGGACTTGATCATCTTAAAGATCTTTTCCAGCTTTCATTATTCTATGATTCCATGATTTTATTTGAGGGCTTAGCATTGCTTGCTGCAACAAATGTGGGCCTAATATGCCTCAACACCTGCATGCAGCTCTACACCATCAACTGCTTCCATCTTACTCCAAAATGTGACACTTAACTTTCTCAGGTTCTCAGACATGGATACTGCCTTGACCAGCACATAAGACCTGTAGGAGTAGGCAACCTTGAGGACACACTCTAGTTATTGTAGATATAGCCAAGGCTGATAACAGTGTATGGATATCCATCTTTTGATTAACAATACTCTTAAACTCTGCTCAAAGACTGTCCATGATGCCACTTGGCATCTCACTTCTATGGGAAGAAAAACTTTGGTCCTAGCTTCTTGGTTTATGGAATGTGGAATTACTGGGATGGGTATGAGGTGCCATTGAATAATTACTGATGAGGGGCAGAGGCAGGGGCAGGAGGAGGTGAAAAATCATCTCTGGGTATTTCAGAAGGGAGAAGGTTGAAACTGCTTTTGAAAACTTTGTAGTTTTGTTTAAGCGCAAAGAAGGTAACCCTGTCTCTGCTGGATGATGGTGGCAACTTAAACTCTTCAGGTTTTGAGCGACATGTTACACTGTCCACCAACAGTTACCTTTGGTGAAATATGCTGTACCAATGTGGGTATTCCTGTGTGCAGCCTGAAGTGCTACCTCTGCCAGGGATTTTGCTGGCACTAGTTGACATGGCATCAGGGCCAGCATTAGCTTGGGTTTCTGTATGACACATCCTATCTCTCACAGGAGCTGATGCTGTTCTAGCTGTCAATAACCATTAAAAGCACAATTCCATCAGAAGACCAGCTGATCTGTACTCTATTGTAAAAATGAGTATTTTTTACTTATTTTTCTCACTCCAACATCTCAATGTAAAAAAACCCAAACCAAACAAGAAACTATGAAACAATTGAGAGAGAAATAGAAGTTTTAAGTTCCTTATTATATAAAGGGGAACAGACAGCAGGCAGGTTAAGGATCTTTCTCAGATCTTAACCATCTGCTCTTTCAATTAGTAATTACTGTTGTGATCTGCCTGTGAAGAGGAGAGATAACTTTGTTTAGACTTTTCATTTAAGAACTACCTTGTTATTGTGACAGTATCTTCTTCGATTTTTCAGATGAAGGTTCTGGCAACCATCAATGTTGAAGTAAGTTCTTTTTTGTCTCCTTCCTGTTCAATAATTTTTAGTAAAAATCAGCATGTACTAAATAGAAATAATTAGAAACTGAGCGTTATTCTAATGCCACTTCTAACTCTGAGACTTCTGCATGATTTGTCACAGGGTGCTGTAGGTCAAATGGTTTCAATTTATTCCTTTCAGTTATAGAAACAATTGAGTAACTTGATTTCTTTCCTCTGATAAATGAAACCTCAGATAAATGCTGCTTTTTCTACCAAATCATCCTTTACCCATTACCTGGCCAGAATTTTTTTTTTTCTAAAATACAAAATTTTAATTGTCACTGTAAAATTTAAATAACTAAAATTTTAAATTCATTAATGAAAAACAGTTCTACATTTTGCTAGGTAGGTGATTGGCTACACCATGTATACATTAAAACCTTATTTTTACAATGGGAGTATCACTGCAGATTTTAGGTAATGACCTTGTTTCAGATGACCTGAAGACAAGAGACATCAGTCTTAGCAAAGTGATGTGACCCCTTGTCCTGAAAGTCAATGTAGGTGTCTTGAGCCAGGAGGCAGTGCATTTTGTTGATTCTCTCCTACGTATTGTGGAAGTTCTAAAATGCAATAGAAGTACTCCACACCAGAGGCCCTACTATTCCAAGTCAGAAAATATCTCTGGGCCTGAGTTGCGTTTAATTTATTGCAAGGGCCAGTCTGACCTGTGGAATCACTGCAGAGAGGTATCTGTGAGAAATATTCTTGAGATGCATTGACTTTTGGAAACTTTGACTAGAATTAGAGCTTCTCCTGCAGGTGTGCTACAGGAGTAAATTTTAGTTGTTCCTGCTTTGCTTGTAGGAAGCACTTTCCCCAATCCAAATATGCAAAGGTAGGATCTCCCCCAGAGATGGCAAGGGGAAGAAGCTGGAAGAAGCTGGAGTGCTAGCCTGATGCTGCAGTGGGCTGCAGGGTCCCTTTCCTTTCTGAGCGCTAAGCATTTGTCTTAAAATGATTCCTCAATGCATGTGAAGGGTTTTTTGCTGCAAAAGTAGGACAAATATTTGGCGGCTGTGGCAGTGTCAGGCACCACTGAAGGACATTTTTGCCATAAGAAGTTTGAAAGATATGTTTAACATAATGATCTTTCAGTATAATGGTGTAATACCATAATTGTTAGGATTGTGATTCCAGACAAATATGATACTAAAACTGGTAGTTCTAGTGTCTGTGAGCATCCACTTGTTTCAGCTCTGCATCAGATCTGTGTGGGCTACCCTGATCTGCTGTCTCTGTTGTTACAGGCCACACTCCCATCCTTTCCCAGCTGAGATGTTTCTACTTTTTCAGCCTTTCCTAGAGACAGGAAGAAGTAGGTTAAAAACAGTTTGAATTGCTCTCCATCTTTGGGATGGAGGGTCGTTGCTCCTGGGGATCATTCGATCAGTTGAGATCATTACTGCTGAACATGACAGTCTCTACTGTAGAGCATGAAGTCTTTCAGGGGAAAATCTTTGGCTTCCCAGGGACATTTGATTGACTGGGGGGCTGACAGTTGGTGAAAAGAAAAGAGAAACCCATGCCCACAAACCTATGAAATCCCTCTGACTTTATGTCTCAAAGATTTTATGGTATTTTGTGATGTCATTTTACTTTTGTTGAAGTTATTATATTCACCTCTTTTGTATCAAAGTTATGAAATTTTCTGATGGCTTAGTTAAAATTTACCCTTTTCTACTTTGTGCTCTGCCTTGTCTTATGGAATTGGAATTTTTATCTAATATTCTTATTTAAGTGTTTCCACTGAATGGTCCTGCCCTTGTTCAATTTAATTTCTTCTCATCTTTCCTGTAACTACTGCACTGAAAAGAAAATTAAAAGGGCTTTTATTGGACTTGAGGTTCCTGAACCTTTTGATGGTTATTGAAAGATTTTGATTCTTGTAGGACGTAATATTTTAATCTATATTGTTCTTTAAATATAAATTCCCAAACTGAAATGAAATTAATTTTTGTATTTCTTTGAGATAATAAATACTACTTTCCAGACAGTTGAAATGTATGATTCTAATGAATTTATTAACTTAGGGATTCTTTGAGAGATTTATCTTTAGAGTTTGATCACAGTTTTTCCAATGTAAAACATGCTTATGAAAATGGAAGCTTTGCATATTAATACCTTTTATCTAAACACTTATTAAAAATCAAAGCACAATATCTTATGTGAGTGTAAATCATCACCCACCATGTACTTATTAAAGATGTGGTGAACAATACTAGTTGAAGACTTCAGCACCAAATGATCATAATGTACAACTATGAATAATAGCTTATGATTAATACCTAAATAGCTAAACAGAGAAAGATAACTTTGCCTTTCAGGGCTTACATTTCCCTTCTTCTGATATGCAGAAATAATAGTACCTTGTTTTTTCACTGCAATTATTATGCCATTTTCAGCTGTTTTAACATCATCAATACTGGCATCAACAGCTAATTGATGAAGCTATATATTTGTGTGCATCTTCCTGCAAATGAAGTAAGGTACTGAATTCAGGCCTTATTCAGAGATAAGTTACCAGACTCCAAACATTGTATCAATTCACAAACAGTGATTTGTGTAGAGGGTGGCTTATAGATTGCAACAATCCTTATACTCCTGTGCTTTGTTCCATTCAGAGTTCTTATTCTTGAGGTGTTTCAGAATAGAGACCCACTCAAGCAGAGTGGCAGAGGTCTTGGCCCTGAGGATATTGAGCCAGAATGACTGTGCAACATAGTAGTGCTAGAAATAAAATCCAGTGGACTGCAGCCATCAGAACTCTCCTAGCATCATGATGGTATAAATGGAACATGAACTACGGGTACATTTGTTACAGGGATGTTATGGAGAACAGGTCACTTCAAGAAAACCTGATTTCATTTTTTGATGCGATTATGTGACTGAGTGAAGAGTAGAGGCATAAATATAATACACTTAAAACTCAATACGGTATTTGGTTTAGCACCACACAACCTTCTGTCTTAAAATATGACCTCTGGAAAAAAACAATACCAGAGTGCATTGATTAACAACTGTCCAGCTGACAGGTTGCAAAAATAGTAGTCAGCATAGAATCATTGCTGAATGGCAGTGGGAATACTGGTAGTGAACAAATCGCTTCTTTCAAAAATGGAAATGAAATGTCTTTTAAATATGACATAGAAAAGCATAAACAGAGCCAATGGATAAGCCTGACAAAGTGAAACAGGACCTGTACTGAAAACAGAGGAGGAAAGATAAGAGCCCTTGAGTGACAGGATGGAAAAAGAAAATAATGGAAAGGTTGATCCAGTGCAGCTGCCTAGTTTGTCTGTCAAGTATGGCAGTACTAAGAAGAGAAATTCTTATCATTCTAACCTTTCCTCTAAAGCTGAAACCTGTTACTTTGGCTGCATCATCACAAGCCAACACAAGAAATTAGTGACTTAATTAATTTTAATTTTACAAATGTAAAATCATTTTTTTCTAGCCAGTTAGTCTTTGTTATCTGACACTATTATAAGGACCTCAAAAAGCCACAGTTAACAAACTCTTCCATAACAATTACCAAACAATCCACAAGGCCCCTGCAGGCCTGACATTTTCCACGTTTATTTTAGTAAAGGGCACAAAAAATCCTTGTAAATGTATTGCCACTTGCCCACAGATCATTAGGAAGAAAAGAAGCTTTCTCCTGCAACAGTGTTGACATACTCAATCAGAATTTTGGACCCTTTAAACTAAGGCAAAATCAATATTGTGTACAACAATGGAAATAAAAATAGAAGCATCAGGAGTCTGATCTATACTTTGCAAGAGAAATTGTTTTACATTAATACCTGTATTATAGGAGGTATACTTGAACAATGTCTTAATATGGGCAGATGTATGTATTTGTAAAGATTTGATCTACCTGTTGGGAAAATTAAAATTATTTAATAAAGTTACTTATTTTCATAAACATTCATTTCAATGGGGGGTTTGTTTTTATAGCTGAAATTTTGACTTCATTTGAATTTCTTTTGTTTCAAACCAAACTGTATCCAGGTAAAAGCTTAATCTGCTTTACTATGGGTATTTTAGCTTAAGCTTTCTCTTCTCAGAGTGCTTTTCCAGAGTGTCTTTACAGTTCAGCTAACAGTATATGTATATTGTGTCCTCTCATGTGCAATATTTGTGCCTCTGAAGTGAGTCATTGATAACAGAGGTTGAGCCTGCAACTTCATGTATGAGGTATTCCTGGAGTTAGAACTCTCAGTGGGGCTAGACCTAGCAGGTGCTAGTGCAGAGTATATGTGGTTTATGTAGAAATGGTTTAAAATATGTACTTACATGATAGAAAAGTTGATAAATTTATAGAGAAAATCCTTCTTTAGCTACTCTTTTTATTTTCATCAGGATACTGCTTGGATCACCGGATGTGACTTCCTACCTAATCTGAAATATGTCGTGGCTGTAACTGAAAGCACAGTCATTCTCTGGGACTATAAATCAAAAGAGAGCCAGGTATTATGTTAGATCAGACAAATGCCAAAATGAAACCTGAAAAATGATGAGTCTTTGTTTCCAATATACATTCATATCCCTTTGATCTAACAGGATGAAGGCTTTTAACTTTTGTCTTTCTAGGAATTCAGTGAAACAGTGGAATTTACACTAAAAGAGGAATACTCTTTACACACCAAATGGGATTATTAAAATATATTAAAATTTTGGGAGAAAAAGAAAAATTTTACGCTATGGTGCAAACAAACCCACAAAGAATTTATTTTCCAAGTGTACCTAATGGACATGTGTGTACCTGTATATCTACTATGTGTGCATGGGCATATATATATATCTCAGAATCTATTAAGAATCAAGGAAGAGGTTTTCCAAGGAATGTAACATAGGTTCTTTTGTAGAATTTAAAGAAAATTTTTTTTCATATCCTATACTTTGTTCAGGACTTTCTAAGAGCAAAAACTTTTTGATGTTAATAACAAATGTCCAAACTGTTAAAGTTTTCTTTAATTCCTTATGCATTTTTGCTGACCCATATTTCAGCTTTTTCCTCCTGTTCCTGGGACTTCTCTTGGAAATTCCAAGTTAGCTGAGATGATGAGGAGAAGCAAAGTAAATATTTTTAGGATAAGATTGTCTTAGGATTTTTTCTTCCCCCCAATGCTAAAAGGCTGCTTCTCAAGCTCAGACAGGTCAATTTAAGTCTTTTTGTCAATCCAACTGGACTTCTGGGAGGAGGGCTCAAAAATTTATTCTCCACCTGTTATTCTCCAAGTTCCCTCCAGTCATTACATCAGTGAGAGCTGCAGGTATCCTGTTGATGAATAGGTGCAGCTGTCTTTCAAGACCACAGAAATAATAGCTCTATATCTCTATGTCTCTTTAATGTTTCTGTGCTACACAGACAGCATCGATGCAGTTAATTCGTATAACACGTGAACAGTTCCCAGTTTAGGTTGGCAAGGATACTTTAATCGAATAACAGATGGAGTCAGGCAGTAGAACCAATAAACAGTGTAATACAGATGACCCAAAATCCCATTCCTGGGCCTTCTAGCAAGATACCACAATGACTTGCAACTGTATTCATTTCCACTGTCCTTGTGCCTCAAAAATTGAAACACCTGCCCATATAAGTACACTTGGAATGCCCAGGCTGTATTATTAGTTAGGACTCTGATATAGTTTCTCCCTGTGTGTTACTGCTATATTTTGTGGTTTGAATTATTCTTTAATTTGGTTATTTCCAATTTTCTTACAGACAGCATCTTATTTTTGAACAGGAAACCAAACCATATACAGGCTTAGCAAATATACCATCCCACATAGCTTGGAGAGATCCTTCCTAGAATTTGTAATTAATACTTCTTCACTGAAATGGGAAAAGCTACCTATGAAACAAAGTCTCGGTGAAACCCCTAGGGTTTGCTTTTAACTCCACTTGGTGATGGTCCTCCTTGAGTTTCTGAAAAACAGCAATCATGGGAGCAGCTAGAAAAAACAAAGTCAAGATTTGAACGCTGATGTAACTAGATAAGCGTAATAGATTCAATTTAAGGGCCCTTGCGCAATATCTAATAAAATCTCTACCGTATTCCACAGAATAATGGTTTTGTCATCAAACCAATGAAAAACTGTCTGCTCTGTGTTTCTACGGTGACAGCATCAGGTCACCTGGCTAAGGATACCATCTTAATGGGAGATGATAAGGGTTATGTTTATCTGCTTACTGTGACCAATGATGACTTCATAATGAAACAATCTAAAGCCGAAAAAGAATCACAATTTAAGTTCATGGACGCTGAAGCTTTTAACATGTAAGTTGCTTATGACAAAATATTAGCAGTCTTGCATTATGTTTTGTTTTTAATTTGTGTTTTGTTTGCCCTAAATGGAGGATTAGCTTCTGTTTATAAATTAACCCCATCTAACCAAAGAAAATAATTTTTCAAACTGCAGTAAGTACGATCCACTTCTTGGTGTGTGCAGGAAGCGCCATCATTTTCGGTAGAAGATTTTACAAGAGATCTTACAACAGAGAGGATGCAGAATAAAATTCAAGGGGAGAATTCACAATTGCTGTTATCCGGTTTGACAAAGGAAAAGCTTTATTGTGCCCAAATAGATGGAAGCATGATTGTGACTCGAAAAGTGCATGATTCAACCCCGACTTTCTCTCTGCTTGCATTTGAGCTGGAAGAGTGGTTCTGTATCTGCCCTGGATATTAAATGTTAGCATTGGTTGTGTATGTAATCTCACAGAAAAGATCCCTGTCCACCTATGGGCACATCACAGTAGTTGCTACTGCAGCCTAAGAACTTCTCCATTTATATTCCTAGGCCTAAACGCAAGCTACATGATGACTGGGTTGTGAAGGTTCAGTATATTTCTGCCCTAAAACGTTTTGCATCCTGCTCCACAGACAATACTAATTCATTTGTTTTGGATGACATAAACCGACTAGAGGACAACTTGTAAGTATCTGACATCTTCTAGAAAACTACAGATTTTCTGCTTTATTACTCTGCTGGGGATCAGTGCCTCGTAAGATGTCATCTTGTATTGAATCTTCCTTTTCTATTAGCACTGTTAATAAAAACAAAAATACAATTGTTTAAATGCTTGAATATTTTTGTGTGCTAGTTTTTGATGTAGGAGAGGACTGTCCATATAAGTTCAGTAATCACAACCCTTAAAATATGTTATGTATGAGAATATGAGAAACTGTTGTCTCCTCCAGTTTCTCCTCAGCAAGTAAATTTTAGTTAGAAAATTGACTGATTTGTTGCATGTATATCATGTATCCGTTCATTTAAAATGTATACCCAGACAAAAAAAAAAGTTTTATTTACAGTTTTAGTTTCACAAGTTTGAGTTATACAAGATTAAACTAACAACACAGTTTATTCTGAGGACTGCAGAGTGGTTCTACTATGCAGCAGGAAAGAGGTTATGGTCTCCTTATTTGCGCCGAGTCCTTATTCATATGGCTCATCAGTGCTATTAGCTGATTAAGCTGATTCCAAGCCTAATTAGTCTGTGAATTTAGAAAAGTCTATAGCACAATTAAATAATACAAAATCAATTTGATGTGAGAAGGACCTATAAATAACATATAAATAGAACTTTTCATTCAAATGTCTCAAAACATTGTAAATATTAGATCAGCTTCTCAATTACTCTGTGAGGTACATCCAGAGAATAATAGACTTTTAAGGCTAGTAGCTACAACTGTTATCATCTGTTTTATTTCTTGTGTAACACAGGCCATAAATTTTCATGTATTAATTCTTGAATCAATACAGTAACTTTAGGTTTTATGAGTATTTCATGTCTGTTGAGGATGGGGAAAGTGAACTATGAAACACTTACAGATTGTCCAAGGTCACATACTGTGTCAGCTGAGAAATCATGTTTGTTTTTGTTGGGAGCTTTGGAAAAATAGGATTAGTTAGAAAAGAAAGAAAACTAAGTCTGCAGAGCCAAAAATCTAGTCAAAAGAGTAGATGCTACCATCATATACTTCAATGCAGAACATAAACTGCAAGTATCTTGGTAGTTCTTTTTCATTTCACACTGGCTATAGGGTCTCCAAATGCAATAAATACATATCTCTAAGCAGTTTCACACAACAGATAGATGAAATTATATTTAGACAACTGAAAAACTACACAGCTGTTAAAAAGAAGTTAATAGTCCTAAAAATATCTATAGGTCAAATCTCTTTGAAATGTCAATTTAATAAGTAACTCTAGTTTAAAAATATGATGTACTGGTTCTAGCAAAAGAAATTTTCCCAAGTAACATTGCATCAAGGAATTGTTATTGTACTCAAAAAGGGGTGCAGTGCATCTTCTCCCTTATGTGACTTAAGGTTTTTTGTCAATAATGGCTGGTGAACAGCTATAATATTTTCTTGTAAAGTATCTAAGAAAGGGAGGTACGTATATGATCACAGGGTGCTTCTGTTGCAAGGCCTTGGCTTGGGCAGGACTTCATAGTGCCCGAATCCCTTTTTCCCACTGATCTTGGAAGAGTTTCAAGACTGTTCATTACAGAGCTAATGGACAGTTATATAGAAGTATAAAAGGTGAAAAAACCTTATGAAATCTGTTAATCATACATTTAAATCAATTAATTGTTCGTTTGTACCATCGAGAGAATTAAGACTTCTCTGTTAGAGCTCTGGAAAGAAATCATTTCTCCCTCTAAATAATAGGAAACAAGCAGCCTTTTATTTACACCTGCCTAGAAATAACAAGCTCTTTCATTAATCTTTGAAGTTTCCAGTCTTTTGTTAGATTTACTGTTGCCCCCAGTTACGGTTTTCAATATTAATGGCTACTGTAGCCCAGAATAGATGAACTAATACTTGTCTGAATTTCAAAGGAAAAAATTAAGTGTATACTCATTTAGTTCTGTACAGCTTCTTTACACCGGCAGGCATTGTTTCCTGGGAATGACAGGTGTATACTCTGCTATTGATACATCCAAAAATCAGTAAAATATTCACTCATTAGTAGCAATGGATGAAAAATGGAGAGATAAGCAAAGTTGCTCAAAGGATGGGTTTAGAAGGGACACTGAGTCAGTCTGTGTTAGTTGATTGAATTCTCATGCTTTAGCAGTGAATATAATAAAATGTGTTTCACATACTTGTCTCTTCATGTTGTTATACAACACAAAATAGATAATATAAAGAATATTTATTATACAGTACATTATACAGAAGCAACAGAAAATTAACTGCACTTAATGTAACATTGAGATCACAGTAGACCTCTATGTCTGAAACAGGCAAATGCAGTTGCTTTGGTACTGTTCCTCAGTGATTGACTGCTTTAAGCACACAGGCTTGTGTGCAGCTTACTTTGACAACAGCTACCAGTTTAGGAGTCTGCTTGGAGTTTGCCTGTTAAAAGATTCAGCTGTACAAATTGGATATTTATTTCTTTAATGGAAAGTGCACCCTGTTTCTGTTTCGTTGATGCCAATATCGCTCTAAGTCTCTGTTAAAAATTGATTTGCTTTTAACATGAGATTGTATACATTATGCAAACAGCTATTCTGTATACTGCAAAAAGGTAAGGCAAAATGACTGTAGACTGTATTTTCCTAATATTTCTTAAATGATTGTTTTATTAAAAATTGCAGACCTGTAAAGGAGTTTTCTGTCCCTAAGGGAGTAAATGCCTTCGCATACTGTGGAAAGGCAAAAGTCATTGTCACTGGAGGTAAGTATCGGGTTTTTTCCAACAGATTGTTCTTGGAAAAAAATTATGATCTTTTTATTAGAGTCAAATAAAATCAAATAAAGCTGAGTTACCTTAAGAATTTAAGTAATTGCTTCTGCCTACAATTAGAGGAAACAGAGGCCTTTCTTTTAATTGGTGGGAGCCCTTGTCTGAAGAGATATACTTCCTGAGAGGAATTTCTCAGGGGCTCCATCTGCTTTTTATTCAAGTATCATTTATATAATAAAACAGAAGAAACAGTATGTTCAGCTACTGTAAGGTATCTTTCCAAGTCTCAGTGGTCTTGACCAGGTTATACACAATATTCCTTGCAGTATCAGCAGAGCTTCCACCCTATTACTCTTTCACCATCCTTTTGTATCTTAAGCAGGCACATTTGCCCATCTTAATGCTTTCCATTGGTCTCTCTGATCATGTTTCCCCAAAGTGTTACTGTTTGTTCTTTCTCCCACAGCAGACTGCAGAAATAGTACTCCTTCATCCATTTCTTCCCAGTTACCCAATAATTTTATGAGCCTGTCTACTTCAGTGGTCATATTTCATGCTGCAGAAATGTTGCTGGGGTAGGGCAGCAATCTTGTTTATATATTGTGTCTGTTAAAAATTGTGGTATCAAGCATTGGAATTCTTACATCTGTATTTACAAGAACTAAAAAAATGGCCGAGACTCTGCTGTCCAGCTTTGATAATATATATGACAGTTTAATAACTCAAAAAAAAGAAAATACCTAGACATGGGAAATAATGCAATTCATGTTGAATTGTAACAGTTTACCAAGAGGAAAACTCTGACAGATGTCAAAATAAGTGTCAGACAGTTCTATTGATTTTCTAAACACAAGATTTAAGGGAAAAGCAATACGGCTACAGAAGAGTTATTAGTGAACATTCTGAAGTTCAGCCTTGGAGGAGACACTGTTTACACTGATTACCTTGACACAAAAAAGTAGTCTGGAGAAATGTACTGATGACATAAAGTAGGGAGGTCCTACAGAACAAAATGTGGTTAGTATTTCCTACAGGAAGAACTGGGTGGTTTTGCTGTGGTAATAAAACCAGAGTGAAGTGTCTGAATGGGAAAGAAGGTCAATTACACAAGAACTAGTAAAAGTTTATTTTACACATTGAAAATTCTTCTTCTGGAAACAGAAGAAGAGAAAAATCTGGATAAACTTCGTAAGAAAATTTTAATAGCTGTGGTAGGCCAGACCAAAGGTCTGCCTAATGCACTCACCTTTGTCAGTGACCAGCAGTAAACACTGGTGGCACAGAGTAGGAATAGGACAATTGTGCAGCAACACTTGTCCTAGGTACCTGTGCTGGTTCTCTATTGCTGATATGAACCACATTTGGGAAAGATTAGTTGACTATAGAAAAACGGTGGGGGAAATCTGATCACATAGAGACTGTTCATAAAACAGAATTGCAGAATATATGGAAGGTACCTGTAAGGATCAAGTCCAACTCTTAAGTGAATGGCCCATAAAGCGACTGAACTCACAACCTTGGTGTTTTTAGCAGCAGGCTCTAACCAGCTGAGCTCTAACTGCACCATTGTGCAAAGATTTAAAAAGTATATTTTCTATAGCGTAGAAAAGTGACAATTAACAAGGAATGCCACTGATGTCTATTAGAGCAAAAATTAGACCAGTGATGTTCAGGAAGAGTCTTCTGAATAGTGGCAGTTGCAGAAAAATATTCTCAGTTTTAAATGGAGCTTGGATTTTTGAGAAGGTTAGATTGCATACTTGTTTGTGATGGTTGCAGGATAGAATTAGAATGCAGGAGCTCCTATCCCATATAAACAGATACCTAATCAGAATATTTTAGAAGCAGATAAGTTTTCTCAGCACTGAATTCTAATTTGTTTTGACTTTCACTGCATGAAAATACTGAAAGTGTGGGCAACATGAAGAAAGTTTAGTAATATTGTGTTTATTTAATTTAATTATGATTTTGATGATTTTTGAAAAAGTGTAAGAAATCGTACTTGTAACAATCTTCCAGTCTATTCGTAATAATTACATACCCTTGAGTTGGAATCCTGTCTTGCTTGTTCACCCGCCAGCCTTCGTCTTGTTATTGAAAGATGCCCTCCTGCCTCTCACCCTTAGCCCTGATTCCCTTATTCCCAAAGCTTAGCCCTGCTGCTCCCGTTGAATAAGAAAGGAAATTATTCCTGAGCTGTATTGCTAAGAGCCCCAGAACACAGTGGGAATGCATGTTCAAAGACGAAGACAGGGTGGGATCATCTCTTTCAATTTCACTGTGGAGTTAGATCAGTCAGGGCCTACTATGAAGCTGTACTCAGAATTTAGAATAATACTACAGGTCTTGAGAGCCCCATCTACTAAAGCCTTCCAAAGCTGAGCTTTAGAATTCTGTGCTCTCTTAATAGAATGCACTGCTCACAATGGCACAGCACACTGTCAGGCTGCAGCACACTATGTTTGCCTCTGTATCTTAAAAGTCATCTCACTCTTGACTGAGAAACACACATGGATAATCAAATAATGACAGATTTAAGCTATTTAAAATTACCATAAGCTAGTCCTATTAATTAGGGAGCCTGAAATTTTATCTGTAATATACCCTAAAAATCAGAGACTGTAACAGATAAATAATTCAGGAATCATAGTGTATAGATTTCTTGGTGACATGTTTGAATGTTTGTAAACGATATGTTTATTTGTCACATTCAGCAATTAAAATGAAAGAAGAATCCAGCCTTTGATTGCAGGCTAGCTTCTAAAGTATTCGGCAAGGATATATCTGCTAAACATTTTACTAAGCCCCAACTTAATGTTATTTAGCCAAGTGTTTATAGCACAAATGTAATGTTACATACTATGATGAATTATTTTTGTGACTATTAAAGAAGTCATGTTTTAACACTCTTACTCTTCCATCATTTATTTGTATTTGATTATGCTCATGAGTTTTTCAGTACTGTGACAAAACCTAATTTTATCTTCTAGATATTTGACATTTATAAAAATGAATAAGATAAAAACAAACCTGGTACTGAGTTCGCTTTTCATGCTTAAGGCTAGACTTCAACCAGTAAGATTATAAAAGCCTGATAGCAGCCTAAAATATGGAGCCCAGAGTAGTTTAAAATAACTTCTCTGTGTAGCATTTTGCATTCATATTACGTTGAATGGTGAAGTTACATGGTTTTCTTCTTATTCTGTATTCATTTCAATTCCAGCTATGTCTTAATCATCACTTCAGGGCATGACTGCAGTTAAAATCAAATTAGGTATGCATATAAAAGCAGGAGATGATCAGATTTGAAATGATACATCAACTTCTAACCCTATTAGTTCTTCAAATCTGGCTGTTGTTTTCCTGTGAGCAATGAAGCATAAGAAAATCTTATAGTGATTTCTAAATCTAACAGTAACATATTAAGACTGATAAAGAGAGCTGCTCTGTGCTTGTTCAGTTTCCTTTTTGAATTCCTGGAACAAATGAAGCACATTTTCAGGAATTCCCAGGAATCCTAGTGATAGAAATCGCATGCCAGAACTCCTCTAATATTAGCCCTCAGAAGCATAGCAAACTTTTCTATGATGCAGTCTAAGTTTAAGAACATGCAAAGACAGACAAGGAAGCACAAAGAAAAAAGTAGAGACATTTGTCAGTATGATAAACTAGTTTACCAGATGTCTGACTGTTTTGAAGAGGTTTTGCAGACATTATAAGGCAAGATTGTTTAAAAGACAGATTTGAAGGAAAGACAAGTTCTTTTAAACGATAAGGAGTTTTCTGTGAGAGAGTAGCAGCATAGAAAGAAACCAGGAAGTATATTTTTCATTTATAGACTATCAAAGATGCCAGGCTAAGCCTTGTATTTCTCCATTCAAAAATGTTATTATTCTCGACACCACTGAAATGCAGACATCTCAGCAGACTTGTAATACCACACAAATTGCAAAACTACGTCAGCAACAGAGACAGTTTGACAAAGCATCACATGTTCAAAGAAGGTATTTGAGTCCATAACATCTGGCTAGAATAGAGCTGGGGTTGTAGAATCTGACTTCTTAAAAATCCTAAACATCTGGTTTTGTAATTACTTATCATGGAAAGGACCACACTCAACTGAATCTGTTTTGATTCAAATCACTGATTTCACAAAATCTTAAAAATTTGCTCTTGGATAGATCATCTTCTTCAGGCATTTCTTGAATGTGCTTAGTATGTCTCAGGCTTTCTGTGTCAGGATTCTGACTCCTGGAGGCATATTTGGAGCATGGAGAGAACAAATGTTCCAGGAAATGTTCCAGTGTAGCAGTGATTGTTAGGGCCAATCTGGCATTAGTCCAGAAAGAGAGAAGAGAGCACATCTACTGTAATGAAAGTCCACCATTATCTCCACATCAGTGAAAGGAACTAAAATTAATTCACTATTTCACATGAAAAGCAAACAGTATTTTTAATGTAGGGAAAGGTTTTCTTCCCAAATGTCACTTGATCTTCCTGTTAGTATCTCTAGTAAACGACATGGATTAGTGATTCTACTCTTAAAAGAAACTCCCTGTGCCAGAATTAAAGGGCACTATGCTCCACTTCAGTCATCTGCCATTACTGCAGGAATATAAAGAACAGAGCAGTTAGGAAGACCAGAAAAGGTTCTGTTCCTCAGAAGTGCAGCAAGCAGGTAGTCTAGTTGATCAGATATTGTCAACAGCTTCAACCCAGTTTTCCATCATCTTAAGACATAACAGTTTCCATCTGGGGGCTGGTAGGAGATATGTTGTTGAAGCAATGTCTGTTCCCTCTGATGTTACAACCAATCTCACCAGTCTCACTGGAGGCTTCTGTCTACTGTATTTTGTGTCCTTCTCATGGGAGGTCTGCAAGCTGAGTTTTGCTCCCATGGACTTGTTTCTCAGTATATACTGACCTGGTCAAAAGGGTTCTGCGGATTTGCAGGACATGTCTGGGACAGCCTAACACAAAATCTGAGGAAGTGAGCAGGGATCCACCATATTCTAGAATTTCGCCATTCAAAAGGGCTTTATAAACCATTAGTGCAGTTACAACCCATTTAAGCTGCTTCCTGCCATGCTTACAGCATGTACAGATTGTCTAGAGTAGTTTTTTCCTGAAAAAGAACCTCTTCCCCCTGAAGTTTCAAGCCAGTCATCTACTTATGCATGGCCCTCCTTTCCTGTGCAGAAGTTCTCCCTCCATTGTGCTGGTACAGCTGTTTGCATAGTTGAATTCTCAGTAACACTTGTGAAATGAGCTGGCATAAATCAAGATTACTTTCTGTTGTAGCTATTTTAAGAGTAGATCATTCCTTCAGTGAGCCTCTCTCATTTAGAGAGAAGCCACATAAACAGTGGAATCAATTTAACTGAGAGAACAATACTGTTTAATGGAGGAAAAGGGAGATGGCGTGCTCCTAAACAAATCACATCTTGCTGCATTAAGAAGGAAAGGAATAGATTTCTGGAGAGAGAAATGGAGAGACTGACTAATGACAGTAGGTTGAACAAGCTTAAGGAAGATTATTAACATAATTGAGCTGAGCGCTTAACATAATTGAGCTGGTTCTCTTGGGGCATGTACTTCTTAGTCTATGGGTTTTTTTGCTTTTTGCTCTTCAATTTAAGCTGAGAGAAAACTAAAACTCAAACAGAAGTCTAGACAAAATGTGGCTGTTTCATTTATTGTCTGTCAAAATAGACTGTTCAGCTAGGTGTGTACAATTCGTACAATTGCAGTATTTGCTAGGAATTGAAAGTTAAAATACATTTTTAGCATCATTGTGTTTTAAAATATTTATGGAAACTATTAGCAAAATAGTACCAAAGATTCAGCTATAACAAAATCAACGATTATTCCTTATATTATAGGCAAATTTGAAGTTTGAACATACAAATAAGTATGAAATACCTAATTCTCATTGCATCTTTGAAGGAAAAAAATCTGAGCCCCAGCTGTATTTCTAATAAAGTGCTCTGCTCATCTGGAACTAGTCCATGTAATCCCATTCAGCGTCCCTGCCATTCCTCTAGCAAAATAAAGAGACTTTGAAAAGCTAATCAGTTAGGTGTTTTTAATATGTGTTTGGGGATTAGCAATGGAACATAAGCTGGAATCCATCCCTTAGAATGAAAAACACATCCTTATGTGGGAGTAGTCTGCCTGAATGAAAGGACAGACTTGAGAGCACTAAGCTCTCAGTTACAAAGCTTGTTTGTAATACAAGTTACTATGCAATCTTTCTGACTATATATATATGTATTAATTATTTTTTCTTTCAGGTAATGACAGAATCCTTCGTTTGTGGAATCCTGGTGTTAATTTTAGTCCTACAGGGAAGCTATTAGGACACAGACATAGTGTTGTGGAAATTGTGACAAATGAAAAAGATCAACATGTTATCAGCCTTTCCTGTGCAAAGGTAAAACACTTTTCTGAACCTCAAGGAAACAGGGCTGCAAGAAGGATGCAGAGAAGTACAGGCCAGTCAGCCTGACCTCAGTGCCCCGCAAAGTTATGGAACAGGTCATTTGGAGTGCAATCACACAGCACATACAGGACAGCCAAGGGATCAAGCCCAGCCAGCACAGGTTTAGGAAAAGCAGGTCCTGCCTGACTACACTGGTCTCCTTTTAGGAGCAGGTGACCTGCCTGGTGGGTGAGGCAAAGGCTGTGGATGTTGTCTAACTGGACTTCAGCAAAGCCTTTGATACTGTCTCCCTTGGCATTCTTCTGGAACAGCTGTCAGCCCACAGCTTGCACGGGGGCACCTTCACTGGGTTAAGAACTGGTTGGATGGCCAGGCCCAGAGAGTGGTGGTGAATGGTGCCACATCCAGCTCCAGCCAATCTCTAGAGATGACCCCCAGGGATCAGTGTTGGGTCCAGACCTGCTCCATATCCCTGTTGATGCTCAGAATGAGGGGACCAAGTGCACCCTCAGTAAATTCACAGACAGCAGCAAGTTGGGGGAGTGTTTATCTGCTGGAGGGTCGGAGGGCTCTGCAGAGGCATCAATGGGCTGAGGCCAACACTGTGAGGCTCAATAAGACCAAGTGTCAGGTCCTGCACTTCAGCCTCAACAACCCCAAGCGGCATTACAGGCTTGGGCAAGAGTGGCAGAAAGCTGCCCAGCAGGAAAGGCCCTGGGGTTACTGGCCAACAGCAGCTGAACTTGAGCTGGGAATGTGCCCATGTGGCCAAGAAGGCCAATGGCATCCTGGCCTGTATCAGCAATAGTGTGGCCAGCAGGACCAGGGCAGTGATTGTCCACTTGTACTCAGCACTGGTGAAACCACCCCTCAAATCCTGTGTGCAGCGTTGGGCCCCTCACTTTAGGAAGGACATTGAGGTGTTGGAGCATGTCCAGGGAAGGGCAACAAGTCCTACGAGGAGCGGCCTCGGGAGCTGGGGGTGCTTAGCCTGGAAAAAAGGAGGCTGAGGGGAGCCATTACCACTCTCTACAACAGCCTCAAAGGGGTTGCAGCCACGTGGGGATCATCCTCTTCTCCCAGGCAACTAGAAATATGACAAGAGGAAAAGGCCTCACACTGTGCCAGGGGAGGTTTAGGTTTAATATCAGGAAGAATTTCTCCACAGAAAGGGTTGCTAAACATTGGAATGGGCTGCCCAGGGAGGTGGTGGAGTCACCATAACTGGAAGTGTTAAGAAACAACTGGATGTGGCACTTAGTGCCATGATCTGGTTGACAGGGTGGTGCTAGGTCAGAGGTTGGACTCGGTGATCTTGGAGGTCTTTCCAACCTAAATGATTCTGTGATTCTGTGAAATCAATGTTATAAATTCAAGTAGGAATCTATTTTTCAGTAAGTACTTCTGATAGTAATTGGTTATCGGTTTGTTTATTTTAATAAAAAGGCAGGGTTTTAGTTTAAAATTTCCAAATTATTTTATGTTGAGAAGCAAGAGTGGAACTATTTGACATACTGTCTTCCCAAGTGTGATAAAAGAATGCGTACAATAGTAGATATTAGCATTCTGATAATTTCTGTATTACTTTAGAAACTGCCAGAATTAAAACAGAACCTGTACCCGAATGCTTCATTCAGTAGTGATCATCTGCAAAAATTTCCTACAGCTCTTTTGCCCTTCTCTCTGCCTGCCTGCCTAAATCCATAGGTGGAGTTCTTCTGGTGTCTCTATGTATCTTGTTCAACTGTTGGTCTCTTTCTAAGCCGTGTCTTTTACAAAGTTTACTGATCCAAAGCATTGCCCATGAACAGGAATACTAATAAAATCAGTGATAACACTTCTTCTATCGAATACTGCAAGATTCTGCTGGAAATAGATGGGTTTATGAGAAGTTATTGGTAGAATCATGGTGTTATATCATTTGTCAAAATTACACTTTTCAGGAGAGAATAAAAACTTCTATAAGTATGTGCAAAAATAAAAGGGAAGCCCCTGAGGGAGTAGTTGTGAATGGCTATGGAACTCTTTCAAGAGTGATCCAATGCAGTATTTTCAATATTTAGCACTACTGAATATCTTCTAGCATCTACAATGATGGAGTAGAGAGGATAGATACTAAATTAACTGGTTATCCCAAACTAGTTAAAGCTGCAGGCCTTGAGCAGAAGTATTAGATTTCAGAATGGTCATTAAAATTGAAGGTATGATCTATGAAAATTAGCTCCTATAAATCAATAAGTACCTAAAGTAATTAATCAACAGAGATATCCATTTATTTCAAAGGTTTCCAGATTTTTATTTGGTTATGTAGGAAATATTCCTGAGCTGTTTGTCCTGCCCATGCCACTCCTCTGCTATAATTGCTTACCACTGCTCATTGTGGTGACAGTAAATACCACATTTTCACTTCTTTAATCTTATTCTTGAAAAACCCCACACATTTCTATAAGTAATACTAGCTGAAAATAAATTATCAAAATTTCCCATCTTCGCATAATCCTGGAGCCATAACGCTGTAACTTTGCTGCAGCGATACATTACTGTGAATTAAAGAGGGTTTTGACAGATAGCCTGCAAGCTGTACACGTAGGAAAAATGGAGTAAGATGTAAAACATGACTTAAGGGGAATGAATGAACATTAAGATATTTTTGGAAAAGCAATTGAGAATGAAGCCCCTGGGGCAGTAAATGTAGAAGATCTCTTGAGGGCCCTTCTGGGCTTTTCTGTGATTCAATATGATGATTCATAAGAAAGAAAAATCTATTTTACAAGTCTCCAAGTATGTGGACATACGATCTTAACTAAATAGAGCTGAGTTGTGCCAATGACATCAGTAAGACCACTTGTACCTGCAAATGAATATATGAAAGTATGTTTTAATTAAAAGCTATGTGTGTTTAGATAGTGCAGTGAGGTATAAGGCTGAAATTACACTTCACAAAAATAACAACAACCACAACAAAAAACCCAGAAAAACGAAAAACCAACCAACCAAACAAACAAAAAAAACCACCAAAGAAATTGACATGAATTCCTAGACTTTCAAATGTCAGATTAATCTTGTGGTCATAGTGAAAACTATATCAAAAAAGAAGGAATCCCTCACAGAGAAGTCTAAACACAGACTTTCAAGTAAAGTGCTGATCACTCTGTACCTTAAATATGCAATCTATATATGATATATAGTATACCAAATAGCACAAGGAGGTCAGCTATAACAGGATTGCTTCCAACCTACTTAAAGCACATTTGCATTTGATAGTCAAGAACCAGGAATTATACAAAGGTGTGCAACTTCTCAGGGAACTTTTAACTTTACTTTAAATGTTTAATTTGTTTCCACCTAAAAACAAAGACCAACTTGCTTTTCAATCTGCCTAGCATAAAAAAAAAATCAAAATTCTCTGTTTTGTTTCCATCTTTCAGTGACTGTGATACAGGAGGCCACTGAAGCAAAATATGGACAGCCTATAAATCTTTACTGAAAATAAGTTAGAGACATATAATGATCTCATAGAAGCATTGTATCCTAGTGAAACAAAACCCTTTTATATAGATTTTACAATAAATAATTGACAGAATATCAGAAGCAGAGAAAAGCTTAGGAAAATTAAATTAATACTATTGCAGAACCTTCTCAAAAATAAATTTAACCCAAACCATGTCAGCTATCCATATTAAAATAAAAGCTTTTTTATTGTGCTATTTTCAACTAAAGTTGCAAAACAATGTGAAAAGTAGGAACTTTTAACTTTTTAAATTAAGGTTTGCAATTTTTATCTTTGTTACATAATTGTTACATTTGACAAATCAGACTGATTTTAAACTTTATGGCTGTTTTTCTTGAACTATATTGAAAAGTTCCTTGTCATTGTAAAGATGTTTTTACGCAATATCAAATGTGCTCACAAGAATGTCTCTGCAGCCTGTATGTAACTGATTTATTCTACAGAGTCCAAAAGTAAGGGTTCACCTTGACTTTTGCTTTCAGACTCGTGCTGCAGCAAAGAGTTGCAGTCCAAAGAAGTATTGGTTGAATTAAGGGCTCAAAACCTGCAGTGAATGGTTTTAAAGATACCACAAATGTTACACATCTATTACAAGAATACTAGGGGATTTATTTGATGGTATTAGTCTTAGTTCCATACTGTAGAACAGAAATGTATGTTGTAGTCTTACAAAAATATAAAAATGAACAAATCTGAAACCATGGTTTCACAGCACTAGTGAAAAAAAATTAGAAATCCCAGGGGATTGATATTATAGTTTAGCCAATTATTAACTCTAACAGTCTGAACACCCCAGAGCATGGAAAACGGAGTAGATACCAGGAGAAGGGGAGGGAGGCATCAGTGTGTTAATTTTGTGAGGTAGATTCCAAAAGTACAGGTTACTCAGCAGGCCTTGGCTCTGTGCAAGCCCAGCTCAGCAATAGCAAAAAAATCTCCGTATTATCAACCTATGTTCAGCAGAAATGCAAAACACAGCCCCATACCAGCCACCGGCAAGAAAATTAACTCTACCCCAGTCAAAACTAGTACATTTCACTGGATCAGTTCTGCTTTTGTCAGCAGAAGAAACACCTGAGCAGTGCTGTCTTCTTTTTGGAGCGGACTTCTTTATTTACTCTGTGGCATTTTGGCCAGTATGCAATACAGATTTCTGGGAAGCATTGAAGAAACCTCTGTGATATTTAATCTAACTGAAAACAAGTTGTCCTGAGCCAGTAATAATAAAAAAAAATATGACTACAATTAAGAAACTATTTTGGAATTTGAATTCAAACACTAGTTCTATTCAAGAAAATGAAGATTTCTTTAACTATTACAGCACATAATCATTTTGTTTGCTCCAATATTATAAGGATTTCTTGATAGAACTAATTATTAGTAAAGAGTTGTCAGGCAGCTATTAAAAATTTTCTCATTCTCCTATCGCAAAAATTAAATTTAGTTCCTTGAGTTTATAACATAAGGATATCTACAAATTAGGTAGAGACATTAATTTGTATATAATTTCTCTATGACCTTTAGTCATATGAATTAGTATTTCCATAGTAGTGACACTGACGTAGAGGGAAGGGCCAAGGCAGGAATTGTCATAATTCTGTGTTCCTGAACTTGCTCCAGAGTATAATGTTCATGGAAATAAGTTTATTCCTGATCTTCCAGATTGTGAGGACCTTAGAGATAACAGTTTGTATAGGTGCAGTTACAGCTATAGTCCATAGCCATGTCTTTTTTCTTCAGCAGTTCAGTTAAGTGAATTTACAAGAAGATCTGAAATACTGATGTGATCTATGTGTTGCTAATCATAGGAACATGCTCTGAATCTTGTGTTGAGATTTGTGTGTGAAACAAACACGATTATATGTTAAATTATATACCACAGACCAACAGGAACTACACTCATCACAACTACACCTATAGTGTGTCTGTCTTGACTTACATTTTGGTGGAAAATATTTCCAAAAAGGAATTACTGTTAAATTTGTCTGAAGGTATTAACTCGTCCTTTATGTCATTGTACCAAAATACATACTCAGGTTTTCATATAATTCATGGACTCTTTGCTGAAGTGTCAGCATGTTATATCATAGATTAGGTTATTGGCATAGAAATAAAACCATATGTATATAACTGTAAATGCATATGTATATAACTCTCTAATTGGAATTATTCTGCAGAAGCCACTAAAGCAGTTTTCAGGAAACATTTTTTCCAAGATGACTGCCAAAGCCTATCTTTAGATTTATAATTGTGATTTATAATTGATACCTGTCGTTTGGGAACTATAAAAAGAGGAATGAGTGATGTATTTCCTACTGTTAGAACTATTTTACACCTTTTCTCTACAAAGTAAAATATTATGGCTTATTCAAGCACTGAAGCAACATCTTTTTTATTGACAAGAAAGGCTGGTAGAATACATTAAGTCCTTTTTAAAAAGCCAGCTTTGGACTTGGAATTACAGCTAAGCAGCATCCTCAGATGCTTCAGGATACACTAGATAGACAATGAATTATGACGAGTTTGATGTTTCAAGCCAGGCAAGGCAATATTGTCCTGTATAAAGGTATTTGATCTGCCTGGTTATTACATTACCACTACTGCATTTTTCTACAAATACCAGTACTCTAAGTTAATAGAAATTGCTATAGTTGTTTGGGGTTTTTTTTCCTGTTAGGCCCAATAAGCAGAAGAATGACTTTTGCAGAGTGTTTGGTAATATGAGAACAGTCTGTGGGGTAAAGAAATAATGGAAAATTGACCTGGTGCTTCAGCACAGAAGCACTGCCTGGGAAATCTCTGCTGTGTTTATTTTTTTCCTCTCCTTCATGTCACTCAGTCTTTCATTGCCCCTATCTCTCCATAGTTTGCCCATTCTTATTTTTGTCCTGCATCATGAAGCATTTATTACTTAATTTTGTCATATTACAGAACTGATTGAATGCATTCAGGAAGCATCAAGTGAAAAAAAACCACTCATAGGCACAGGAGCTATTAAGCTTGGAGATGTGGCAGGAAGTAGGCCATTATCTGAAAGATGATCTTACACTCTGTAGAAATAAGGAGGTTAAGGCTAATGGCAGAAACCAGAGCAGCTCTTGTACTGAAAGGCTGTGGAGCAGTAACCACTCTCTCTCACTTAGTGCTGAGTGGGGATTCAGAACTTGAACAGTGGAGGCTGCAACTTCATGTCTTACCTATTTGCATTGTCAAGGGAAGTCAGAAAGCCAAAATTTACTTCACTAGTCGTTCCATTGATTTTGCTAGATCATCTCCAGTGGTGGGTTTGGTTGAATTAGACCACCTAAGTGAGTCAGGAGAACAAGATTTGAGCCTATAGGCTGCAATTCATAAAAACAAGGAGTTTTGTTTGATGATCAGTAGGGCTAATATAAGGAGCATATTCCCAGCCTTTAAACCACTGTACGGTATCATTTGTAAACACAAACCCCTTGTTTTAAATAAGTGAAGGCAGTGTTCTTTGATTTTTTTCTTTTTAAAAGTAATTTCATTTTTGATAGCTAAAGGGCAATGCACACATTTACACATGGCAGGAGAGTTGTGCAATACTTGGGGATTTCTCATATCTCCATTCTGGGGCATGGGAGAGTTTCATTCCATTCACAATTTCTTTTAAATCTAATGCAGCCAACATGATGCAACAACATAAACATTTCCTTCCTAAAATTTGCCCATCCTAAAGTAATTCTGTTGTACGTATGTTAGCTTTATTCTTAGACAACCTAAGGGTAGATCTTTAGCATTTCAGGGAAGATAAAGGGAGGTAAGCTATGTTATTAGTTCTGTCATTTTCTGACTTTTGCAGATTTACTCCACCCCTAATGTTATCAGTCTCCTGTCTTCTATCTCCTGATCTGCTTAATATAGGCTGGGCAATATCCCTGTGGGAAGTCAGAAGTGTCATTTTCTGTCTAGAACTGAGCAGGTGATTGTATCAATGCCTGTTAGTGTGGATGTTTGCCTAACTTGTTCTGAAAGCACGTGACATTTTTATAAGGATATATTTGTAGTACACTCATTTGTCTTCCTGACAACTGAGAGCAACTCAGCTGGAAACACACTGCTTCATTTATGTCAAATCATTGCTAATCATGGCTGTTACTGGAATGTACTGTATAGCAACAATATTAAATTTAATCTAGATAATTTGAAAAAGAGGCATTTGGGAAATCTGCTCCAGGCATCCTTCACAAAAATTACATGGCCACATCTATATCAGATACTTTTTTTTGTATACAGCTTTGAAACCCAAAGTTCTCTTACTGCTGTGCTTTTACTCTCTTTGGTCTATTTGTTTCTCCCAGATATTAAGAATTTTATCCTCCTCTTATATTGCATAATCCTTCAATAACATTGAATATTCTTCAGACTTTTCATATAAGATACCCAGTTTTCTGTTATTTCCTGTCCCATTTTCTAATATTCGAATTACTCTGTGCCTTAGGTAGTCTGCAAAAAAAAAAAGTCACTACAAAATTAGCCTGCGGAAGTCTCAAGGGATATCTCATCCATGTATACTAATATTGGAGGGGAGGGTATAAAGAAGATGGTACCAGGATATTTTCAGTGGTTCCCAGTGATCAGAACAAAGACAATGAAACACAGGAGATTCTGTCTGAACATCAGGAAACACTTCTTTACTGTGAGAGAGACCAAGCACTGACACAGGGTGCCCAGAGAGATTGTGGAATCTCCATCGTTGGAGATATTTCAAGTCCATCTGGACGTGGCCCTGCTCTGTGTGGCCTCACTTGAACCATGGTGTTAGACAAGGTGATCTCCAAAGGTCCCTTCCACCACAACTGTTGTTATTCCATGAAAAAGTAAAATTACTTAGAAAACTTCGTCTAAAGTGAGAGAATCATTCTAAGATTGGTTGAAGATTGACAGGAGGAATCTGACATGGTTTTTAACTTCTGATTCCGATATCTGTGGGCAGCCACCTCTGTCCTACACCTCTAGCTTCCTGTTTCTAACCCCCACACCATCTAAATGTCCACTGAAGCGGTTCTCCAGAAGTGTTGAGTGTTTTTTTGTCTTTGCAGCGGGGATCAGGTATGCCTGTTGTCAGCACATCCTGCAGACAGTACAGAGATGAGACATGCAGAGCATTTGCACAATCTCAATAGCAGCACCCAGTATATATCCTTCAGGCTCATTCCTATGTAGTTAGACTCACTATTGCATATGACAGTTTGATTTCTTTCCAGCATCCCTTCATGTCTGGGAAAAGTAAGTGATTTTATATACTACCAGGTTAATGGTATTATCTGAGGAAGTGATTTGAACTGCTTGTAATTGTGAACTTTGTCAAGTTGCTATCTTGATAAGGCAGTAGTTATAGTATTGTCTGCTGCACCACATTGCATTAATATGATTAGAGCTAAATCCTCCTTGCCTTAACCTCACAAGTAATCCCATTGACATCAATTTGTTCCTAAGTCTTCTTACTGTGACAGGGAGTTGTAGCATTTTGCAGGATCACCTTCAGGGATCACAAGGCACATATAGGCACTGTCTGCAGATAACTTACTATATTAAAAAACACAGCAAGCAGAACTGCAGTTTGACATTCATGCCTGGTGATTTTTGTCTTTGAGGCCTCAGATGTTCTGTATGAATTTGTGAATTTTTTCACTTAGACCATGGAGCCTTAAACGACCCTCTCAAACAGGTGAACAGGAGCATATAAACAAAAAAAAAGGAGAAATAGGAGCATATAAACAAAACACTTCAACAAAAAATCAGTTTTAATTGTTCCTTACTCTTCCTGACTATGCCTACAAGTGAATACTGTGGCTAGTGCAACTTCCTTCTGCCCCAAGAGTGGTTGGATTTTGGATTTTTCCTGCATAAGTGTTTTTTCATAAGTCCTTTTAAAGTCTTGCAGCATCACCATTCTGTAAAATTGAGGAAAGTTGACTTCAAAAAACAAATATTAACTTTCAAAAAGTATCAGCAGAATGTGAGAGTTTGGAAGAACTAAAAGAAAGTTACTGTTTTCTCTAGAGAGTTATTGAGGTATTTCCCACAGAACAGTGTTTTAAAGTCACTTAACTAGCAGTAATTGGAAGGGATTATGTTTTGGCGGGGGAAGGGGGAGGGGCAAAACCTGAACTTCTTTAGTCCTTATCTATCTCAGTTAATTACAGCTAGAAAGAAGAACAGGATTTGCTTCTTCCAAAGTCAAATCATGTTTCCACATCCTCATAAAAACCTGGCAAGAGATAAGTGTTCCCAAGCCTGACCTTTATTGTACATTGAGCATGTAAAAAATTTATTTACCATTTTTTTCTGGCCCCATTTCCCACCTTTTTTCTATTTCCCTCTGCTCTTCACACTGCTCTTCACATTTTAGTTGTTAAGATGAATCTTTTGCCTTCTGTCTGTCTTTGAATGTATAAGGAAAATAGAAGAGAGGTGTGTTACAGGTTTTATGTGCTCATAAAACATAGGCTCTAGAGCCAATGGAAAAGATTGATCCAACTTTTTTCTATGTTCTGAGTTTTAGGGCTTGAAGGAAGGTGGTGTTCAAGAGGAAAGTGTTTATGAATGCAAATATAGACATTTAAATTTTTCAAGGGACGTCAGAAGGCTCAGAAGGATCTTAGTGGCAAGAATTCCCACTGAATTCTGGGGGGATTTGGTTCCCAATTTTTATCGGTGCCTGTGGAAATTCCATCTGTAACTATGTGATTTTGCCGTTGGGTTGAAAAATGAATGACACAAGAAGAGCACCCCAGCACAGAGGGAACTGATCCAGATTGCAGTCCTGGAGAGCGTAACAGAGGAGTTTGCTGGGGCTGTTGCAGCCAAGATAGGAAAGAGATGCAGTGTGCATTCCTTGAATGTCCCTGTGTGCCAGTTACCAACTATGTGAAGAAGGCTGGTCACAATGTGGGAACACAGGCAAGAATCCCTGCTCTTCTAGCCCTTTGAAAAGTCTATCTGTGGGTCAAGGCCAGTTCCGCTAAAAGCTAAACCAAACCAAGTTTCTCATTAATGTAAGCTACTACTGTAGATATAATGTTGCTGAAGTACAGCTCATCTTTCCCTGTAAGGTTGAAACAGTGGGTTGTTCCAGTAGCACATGAAGCATGTTCTTTCCACATTCCTCCTCCTCCCTAATATGGTTTTATCGTATATAGTCTGTATTTTGTGATTTCAGAAGATACAGTTTAAAAGCACTTTGCCATAAAGAATATGCTCTCAGAGGTTTTCAGGGATTCCTGGTATTTCTTAGGCTGCTGTGGGAAATTCTTCAATAAGTAGGACAGTAAAGTTAGTATTAACAAAACGCTCCTAAGGCAATTCCCCATAGTCACTACCTAATTTCTAAATAAGCCTGCCTTTTATTGCCTCCCTTTGTGCATGGATTCATGCACAGTCTGTGTGCTGATGCAGATGAGCAGCACTGACGTTGTATCTTGCAGCCACGCTGGTGATGCCGTGTGTGGGAGTTACTCCTGTGGAACAGGGGTTTATGTAATCTCCCCACCCTTGCCCACGGACTGGGAAAAGAAGGCAGCCATAAGGCAGGGAAGAGATTTATGAATGCTGTGATGTATCTAGGTTTTTGCTGTCTCTTTAGGTGACTGCATTTTCTCAGTGTGGCACTGGCCTTAACAGCTGAACAAGCAGCAAGAAATAGTGCAGGAAGCTCTTTCTTACATTCACTTGTGCTATAAAAACATCTTCTCTCTTTATTGCTTTGATATTATGTCAAACCCATGTCTCACTTGTTGACCAATTTAACTTGAATAGTTCATTAGACAATTAGAATTGTTTTTCTTCATTTTTGTTTTGTGTAATTTCACTAACGTGATCTGGATGGAAAGGTTATTATATCTCTGTTCAGTGACTTATTATTTTCAGCTGACTGTAGTATCTCCACAGATACCTGCTTTTAATTTATTTTCAGCTCTTAGACCTGTTTTTACATGCTGTAATTGTGAGTGTACCAGAACTGAGCTTAGAGATCCACCTGCGATATTGCCCTAATTTTCTCAATTCTCATCATCGATTCTTCTTTTGATTTTTGCTGGCCTACTGTTCAGCTGGATGAAGAGCTTCATAATTTTTTTCCTATGCAAATGGATTTCCTTTTTCAAGGCTTCTCAATGACTGTTTTGCTTTTTGTAGGCTTTAGAAATTGCATGTCTGAGTGAACTCTGAAATGTAATCGGAAGTCAATCAGTGGAATGCGATGGACATGGTTCTTTTGACTCATTACTCTCTCAGAGAAAATTTATTCTCAGTAGAAAGTTCTTTAGAGTCCTTTCTTTTTGTGTTTTCCTGAAAACAAACAAAATATTAAGGAGAAATTTTCTTCTGCTTAACATTCTGAAACACTCATGTATGAATTCCTCTCTGGTGCCAAAGTTTATTTGTTTAAACACTGATTGATGTATCTATTCCTTTTCTTCCTCTCCTTTTCAGAATTCTGATGGGTCCGTTGTAACATCCTTTAAAATCAGGTTGTGACTTTTCTAAAGGCCCACAACACTAAGAGTATTGATGAGAGTATTGATGTTGTACCAACATGTATCTTTGTGTTAAATTCCCAATTAAAAATGCAGCCATAATAATAGTACAATTGAATGAATACAAATAACTTGCACAAATGCCTGTATACAACTCACCAGTTATGGCAGCTGAATAAGGTTTGCAGGCAGATGTGATGACAGAATAACTGTTGAGAGCGTAGTAAAGTTACCTTGCAGAGAAATACAACGTACTAAATGCCGTGGGATCTGAGAAATTAAATCGTGATTCTTGAAGTATTAAAAATAGTTTGCGTGGGATAGCAGCAAGTTCAACATAGCTTTTGATCAGGCAGGATGAAAAGTGCTGCTAACATATAATTATTCTAGAGTTTAAAGCAGATGCTGTGCTTTTCACTGAACCTGAAAGAACAAATACATCTGAATACATCTAGTGCTCCTTACAGGATGGTACCCTGACTGTAATCAGTAGCATTTCCTAAAGGAGAGCACAAGAACTTTATATGCATACAAATAATACTTCTGCAATGTGTTATGATCCTGATTTGTTTCAACATCTGTCAGTCAAAGATTTCAGGAATTTCTTTATCCAGTACCCCCTGAAATTTATCTTTGTACTGTTGCACACCATTTCATAGTCCAGTTCAAATCAAAGTTTTTAAACAAGTCGCGTTTATCTGTATGTGGCAATGAAGACAATCCATCATTAAGGAGTAGAACCAGTTTTCATGAGATCTGGTTCTGCTGTGGACTTCTCAGGTCAAGACTACAAAATTCAGCCTTTCTGTGCGTTTTATCCTTAGTAAAATGGGGTAAAGATACCTTTGATATTTGTCTTGCTTACTTTGGGATGTACCATTCCTAACAATGTGATTTTCATTGGAGGCTATAATATTAATGTCATAGAAATAAAAAGTAGTTGGAAATAGTCAGGATACAATACTAGATTTTCTCCTCTCTCTCTCTCCCTCTAGGTGTTTAGAGTGTGGGATATACAGACTCTTTCACCGCTGCAGGTCTTCTATGAAAATCAAGGGAGTCCTGAAGAGATGAATGCCTTTCCCATGGTATTTGACAATGATCATGGCATGCTTCTCATGGGTATGTTACTGCAGTCAGTGTATGAGAACATGCCCCTTCTCCTAGAATCCAATTTCCTTTATGATTACATACAACTGAAACTGAGTACAGGAATAAGTTATATGAGAATATCCAGAATACTGGGAGACAAGGGTATTTGCACATTAAGACTGTTTTAAAGTGGGTTATCTATGGTGCTAGTTTCTATCTTGGAAACGGTATGAAAATATGCAGCATGGGAATTAACAGCAGGAACCAAAGGAAATGAGAAAGGCTTCTCTGAAGGCAAGGTGAGCCTCCCATAGCAAAATTAATCTACAGATATTGTTATATAGACTTGTCATTTATTGAAAGCTATTAAGCTATTGATCTCCTCCTAACTATTCCTGCAGCACCGCCTCCTGTCAGGAGATGAAACCAGCAGCATGCAATCTCTGTGGAGCCCTCACAACTATATTCAAACTCCTTATTTAACTCAGTATGTACAGACAGCCCCACAATCTGGGGTGTCAACAGACACACTGTCCAACTGATTAGGAATAAAATATTGTGGGAACTCAACCTGGGGTTTCCGGGCTCTGTTTCCTGGCTCTGTAGCAAGGAGCCTGGAACCTCTGAGGGGCCAGAGCTGCACCGTTGTCACTAAGGATGTTAGCCTTTTGCATCTAAGGCAGAGACTCTTGAAATCAGCGGGGGTTTTCTGCCCCAGAGATGTAGTCACAAAAAAGACAGCTTTGACCTTGTTCTGGGGCTATACAGACCTGAGATGTACCAGGCAAATAAAGTATTTGTCTTTGCAGACAGCCTTTTCTGTCCTTGGACTAGGAGCAAGGCACGAAGCTTGCAAAGCTTGTCAGATCTGAGAAGATGAGTTTGAAACACCTTGTTTTCAGTGACCTGGTGGTTTCTACAGAATTTTTAATCACTTAAGGATACAGATACTATCTTAATTTCAAATTTATGCTAGTGAGCTTTTCAAGGCTTAGCAATGTAGGGTATTGATACAGGTCAATCCTTGACAAAATGACTTAATTTAGCCCTCATAAAAAATGGTTCTATAAGTGCCTAAATATTCTTAAAATTCTGGTCCTAGACTCTGTTAATGATTCCATTAAAAGTCTGAGTGAATGCCTCCTGCCCCTGAAGAGGGCAAGAGACTGAGGCTATATGTGAGCGAATTAATTCTCATTGCTGTGTACCTGGCTTTACAGAGGAGATTTTCACTTAGTAATTCACTAGCATTCATAAATCACAGCTCACCTTCATGCTTCATATTGCCATAGCTTTCCTTCTGTGCCTGTTTACAAGCTGCTGGCCTCTGCACCTGGACTTATGCCGAGGATTAGGCAACTTCCTCCTTTGCTCTGTACTCGTTGCTGCTCCTCTGCTGGTAGATCGGCAGGGGTACTGAAGCAGGGATACTGGAGCTGCAATGGGAGACTGCATGTGCTCTGTGGCTTGAGAGCACTGTACAGACCTTGTCCTATCTTTTGTCTTATCGTCCCCATCTGCCTTTGTCTTTGCAACCCCTCTGATCTGAGAGCAGTGAGAGGTGTTTGGAAAACACCATTCAGACCTGCAGTGCTGTATAAAGGAAGGTACTGGAAAGACATCATCATTGCCTGCCGATAGAATTGCTTTATCTCTAAGAAAGCAGAAACCAGAATTTATTTGAGTGATATATCTCCCAGTTAGAGTTTTATGTATTTGGGTTCATTCAATTTCATGCCAACCAACTCTGGGACTGGAGGATTTATGGGTTCTACTAATTTGCAGTCAGGATGTCAATCCCATCAGACGTGGACAGGGGATTGTGTAAGACAGGTAAACACTTAGCCATTGTTTGACTGGTGCTTTTTGGGGTCTGTGTGTGAATGTTTTCTGCTTCAGAGAGCAGGTATTCTCAAAAAACAGACAATATTCCCTATCCTCTTCAGAAGAACTCATATGAACCCTATGCTTTACATAAAATCTTTTATTTTCCAGGAAAAGTAATTATGCAAAAAATGTATATATTCTCACTTCTCTCACCTTGTGCAGGTTCAGATGTCATTGATATTTATCCCCTAGCTAGTGTGATACAAGATTCAAAAGAGTTGCCTCAGACACATGAGAAAAGCCTCAATGTTCTGCTTTACAACAGGGCTTTTCACCAGATTCTCAGCATTTGCACTGAGTCAATACTGAAGGTGAGTGTAAGTTGTCACCCTTTATACTGAAAAAAAAGTCTTAGGTTTTTTTATTCGGAACAAGTTATCAGGAAATTTGATAAGTTATTAGTATTTATTATTCAAAGTGTTGATTTTGTGGCTATTTTTGAGGTCCGGAGAAGTGGTAGCCATGAACCCTATTTTGATTCACAAGATCCATCTTCTCTTTTTAACAGTGCGATAATAATCATAAGAGGTACTGAGAACGTGTAGTTTCCACCAACTATTGGTACCTTAGATGGCAAAATTTGTAGGGAGAGGTAGCATCTTTTATTGAGTCAGTTGGTGATGCGTGCCATTCTTGTGGAGAAAGGCTCATTTGTGTAATGGTTTGTTCAGTTTATACTCTCTGTAAAGATGTTATTTCTCACTGTAAACCCTGCCTTCCTTAGACCACAATTGCTACAACACCATTACAATTACAAGATAATTTGGGGCTCTTGGTGCTGCAGGAAATCAGATTTCAGACAGTGCATATGAAATCAGTGGCTACTTTGTGAATCCAGTTGAATCTGAACTATCCCACTACAGTGACCAAATTTTGTACTGGTATTTCATTATAAGGTGTTGCGTAAATTTCTGAAAGGATTCAATAATGATCAGAAATAGTTGTTTCTATGTTTTTGGACCAAATGTATATGAAAAGCCTCATTTCTATATGCTGCATAGAAACTATAACTCAAGAAATTCTTTCTAGTTAGATTTGTTTGCTTTTGCACTGTAAAAACTCTTTATATTTAATGCCAGTCTCTCTGACTTTAACACGGGTCGTTATCATAGTATACATAAGAAATAGTTTCCCCTTGCTTGGGTGGCTTCCCTAGAGAGAGGGACATTTTCAGGGAAAATACACTGGTGTTTCAGTAAAAAAATTTGCTCTTGGCAGTAATTTCTCCTATTACAGTAGTAAACATTGTGTGACTAGTTTTAAAGGATGTGTTAAAAATAACTATCATATTATTTTTTCAGGTCTGGGACTTAAAAACAGGATCTCAAATATATCAAATAGAAGATGCACATGGGCTGAATACTGAAGTGACCTGTGCAGCCATTGAAATAAATGGAGTTTATCTTGCTACTGGGGCATGTGATGGTAAAGCAATTAAATAATTACTACCTTTTTTTTTTTACCTTTGCAACTTTTTATTACCTTTTAAAAAAAACCCCTACATATTAACAGACAGAACTCTTTGTCTTGACTGTCTCAGTGACAGAATTAATTTGATTGTACAGCTGTCAGTCTGTAGAAGTGGGAGTGTGTGTCTTGGCTAGGTTCTATTTGATAGTTGGTTCACAGAAAGGTGATTTTTGGCTGCTTGGGCTCTGGTTCTTTTCTAGGCTATTACTCTTTGAAAGACTGTCTTCAAAGCTCTTGGTCTGAAAAGTTGTTTCCTCATGAGACTTAGGGCTTAGATGTATGATTAAATATCTGCAGAGGAAGAATGGTAGTTTTTAAATTTTCTAGTCTCTAAGCTCAATTTTATAGTGTCTGCAGTCATTGAACACAAGAAGCTATATATAGATAGATATAGATATAGATAGATATAGATAGATAGATATGTTACCTGTATTTTTCCTGTCTGTTATTAAGGGTGCCTGAGTTTTAGGTAATGTGACAAGTCTTCTCCAATATACAAGTGCACATTGAATTGTGCAGGAAGTTTTAATAATTTTATAATCTGTTAACATGAAAGAAGAATTCTTCTTACATTAACATGTTCAAGAGTACACACCTGAATTATTAAAATATGTGAAATATATGAAAGCTGACTTGCTTGAAGAGGAGATGATGGCTTTTTCCACACAACATACTGCCTAATATTTCTTGCTTCTACTTGGGAGCAGAGACTGCTCCCCTTATGCATCTTAAGAGCACAATAGAAGGTGAATGTTGTCAAGTCTTACAAAAGGGAAGTCACATATGATTAATTGCTTTACTTAAGAAAATTCCGTAGCTCCTTCTCACCACCAGCTCTCTGGGACAAATACAGCAATCAGATCCATCTGCTCATTGCTGTCATTTAGAACCCAGAGTCTTCTGCTGGATAGCCCACACTCTGATTGCTCTCTGATAATGTTACTCATAAACTGTAAGAAATAAGATAAACAGAGGTCTTTTATCCTGGGATGCACAAAAAAACAGACATGGAAAAAAAGATGGAAAAATTGAGAGGGTAGTGATGTTTTCTGGTAAGTTTTTTGTCCCTATAGCTGCTTTGCTAAGAAATGCACACACTGTTACAAACTTTGAAAGACCACTGACCTAGCTCTTGACCTCAAATTGGATTTTCTCTTTCTTTCTCTTTTCCCTGTTTGATCCTATTTACGCTTCTGAATTTGCATCACAGGTTACTGCTAAAAGTTCATTCCCTTTTCTACATTTTTGTCATCCCTGTGTAGGAACAGTGAAAATTTGGGAGTTTGAAAGTGGGCAAGAAGTTAAAGCCTTGCCTTTAGCTCAACACAGCAAAGATGAGCATCGTGTGCTGAAGATAGTATATCTGAAGGCTGATGAAGGTCAACATGCAGTTATGGTTTTGGAGCACAGAGGGAAGATTAAAATAATTCAGGTTTTTCAAATATGCTTCTTTTTTCTCCCCTAATTTCATTTGGTAGCCCCTCATTTTTGAGATAAAATAGGACTTTATATTAGTTAGTAGATAAACTTTTAGAAACTGTCAAGGAACAATCTACTTTTTCGATGTAATCAAATTCTGCCTAGTGTTACAATGTTTAGTAGTCCATTGCTGGTTTTCAGCATTCTTACAATTTTTTCCTTGAGTTTGTTCTTTTGTTTGTGATTGAAGTTTCAGTAGTTACAGATCCTTTAAGGTAACAGCTTTAAAGTATTGGTGTTGTTACTACAGATGGTGTTTAGTCTATTTAAAGAGCTTCTAAAGATACTATTTTGGTGAAAAGATTATTTATTTTATGTTTGTTTAAAATTAATAGATTAAGACAGTGGATTCTTAGGAACTGATACAAAGAAACAAGGCAGCAATAAATCAGATTGACTTGCTTGGCTTTATTTTGGGCATCTACTCTGTGTTCCCTTCAGCTAAAACTAACAGGATGCATTTTCAGATAACAATAATTATGGTTTAATTTATCAGACAAACCATGTTCCTCAAATTGGAGTGTTTAACTTGGGGCAAAATTCTTCTGAAACTTTAAAGCCACTATGTGCAAGGGAGAAAATGTGGTTTTAGACAGATGATATAGAAAAAAACCCAAATATACAGGCTCTCATCTCAGTAAATAATTTTTTTCTTTTTAGCCTCATGCTAATGAAAAGCTGCTTTTTACAGGGTTTGCTTTTCTTATGCAGACTTTTTTGAAATGCTACATCACACTACTTGCTCCTCAGTGTTATTACTGAAATTGTTAAATAATCCATTAACTGGATTGATGGATGTAAGTGATGTAAACATATCCCTTAACAAACAGGTTCGTGAGGAGTTGAATCTCCTCCAAATCTTTATGAAGCTAAGTACATTAATAATGTTTCACATACTTGCAGAACATTTTTCCACGTGTATTTCTGTGATAATGAGAAATACAGGTTGTTTTTATTAGTAGTTTTTTTAAGGCTCTAAATACAGTAGTTAGCAAGGTAAACTGGAGTAGCAGCCCAAAACATTTCATCCTTTGCAGGAGTCTGCTATAGATCTCTCAATTTTTAGTCCTTCCCTAAAGATATTTCTTGTTTGAAAAACACAGTAGCATAAGATTTACTAAAATCTTAATTATTGCTTCACTCTGCAGCTCAAGACATTTATGAAAACAGTAGCAAACCTAAGGAGCTGATTTCAGTAACACTTCTCAAAATGGACAGAAATGTCAATGTTAGAGCAGAAACTAGATACTGGAGTGAATTTGTTATAGTTGGAAAAACATCAAAGTAACTCCCAGTTGCCTCTAGGCATGATGGGGAGGAATCAGTGACTCAGGGCTATAGCTGAGTCATAGCTTCTCACAAAACTGGAACAACCATCACTTTTGGTGGATGTTTTGGTAGATATGAAATGGAGAGTAACAATGTTAATGAAATAAGCAGCTGTAACTAAAGAGAGAACTTACTTTAAGGAGGTAGTTAAACTGAGTAAAATCAATAGCTCTGAACTCCACAGCTGCACAGCTTCTAATATAACAGCACATAATTTAAGGTGAGCTGGAATATGTCTGGATGAAGCTTCAATTTGCAGTTTAGGCATATGCTAGTTAATACCTGTAACAGTTCTTGTAATTTGTTACAGAAAACAAGCTTTTGATACACACTTGCTGTAATTCTTTATGAATAGAGAAATCCTTTCCTTCCTCTTTCATTAAGTCTGTTATTTTAATAGGGTGACTCAGCTCAAACAAATCTATATGTCACATGGGTGCTTCCTGAGATAGTGCCATTTCCACGAAGGAATCCAGTTGTGTATCTGTCACTGAAGCCTGGCTCCTTAAAAACACAAGATTTTTTTCCAGAGATTCGGCTTCTGTGTAACACCAGTTCTTTGAAAAATGATACAGAGGTGAGAAACACTTCAAAGTTTCACATCATTCATCACATCATTTACAGAAGATTGGAAAGTAAAATGTTTACTGTGCCCTCAAGGATTTCATGTTTTAGCAACAGGACAAGAACCAAATCATTATTCCCCACTGTGGTCTCTTTCAACTTTACACGTTCTATGAATCTGTGATTCCAAACTTTTCAATACACTGAAATAAATACACAGAATAAATCATGTAAGAAAGTAACTGTTTCTAAGGGCTATATCTTCCTCGAATTCCATTGCATGATTATCACCATAATTAAAGAGTTGCTCTGAACATACACTTTAAATTCCTGTACAATATAGTAAGTTGAGGTTCTCATATAACGACTTCTAGAAATGAGATGTCTTTCTTACTATAGCTAAGCTGACCTTTAGTAATAGCGGCACATAAAGATCAAGCTGAGTATCAGAGAGATTCCATTTTCTCTTCTTATTGCTTTGGTAAAATAAAATGTCAAATTTATGTTTCAATTTAATAGTCCACAAGACTTAAGTCCTGTCTTGTAAAATTTCACTAACTTTGTAACAGATGTGGATGATGTTTATGGAAAGGTTATTAAATCTCTGTTCCGTGACTTCTACTTGATTAGAGTATCTCCACAGATACCTACTTTTGAGTAATCTTCAGCCCTTATCCCTGTTTTCACATGCTGAAATTGCAACTGTTCTGTAAACAGCAGGTCAGGTTGGAGGCCCCTGTCCTCTGCAGCAGGGGGTCTCCCAATACTATCACTCCCTGCTTCCCTCTGGTGCTTCTATGTAGCTCAAATACAGTAGTATTAAAATGGCATCAAACATGCAGTTGTTGTAGACACTGTCAATTTAGGTATTTTGTTAGATTAACAGTTAAAACATTTCACTGTCTGTAGTGTCCTACTCTTGCTCCTACTCAAATTTTTCTTTTAATCTTCTTTGTAGACTTTTATATCTTCTGTGGAAATTAAGTGTTTTGATGTTTTAAAAGTAGAAGGATGCAGATTGATAGCTACAGGAAGTGCAAATGGTGAAATAAATTTGTGGGATTTTGAATCTGCCTCTGTGAAATGCCTGTAAGTATTGCTTTCATGCCTTTTGATCTCCAGTATGTCATACAAACTTTTCAAATGGCAGACTGGAAATTACAATATGCCCAAATATAAAGGGTGATTTACAAGCAGGGATTAAAGTAGCGATTTATGTGGGCCCTCCTCCTTCCCACTTCAAATTACTTTGCTAGCTAGTCCTGACATTGCAGGTAGGAGAAGTGATGAAGAGAGTCATTTAGGGAAGGGATGATGTAATTAAAAATAGTGTTTTAACATGACTCAGCACTGCCACTGAAGGAAACTCTCACTATATAAATCACTCTAGTCATCGACTAGAGGCTGCTACTGAGCTGTAGAAACATCCTTATTTTGCAAGTTTTGTGTTTGGGAGGACATTTGGAAATAATGCTACTTCATATGATAGTGGCAGATGTTCTACATTATCAGTATCTCTATCACTGTCCATACCCAGAAGACTAGAAGTCACATTCAGTGAGAAGAAAACTGATGTGATTTTGGAGGTTTGAGAGTAAAGATCTTTCAGAGAAAGTGACAAAGAGTGAGCACAGGATAGTTCAGATATTCTTATGCCCAATAAGCTGCTCCATCAGTAAGCTAAACAACAGCAGTATGTCTGGTTAGACTGAGTGGAGCAGCATGGCAGTGTTCCTGTGTTTGTGAAGGAATACATGCCTTTTAAGTCCATACAAAGTCAATATTCAACTATCCTGCCCAAGAGTTTCACTTCGTCCTTCATGTGTAAAATTGGCAAGTTTGTGAGAAAGTGAGATGACTTTTCTGTACCATGGAAAATAATCAAAGCTTAACTGCAGTTCAGACGGTGGCTTTTCCTCTGTATTTGCTTCCCCATGCATGAGACAGCCAATTCATATGGATGCATGGAAGACAGGAAAGCCAATGCTTTGCAAGTAGAGTACTTGACCCAGGGTTCACATGACTGTTGGAGTGCCAGGAAAAAGGTACTTCACTAACATTAACTTAGTTAACTTCATCGTAAGATGCTTCACTTTCCTCTTAAATACTAATCCTCAAGATAATCCTCAAAATACTTGGCTGAATAAAATTTTCATCATTCCATCAGGTACCCGTTTTTCCTGACACAGGCACATTTTGTATGTCATCTCCACTGACATTAATCCATCATAACTGATTAACTGATTCTGAAAAAACTGTCTAAAACTTTAGGTGACATGCATTCTGTCTGGGAAATTAAAAGTTTAATTTTTTTTAATTACAGGTTAAATGTGAAACGTTTTCTGCAACAATACATAACCTATCTGACATATCCTGTACTAATATCTTTGTTTTCAGGCGTAAAACTAATGAAGACAGCCAGGGCTCTGGAGTCAATGCCATATTATTCCTTTTACATAGTGTTTTCTCTTCCAGGTAACTGTGCATTTTATCTTCCTTGGGGACAGGCACAGTCAGTTGGGATTTTGTTGTAGTAAAATGATGTAATGTTTCTCCAAGATGGCTTATTTAAATTGAGACTTTATTTGTATTTAATCAATTCAAGTCCATACAGTTAAATAATTTTCCCATCCTTACACTTTCATAATGCTTGTCAAACCATATGATATGGGTTTTTTTCCCACTCAGCTCTCCTTTTTTTCCTCTAAATGACCTCATAGGTCTCAATTCTCTTGAAGAATTCAACAGATACTTTTTCCGGGCATGAGTTTTCCAGTATACCATAACTTCTTTTATCTCTATGAGATAATTGTGTGGCAGCAGGCTTTTTCTTTATTTTAAACCTGATAAAATCCTCCTGCATTTAGATACTCTCAGCAAAGAGGCAAGCACATCAAAGTGTGTAGCCACAAGTTTCCTCTTAAAACAAGCTGGAAGCTTGCTTAGGTTGGTAGTGTTGGATGAAAAAGAGAATTTTAGCCAAATATGCTCAGTTTGAAAGAATGGCATTGCACCTGTACATCACTTCAGAAACACTTGTCTTTCAATGGATATGCAAAGGCAGTGGTAGCCAAAAGGACTCAGAATGGCTTAAATACTTATGCAGCTTTAAGATTTTAGCAATTAGGCAGCTTTTTTGCTCGTGTGAACCATAAAGCTGGTTTATGGTCTTATGTTGTTTTAGAATCTTCAAGTAGCTTATGCTACTTGATATCAGTGCTACTTAATTGAACATAAATTCTCTTTTTGACATTATAACCTAATGATTAGTTAAGGAATCATAGGTAAATAAAAAAAGGAGTGGTTGAAATTCATTCATGTATTTTTTCATAACCCAAGATAAGTTTTTACTATGCTTAAACAGGAGGATCCTACAATGACTTGGAAAATCATACATTCTTAGAATGTTCTGTATTTACCGGGAAGATACCTGAATACATTTGACTGTGATCATACACACACACACAAAAATGTTCAAGCATGATAGTAAGTCTGTAAAATGAAACACTGAAAATTACAAAGTAATGGCCACCTGCCAAATTTAAGTGGACTACCCCAACTGCATAATTTCTAACTATTCCAGTTATTCAAATACTCTTGCCAAAAACAGCAGATGTGACATTGGTGTGGGTTATGTGGCAAAAACCACTTAGTAACACAGTCAGAACTTTTCTTGACTCAGAAACAAAATCATTGAAGATCACATCCATTTTCTTTCCTTATTTTCTTCCACAAAACCTCATTATTGAAAGTTTTCATAACAAGTTGAAAATAAGGTTCTATAATTAATTGAAAACTATTTTCAGAGAAAGTACTGTGTAAAAAGAAAGGGAACAAGCCATTGGCATGCAGTTAATTTTTCCCTTTCATGCCTTAAGGATGAATACCAATGTTACTTTTCATTTACTATGGATTTCATTTGCTCAAAATTCCTTCCAGGAGAGGTTGGCTGTGTGATATGCAAATATTGCCTAGTTACTTAAAAAATATTTATAAAGCAAGAATGCTTAGTCTAATCAGTCTAATCAATTCAAGTACTATTTTATTATGCTTTTTAATGCTGGGTGATGTTGATTTCCAGATATCAAATAGTGTCTTCAAGAATGACAGTGAACTTCAGTAATTTCTTTCACACAGGCAAAGAAGTTCCCTGTCGTCTACTACTACTGGGAGGAGTGATGCCAGTGCCATTCCAGAGCGCAAGATAAGTTCTTTGGACTTACATGAGGTAGGTATGGTGGTTTGATGGATTTGGTAGCATTCAAAACAAATTTGTTTTCTTTTTTGTTTTGGTTTAAAATACTGTAGCTTACTAAAATCCCTCCATAATACCATCCACAAAACTAAATATCAAGAATTATGTAGAAATCAACTTTGTTTAACTTTGTTAAACTGACTGAGGTGATGAATTAAGAATACATTGCCAGTCAGCTGGCTCTGTGACACATGGAATAGCTGATTATGGAAGTGTTTGTCAGATGCTCACCGTAGCAATTTGGACTTTCAAGTGGGAGTATACAAGGATTCAAGGGGGAAGGTAAAATAGACAAATCGTAAAGTATTTGAATGAAAGCAGAACCACTTTTACATTGCAGCCACACTTGCTTAGATACATTCTTTCAAATGAAAGTCTTGTTGTTTTTTTTTTTTTTGCCATCAATGTGCCAGTGTCTCAATCTGTGTATTTTTGCTAAAGATAGTGTTATTGTTTTTGTGACACTTTTTGCCCTTCTGTGCCAGAAGGACATGCCATACTTGCAGAACAGCAAAAAGTAAGTAGGCAAAAAGAGGAAAATCCTGCTACCTCTCAGATTCTTACCAGCATGTTGTTTCAGCAGAACATGGCACTTGGATACATTCCCAAGCAGACAGTAGCTTAACTGCCATCTGCAAACTAAAGTATCCGATACACTGTGCTGTGTCCTCATTAGAACAACAAATGGAAAGTGATTTGCAGCTTTTAAAAAGATCCCTGAAAGTCCCATACATCAAGCTATACATATCAATGGGGAGGATGAGATTGTAGTGACTTCTCTTCTTCTGACATACTTCAAACACTCGTGGCTGCAGAGTTTTCCCTGCCTTATTTGACTTGGCAATTTTTGAGGTCAGTCTACTGATTACTGTTGGGGAGGATCCTTGGGGATCCTCAGAAGCCTATGTGGCAAGGCACAAATGAGGCATTATGAAAATTCTCTTACTGAAAATGCAGACAAGAGTAATTGTTTACATATGTATTATATAATATATATATTTATTTATATATGTGTTTATACAGTTTGTTAATTTTTGCTCAAGGCAGTAACAAGACTATATGCATGTTCTGAATGAAACTCAAAGAGATCTAGGTTACATTCACATGATTGTAACTGATTGACTTTACTTGTCTTAAGAAATTACGGCTATTCAGCCAAAGTTACATTTAACATGCTCCTGAATTCCCATTAATTTAATTTGTGATTTGTTCATCTGTTATTTTGATTCTCTTCAAAAAAAGTGTTTCTTGTTTATACTCAGTGGAAGTTGGAGGAATATTTGAATACTCCAACTAAAAAAATAAGTTCTTAAAATAATTTCAACTAGTGAACTGTTCTGTAATTACATCCAGATTCTACTTCCTAATTCTCTTGCATTTTATTCCTTGGTTTTAGGAAAATGTGGAAAGTGATGAAATTAATACTGAAATAAAAACAGGTATTGAAAGACGTTTTTTGTTCTTTTTGATATTGATCCATGAGTTCTGCCCTGATTATTGTAGAAACTGAGTTTGTCATTTTGTCTGGCAATCTGTGTTTAGAATAATTGGGATACCTTTGGTATGTAGATGACAGATCTCATCATCTTCCGCTCCCTCCTGATTTGCAGTTATTTCCCAAATGCCAGGCCAGGATGCAGGATGTGCAAGACCTTAATTGCTTTTTTCTCCAAGTAGACATGATAACACTTTCAAAGAGTTTGGGAATGTCAACTATACACACTTTACTTCTATATAAATATTCAAGCAATGAATTATTGAAATAGTATAGCAAGAGCCAACTTGAGTCAAGCATCAGTAAATGGCCTCACAGACAAAAGCTTCAAAACTAGGTGAAATTGTAGAAAGAAAAATCTTTATTATAGTATATGTCCTTAAAAAATCATAATCAAGAGAGAGCCTAGTGCTTAAGAGTTAAAGCTGCAAATGAGTTGGTGAATTTGCAAGAAGTAAATCCTCTAGATTCTTAGGAATCCCTTAGAAATCCTCTGCTTAAATTCTGGAGAGCAGAATTTCCCAATAATAAGAAATTTGATCATCTGCAATATGGATTTAAGATCAATTTATTTGGGAAAGAAAGCACACCCTAAAATCAGAATATTCCTAAGCCTTGTAGCTGCCCAATGAAATAGGCACTCATGTTAGGTCTTGCATCTGAATGTCTATTCATGGATCTTCATGGGACCTGCCAGCATCTCCAGGTCTGGAAAAGTCGCAGCAGAAACTCAAAAAGGTTCTCTGTGACCACCACCTTGCATTTAGCACAAGTTTTCAGCTGGAGAAGTATAGAAATCTATGATTCCAGATTTTTTAAGTGTTACTTAGTTATTAAATTTCATTGCTGAATTCATTCTTATCTCTAGAAGCTTCATGCAGAGGCTGCACATCTGCCTGGTAGCTGTCCTGATGACCACTGTCCTGCATTCCTCCTTCACTCTCATTTGTGCTTGCAGTTTCTGTAAAATCTATGTCTCTCTTCTAAATAAGGTTCCCATGCATCACAGAGCAATAGTTTTTGCTGGTTTAGATAAGATAATGAAGATTGTTCCAATTTCTTTTCAGTTGTCTTTATCCATACCTCTAATGTTTTTAGAGTTATGCCATCTTGATGATGGACCTTATTTTCAAATTTAATTTTTTTCTAGTGTTATGTAATTTCTGTGCATTGAAAAGCAAAACTAAAACCTATTGAGAAAATATATGGTCATTTGTGTTCCAAAGCAGAAGAAACAGCTAGCTGTAAGAACACCCTGGATCCGAAGATGAACGTACAATTGTTGAAGGCTAGAGCAGGACAATCACCTCTACTAGCTTCTGCTCATGAAAGTAGCTGTATCCGCCTGTGGAGTATTCAGGTAGCCAACTCTTTGGGAAGGGACTGGAACACTGAGAAGATAGTTCTACTAATCTTTGGGAAATTGCTCTTTAACTAGCAATTGCAGCAGCAGATATTTATTGCATCTTTTGCTTATCAGTTTCTTCCATGGACACAAATTAGTTTTGCTTTAGTAATTGTAGCAGGGCTTAATGGCAAGTGGAAAACAAAGAAACACAATTTGAAATAATTATAACAAACCTACTCTAAATTTATGTGAAAATCTAGAATTTGATTTTTCACCTACAACATTTACCTTCTAAGAAAGGATGATAGTCAAGGCAGAGTGTCCTACTCTCAGAAGAGGATAAATATGTCTGGAAAATTGTACAAGCCAGCTAGCACTAGTAGGGTTACAAACCAGGAGAGAATAGTGTCCTAACACATAATGTCTACGACTTAGGGGCTTGAAAAGCCAGTCATGCAACCGAATGGCAAAGGCTTATTTTTCATATCACCTCAGATCTATAAGACTCTTTTCCAGAAAACGTGTTACTCCAACTAAGATACACAAAGTAAATGCAGCAGGAAGGGAAAGTACCGTGATATGATTTGTTGATTGGTAATATTGGTCATTGTGGCAGACAGTGATCATAATAGGTCAGCCATGTAAGGCTTCAAGAGGAATCCCAGCTAAAGCAAGTCATGGGAAGAATTTTTCAGAAAGATGGTGAGGTAACCTTGCAGATGCTTTATGGAAAAATGGAAAATGGTGGTAAATGTATCCAAGTATAGTTGGTGTGAGCTTTGTTGGGTTTTTTCTTCACAGTTGAAACGTTAGTGTGCTTAGATTCCTATAGGAATCTCCAAGTTCATGTGCCAGCAGTGTCATCACTGGAATGATTGTCATCATCATTCTATGGATGACAAAATAAGAATCTCCTTATCAGCAAGACATTCTCCCTCACGTCCTCCCAATCCTGAAGAGGCAATAATGGAGAAAGTCTACTTGAAAAATAGAACAGATTGGTGAAGGAGACATCTTGCGCCCATTTGCAGCAAAAAGCGTTTCAAAAGCAAATGAGGGGCATGCTGATGTTATTCCATAGCAAATGAGGGGTAAGTGGTGAAGTAGAGGTAGGTACAACTAGACTGACTTGCCTGAAGAATTAAATAGCTCGTCCTTTTGAGGTACAAGAGACAGCAATCCGGAAGAATACACCACAGCTATTTTGGTCATTCGGTAGATTTAGGAATTTACCTTCTTAGCAGCCTTCTGAATAGATATGAGCTCAGTAATGCTGAATGGATAAAATCAATGGCACTCAAATTCTGATGAATTAATATTTTTAATGTAGGTATTATAAGATAAATATGTGGGGTTGGTTTGTTTGTTTGTTTGTTTGCTTGCTTGTTTTAGGGAAACTTAATGAAAGAACTTCTGCCGTTTTCGGAGCATCCTTCAGGTCCTCTGACAGCACTGTGTACAGACATCTTCACGAAAACTCTTTTGACAGGCAGTAAAAGTGAGTAAATGTGTTAATCGTTCTGTTCAGGACAGTCAGTAGGACAAGAAAATATCATCCTATAAGTGTGCCAGAAATGTAGAAACAAAGATCCAAGTGCTGCCAGATTATTTTCCATCAAAGCTATAATTAAATAATTATAAAAGGTGTTACGTTTTATAAAAGGATGGTATGGTAAAGCTTAGTGTTACAGTGTTATCAGTAGAATTTTTTCATAAAAGACGTTAAAATTTTCTTCATTCACATGCCCTGCATATACTTTCCATCTAAATTATTATATTAAGCCCAAGGGCAAAGATTACTGCTAAGAACAAGCAAAAATTTCCATGGTAATACTACTAAATAAAAAGTTGTAGCTTAGGCTGTACCAAGAGTTGTGATTCAAACACTGGTATGGAGTGCACAGTAATGGCTCCAGCAGTACACTGCTATACAGCAAAAGCACTTGGTTTTGCTAGCAGCTCATTGCTAGACTTTTAATTTCACATGAAATCTGGCTTTCCTTTGGCAGAATGTTCAAAAGTTTATCTGCTGTCTGATTATTCTTCAAACCTTTAGACTCACCCTGGCAATTTTCCATCTCTGTGTCTGTCATTATGCGTCACTTTTCTTTTAAAATACATATTAGAACTCTTTTCTGCCAGCTTCCTGCTCTTATGTTGTCATAAATTGGATGGAGCGAAGGATTTTTTCCCCATTTGTTTCAAAATTGAGCAATAGTTTGACTTTTATATTGAAAATGATGAGTTTCCACTCGCCTCTGATTCAAATGAGTAAATGAGTTAAGAAAGGCAGAACGCACTGAACAGGATTTTAATTAATTGTGGAAAAGTATCCACCCTACTACCTATTTATTTGATACTCTCCCTTTGCCTTTTTGTGTTTGTGTCACTGTGTATTTGCTTTTCATGCTTTCCACACTCTTCTGTTTTATCTGCAGTGCTGCTACCAATTTCCTTTTCCCACTACATATTTTTCCTTGCTAGGAAAAGGTCAGCTTCTCTGCCTGTCCCCTCCCTTGCTTGCAAATGTACAGTCCTAGAAATCAGACGTGACTGGTATGAAAGTTGGAATTTCACAAAATATTCCTCTGTCTTGTAGTAGAAATGAGAAATAAGAGGCAACTTCATCAGGTTAGAGGGAGCCTGGGCAGCAAACAGAGCAGTTGTGGGTGATAAGGAAAGTGGTTCTTTGATTCTAGTTTCACATGAGCGCACTAAAAGCTTGTAAAACATTAATCGTTTATTATGTATGCAATTAATTAAAATTTGTCCATTTTACCAGGACTGAAAACCAGTGTAATCCCCAGGAAGTTCTCATACCTCAGCTGTGCAGTAGACACTGTCTTGACAAGATGACTCTTACTTTTCACTCATATAATTTAAAGAAAAAACTTGACCTTATTTCCGTTTCAAGCCTATCCAGTTAATGACACATTATTCACAAGTAGCATATGTGTTTCTTTGCATATTAATGAACAGCCCATTATTTCTGCTCTGTGCTTGACAATAAGATAGTTATATTCACTGTAAACTAACTGACCTGTGTTCTCTGCTTCATTCTGCCCAGTGTCTAAGAGTAAATGGCAGCAACAAATGAAGGTGTAGCACTAATGAAACTTACTGATGTTTTGCTTTCTCTTTTCTTAAACAGAGGGACACATTATTCGCTGGAACATTGCCTCATTCTTAGAAGATTCACAAAATAAAAAAAATGTAAGGAAATATCTCTCAGATCTTCTTAACTTGAACATTATACCCAGACAAACAGAAAAAAAAATTAATTCAGAGCTTTACAGGGATAAAAATGTTTTCTGCATATAAAGATCATGTTTTGTGCTTGAAATAATAACTTGATGCTGTGAAAAAAAATAGAAAAACATAAGTAAAATGGTGTTAGTATTATCTCTTTGTGTTCAAAGAAGGTATGTTAAGAATGAATTTATCCACGTCCCCTGAGTGGGGTTTCTACCGTATGCCGTTTGCAGGCTGTTTCATGGAGGGATTATTTTTTCACCTCTTCTAATTTTCAGAAAGACATGCTGATAAATCCACTAAGCTAGCAGCCATGATGGGATACAGAACTGCCTCAAATGTAATTATGTTGCTTTTTTTCCCCTCAGGAAATAAAGGAGGAGCTCTGCTGGAGGGCACATGCTACTAAAGTGGTTGACTTATTTATTGAAGAGGAGAAAAATGTGGTAGTGACAGCATCCATTGATGGTTCAGTCAGGTATAAAATTACTAACTGCTATGGCAAATCAGTTGAGCGATCTCGAAAGTTCCTTTTCTTGTTGCACTTGTATATAGGCTAGAGCTTAAATAAAATAAAACCCTGAATGCATTTTCTGTTCTGCACCCAAAAGAGCTGGTTTTAATGTAACACTTCTCAGGAAGTCAGATCTTTTGCAGACTGTCCTTTCAGCCCTTGCTTTACTTTGAACGCATAGGTAATGGCTTCGTAATTTTAAAAATTACCTCCTGTTCTAATCCTGTTTTAGCTTTCAATACTTGTTAAATTGACATGGATCCTAAGCATGGCATCTAATCAATGTGTATGCAATTAGACCGTGGAAGCCTGAAGATACTTCATAGACAGCTATAACTCCTTCTTGGCTAACAAGTACATTTGAAAGGGGTTTTTTTGGTTTTCTGGAAGTAAAAACGAAGAAATCTTGTGTAGATCCTGCTCTGGTGGCAGCACTTTACTACAGGGACAATTCAGGACTTTGGTACATATACTCCTCAGTTTCATAAATACAAACACGAACTGTTTGTTTTCTATTTTTTACAACAACCTTCTGATTTTTTTTTATTCTCAAATTATTTAAGTTATAAAAATAATCTCATTGATGTTTTTTATGACTAGCGCACTGAACTCTAGAACAGTGCTACAAAATTTGATAATATATACAGATATTGTCTCACTGCTGTTCCACTTCTAAAAATATCCATTTTTCTTTTCTGTCCTTTGGCCCTGCTTCTACTATGTCTGTAGGCTTTGGCATGCCATGACTGGATACTATTTTGGTTACTTTGGACAAGCCAGGAAGTTTGAATTATCAGACACCAGTCGGTTGATTTTGCCTTCTGATGTTAATAACTTTCCTGCTATAATTAGAGAGGAGAGCAAACATATGGAAAAGAAGAAGGTTAAATATCCTCTCATGCTGGACAGAGACAAGTAAGATCTCATACATTTACATACATGTATGATTGGGGGAACAGTTTTGAAAATATGCTTTAAAAACACCTTTCATCTGAAGGTCAGAAAAAATCAGTACTATGTGTTATTCAGAAAAACCTTTTTTAAAGATGTTTTTTGACCCAGTATGGATAAATCTTTTCATTTTTATGACTTGGTGACAGTCAGGATTAGGTGATGTTCAAGGTTTGAACTCAGTAATAGTGATGACTAGATACTTGTATCAGCTTTTAGCCTGATTAGAGGTGGTATGTTATATATGCTGTCCGGATTAGCAGCCTGTTACCTTTCAAATTCCAGAAGTTGCTATATTTCTGGGACCTCCAAAAATTTATTGAAAAAGCTTAATGTGAATAGCTTCAACCGAAACACAAATCCTTCTAGAAGAATAAATCCAGTTTAATCTTTCCATTTAAAAAATGGTCTTCTTGAATTTGCTGGTACATTATGGATACATTCACATACATGGGTTATGGATTCGCAGATCATGACATTCTGAAACTGGCACAGATGTGTGTTCAGTAGCAGTGTTGAACTTTTCTTCTAGGTAGAGTTCTCAAGAGATATGGGTTAGTTACAAGTCAAGTTAGAGAGCTTTGGCCCTTTAGTTTAAGTCCTACTTCTAGTCCTGGAACTCTTTGGTTCGTTAATTAGTGGATTGACCAAATGAACATAAATATTGAAGAAGGCATCTTCAGAGGCAATGCACACACTGTCTTAAGTAAGAAAGCAGTCCAAATCTGGAAAAAAATTTACTTCAGGGCTTAAAAAGTCATGCATTCATTAGTGATAAGGTTTCATATACCATGTCCATTCTTAGGCTGCCTTTCAACCAAAGCGCTTTGGGAGAATGGAAAATCTCTAAGGTGCTTTACTGTTACTCCATTTAATTCGGTATCCTGCTAGTAATTATTATTCCATGAAGTTCTTACTAATATGAGTAGTGTCACTGCAGTCAGAGCAGTAACTCATCATTGGTACAGAGAAGTGCTTGGCTGTGTTTGAAGGACTAACCCCTGTAGTTCTTCTGAATATTCAGCAGCTAGTTTGAAACCTCAGGAACCAAAGATACTATCATTAAGTCAGCTAACCTGAAAGAAACTTTCCGTTAATTACATACCTGTGTCAAACTGTGACTACTTTTTGAGGATTCTTCAAGTATTTCAGTAAAGGAGAATGGCTGTTATACATTTAAATAGATTAACTAAACAGACAAAGAGCAAGAAAATGAGAAATGCTTAATTGTGTAAAGAACTGTGAAAAAAAAGCAGCCACATGCTTTGCAATAGAAAGTTTCAGTCTTACCCTTCTACATAACTCTGTGTGCTGTCACCTCAGGAGTGACTTGGTTCCTCTGGATTAACTGTAACAAATAGTGTAAAGGAGAGCTAGCCAACCATCATCCTATGATGGTTACTTATGGATGCTAGGCTTTGTTCTTTGCAGGATGCAGACAATTGTCTTGGGACAAGTCACTTACCTTTGTGATGCTAGTATAATTTGCTTATTGGATAACTCATACAATTCATCGCTAAGATAACATTTTAGGATCTCAATTAAGAAATCATGTTATAAGTGTTATTAATGGACATATATTCATGGAATCATAGAATCATTAAGGTTGGAAAATATTTCTAAGATCACTGAGTCCAACCATTAACCAAGGACCACCATATTCACTGCTGAACCATGTGCCCCAAGTGCTACATCTGGATACTTTTCGAACACTTTCAGGAACAGTGACTCCACCACCTCCCTGGGCAGCCTGTTCCCATGGCCTGACCAACCTTTCAGCAGACAAATTTTTCCTAATATCTAATCTAAACCTCCCTTGGTGGAACTTAAGGCCATTTGCTCTTGTCCTGTCATCATCTAGAAGAAGCCGACCCCCCCCTGGCTACAACCTCCTTTCAGGTAGTTGTAGAGAGCAATAAGGTCTCCCCTGACCCTTCTTCTCTCCAGGATAAACAACTCCAGCTCTCCCACCTCCTCCCCTAAGGACTTATCCTCTAGATCCTTCACCAGCTCTGTTACCCTTCTCCAGACACGCTCCAGCACCTCAACATCCTTCCTGAACTGAGGGCCCCAGAACTGGACACAGCACTTGAGGTGTGGCCTTACCAGTGCCGAGTATAGGGGAACAATCACCCCTAGTTGTGCTGGCCACACTGTTTGTATATCACAGATTGAATATCACAGAATATTCTGAGTTGAAAGGGGCCCACAAGGATCATCAAGTCCAATTCTTAAATGAATGACCTGTATGAGGATCAAGCCCACAACTTTAGCATTATGAGCATCATGCTCTAACTGACTGAGCTAGTGACTATGTGCTATTGGCCTTCTTGGCCACCTGGGCACACACTGGCTAATGTTCAGCCACTGTTGACCAGCACCACCAGGTCCTTTTCCACAAGGCAGCTTTCCAGCCACTCGGTCCCCAGCCTGTAGTGCTATCACGGGTTGTTGTGACCCAAGGGCAGGACCTGGCACTTGGTCTTGTTGAACCACATACCACTGACCTTAGCCCATTGGTCCAGCCTGTCCAGATCCCTCTGCAGAGATTTACCACTGTCCAGCAGGTCAACATTCCCATCCAGCTTGCTGTGATCTGTGAATTTACTGAGGGTGCCCTCGAACTCCTCATCGAGATCATCAGTAAAGATATTAAACAGAACTGGGCCCAACACTAAGCCCTGGAGAACACCATTTGTGACTAGTTGACAGCTGGATTTAACTCCATTCATCACCGCTTTCTGGGCCTAGTCATCCAGTCATTTTTTACCCGGCAAGCAGTGCACCCAGCCAAGCCATGAGTAGCCAGCTTCTCCAGGAGAAAGCTATGGGAAAATATTCCCCAAATGTGCACATACTTGAAAAGGCACAAACCCATCTAAGCAGCATGGGCGCTTACAGTTTAAACAAGCATCTCAGGAGATCTGCTGAAAAATGCCAGCAGGTAGATAGACACATATAGAGGAATACTCTCAGTTTCTCTCTGTAGTTCCTTAGCTTGTGTGACCTGACTCATTTTTCTGATTATAAAGGCAACTGTTAATCTGTACTGACACTCTAGATAATTTCTTCTCCTGACTAAATTTGGCAACCAGATATATGAGCAGAGGACACCTTTCATATGAAAGTCACATTCAGGTGGTCTAGTCAGAACTTAAAGAAATGCTGAAAAGCCATTATTAGACAGTGAATTAGCACATGACTGTTGTAAATGGTGTTTATATTAAGATTTCCTGACTTCTATAGGTGACAGACAGCACCTGCATTGACAAAGTGTTAATGAAGCACTCCGTGACACCTATGAAGGTCTTAATAAAAATTATTTTTTGAAGATATATGAAATCTTTTATAGTTCAAAATAGTTTCATTTTAGAGCCATCTAAGAATATTGCATTCATAATTGTCATGTTGATAGGAACTTCAGATTTTTTCTGTCTTGTATGCACAGGTGGAAGTCACTGACCAGATCATCTTCAGTTTCAGAAAAGGCTGGACATCGGGGGTTCAAGTTTTTCAAAGCTTTGGCTCCCGAAAAGGTAGCTAATGTGTATGACAAATTTATCTTCTGCGCGACATATAGGAAATACAGTTGTATTTCTCACTTTAAAATTATCCATAGATAACCCTACATATCTTTCTCATTCAGTGGAAAAGCTAGAACAAAAATGCATAAACAGAGGGATCTTAGAAATGTCTGTGGTTTTCAGTCTCATTTTTCACATTTTCAAATTTCAGTTTAAAAGGTAGCACAAACTGATTCACTGGTTTAAAAGTGTAAAAAACCCCTAGAATTTTCCTCTGCTTAAACAGAAAACCTAAATATCATAAGTTCACTTGAAGGATGTGTGAAAATACTAGAATGACAGTGAATCCCTGGTTAGATCCGATAGTTCTTTCAGGGTTCCCATGAAATCAGAAACCAGGAGAGTTAGATTTCATTACATACACTTTCTACAACTGTAATTGAATGTCGGTGGAGCTCCTCCATCTTTACCTGGCTTAACCCTTAAAAGTCATGGGAATATAAAACCTCTCTTGCAGTTGTAGTAAGAATGTATTCATTACCTGTTGTCTTCAGCTAGTAATGCAATGACTTTGGCTTCTCTTGGTCAGCTACAACCTTTGGAAACTTTTGAGTTTGTATGCAAAGAGGCTGGTTCAGTATTTGCATTTCTTCCTATATATGAGGTAAGCACAAGTGTTTTCTACTTTTTGTAGTGGCATTCATACTTCAGAAGCCATTAGCACTTGTACGTGATTACAGTGACTTACTGTGACATTCCACTGTTAATTGTCTGCTTTTCAATTTAATTTTCTAACATGATTTGCATTACTACCTATCCAACTCCAACTCCAACTTTGGTGGAAGCTTGAGAATCCAGTTGAAGTGAGGATGCCAAGAAGTGAGTATTGCAGATGTTTACTTCTCCTGTTCAACCTCATGTCATTATTTTTTGCTCAGACTCGAGTCTTTTAACCAGCCCCAAACCTACTGATTCCCATCTGCCCAAAACTTTGAGTATTGTAAGGTAGTAATATTTTATGGGTATTAATGATCTGATCTATTGCAAGCTGTCTAGCAAAGCTTCCTAGGTTTTTATTCTATGGAGAAAGATCAGAATATTTGACAGGCTTGTCTATCCCACATATCATAGGATGAAAAGAATCACCCCTAGCGAGGGTGCTGATCTCCTTCTGTAGAGGGTGCCTAGAGAACCAACTTGGATAAGACTCCAAAATCGTAGATGGCTGGTTGGGTGGGATCAATAGGGCACTCTGCATTCCAACTCTGCATTCCAATATATATGTCCAAATGCTTGTATATGCAGCATTACATTGTCTCAGAAAAAAACTCAGGAGCACAGTGTTCAAATAGTTGACACATATGCTATTTTTCTGACCATTAATGTACTTTGAAAATCTGTGGTTTGTTTTCTTCCTGAAAAAGAAAATAAAATACAGGGGGTCTTGTGCCTTGGGAAATTAGGAGCAACTACTCTGAAGCCAATGGCACTGCAATGGATTTACAACAAAATGAAATCAGACATTTTCTGTAAGCTATGTGCACAAAACCAAATTTTTTGTCTGTGCTGTTACAAAATGCTATCAGTCTGGTCTATTCACCTGAGTATGTTAATGAGTTCTTGAAATTTTTTAAAGGTCTTCAAAGGATGAAAGTTGAGAAGTCCAGGCCCAAGGGACAGGAAATGGATACACTGGATTCCATTGAAGACTTGAGTGAAGACCAATAAATGTAGTTTCCATCTTCATTAAAGCAGATTAAATTTCTTTTTTTTTTTCTCTGGTTTTTTTCAATTATATTTAAATCCATTTCATTATTAAGTAGAACATATAGAAAACAAATCTTTACTTCTGTTCCAATCCTTCATGCAGAGATTAAATTCTAATAAAGCCAGTGTATGATTATAATAAGATATGGAAAAGCCCATTTGACTTATTGTACATTTGCTGACAGTTACTCTCTATGTCAAAACCACCAGTTTCCTCTCTGCTTCAATTTGTCTAGTTCGAACTTTTGTATATTGAATATTACACTGCTTTTTTTCCTGCCAGATTAATCATATACTCAACAAAGGGTTAATATGCCCTTTTAACTAATAACTAGTATGTTAGTTCCTTGCTTATGCTTTCAAAGAGTGTGTTCATCCCCTAAGCCAGAAAAGTGCCTGCTGAGCTCATATTCAATTAATTATCTATCATGAGTCCGCAAATCTTTTCTCACATTTCAGCATTCCAGGACAATGTCCCAACACGACACAGAGCACAGAATGCATTTTCATCCTTTGGCTAAACACACAAATAGTGCCAAGTGTCTTGCCTTAGTGAGTAGTTAGGATAATGCATGTAAGTAGGGATATTATTACCTACTATTTTGGGGAAAATAGCAGGTTTTCTATATCACTGGAATTGAACTGGTGTTTGTTGTGCTAGCCTTCTTGAAAAGACATTCTCATGAACTGAATATACAATGACTTGCAATGATTTACCTGCCTTCGACTTCTCATAGGGTTATGATGGATTTAAGGGTAACTGCAAAATATCACGTAGGAGTACATTTAAAATTCTTATGATCAGGTGTACCTGGTCTGGTAGGCATTATTGTAATTATCTTGATAGCAGCCTGTATGGTGCTGTGTCCTGGATTTGTGAATAAAACTGTGTTGATAACACACCAGTGTTTTGGCTATTGCTGAGCAATGCCAGCACAACAAGGTTCTGTTTTCCCACACCCAGTGAGTAGGCTGGGAAAGGACACAGCCAGAACAGCTGACCTGAACTCACCAGAAATTTTCCGTACCATGTAACATATAACATCGTCATGGAATGGGGGAGGGAACTGAGAAGTTCATGGTTATAGTGTTTATCTTCCCAAGTACACATTCATTATGTGTGCTGAGGCCCTGTTTCCCAGGAAATGGCTAAACAAATATCTGCCTGCTGGTGGTAAGCAGTGCTTGAATTCCTTATTTTGCTTTGCTTGCACATGCAGCTTTGCTTCACCTATTAAACTGTCTTCATTGTGGCCCAAGAATTTTCTCACTTTTGCTCTTCCAAATCTCTTCCCCATCGCACTGGGAGAAGTAAGGAAGCAAGCAAGAAACTGGGCAGGCACTTGGTGTCTGCCAGGGTCAGCCCACCACATTAACCAACCTTGTGATCAAAACTAAAATCAGACTTGTCTGACAAACCAAGTGGCCCCAGATAAAGTGTGATCTGCAATTTACTATTTATGTTCACTTCATCTGACCCATGATTTAGCAGTTAGCATATAAAAGGTAACATTCTTGCAATTCTAAGTCCTCTATCTCTTTGAAAGCTACATAAACCCTCTTTCAGTTACCTGAAAATTGCCTGGTCTTCAAAGATTACTAAAAATACACAGTTAGGGTTCAGAGAGATCCTTACCCATTTACTTTGATGCTCTTATGTATTATGTTTTATCATATGTAATGTAATATTTTCTCTTTGGTATTGTCCCTACTAATAGTCAGGTCTAAATTATTTTACTGTGGTTGCAAGGTGCAGATATCCCACTTCTCTTCAGTTTATTAACTGACTATTTACTTCCTCAGAACTATTTACTCAATGTTTTCTTTTTACCAAACTTTTAGCACTGCTAGGATTTCATAGGTTCTTATTTTCAAATTGTACCCTTTTCAGTCTTGCTTCCTTCTCCCTTTGATTTTCTTTATTAATTGTCTGTGTTTTCCAAGAGTTGACTTGTAGTCATGGCTTTTCAGGCTGCTGTATTCTCCACTGTACAGAAACTATCGACACTGTAGTACTATTCCCAGTAACAATCAAGTATTTAATCCTATGGTGAATGAAATCAATGGACAAGCTCTCAGGAGGGAATCATGCTGTAAGGAAAACTGTCAAAAATGCATGATATGTGTGTGCTGTCTTTATCAGCCTTCCACCCAGTCACTACCTTACTGTTATGCTATTTAAAGTGTGACAAAATTACGGTGCTGTAAGGGCTATCAGATCTTTTTTTCCTAATTCATTAAATTAAAAAAACCTGAAGTAGATCAGACTGCATGTCATTGCTCAGCATTACTGTTTATTTCCAAATCCTAGGGCTTTGTAAGCACCAAATGGAAACTGATCCTGGCTCCAAACATTTTACACAATGATATTATCCAGCTGTCTTTCTTAAGTGTGAAAAGAAAAGCAGAGACATTTAATTTCTTTGAGCAGATAATCCACTAAGGCATTGCACAGAATTTATTAGAAGATTAGTTGTTTATCTTGTGCTTCAAAACAGAGGATGAGACTGTAAAGAAATTAAGCACAGGCGAGTGATATTTGCACCCACTCGTCTTACAGCAGTCTTCTCAGTGCTGGATCTAGTACAAAGCTGTGTGTTGATGGACTTGTTGGTATTAACTGTGGATTTCCTCTGTGCTGATGTATTCCTTTGCAGGATGGTTTCTTTCTACCAGCATCCGCAATTATATTGCAGGCTTAAATATTCCAGGTGAATGAGTTGTTCTGTTGTTCCAGATCATTACTCTATTAAGGAAAGGTATCTTAACAAGACAGCCTTTCATGCTTGCTCTGGCTGCAGTAGTTAGTTTGCCAGAAGTTCATTACAGCCCTTGCCAGTGCTTTACAAAATCTACGACGTTCTTCAGCTGCCCTCACCCACTGAGGCAGTTCAAGCTGAATGGCATCAATGGTGCCAGAACTACGGGAACCAAAAGTCTTTGTTATGTACCCACCACTATAATAGCTTCCATTATTTGGGCTAGGATTGGATGGTGAAGGCACACAAACATAACTCTTATTTTGTTCTTCAATATATTTACCCAAACTTCTGTTGCCTGCAACCAAAGTCTCAGAAGACACATTGACTAGCTGACTGGCCAGATAGCTAATAGAGGAATTCAGTGCAGAAAAGACACCTGAATTAAGGGAAGTTTTTGAAAGTGTGTAACCTAGTTCTATCCATCTTTCAGGATGTGCTTGTCCGTGGATATCCAGAATTAGGCCCCTTGACATCTGTGATTTTGCAGTGGTCAGAAATCCCATATAGTCCTCCCAGGCCTGTTCCGCTTGGGGAACTCCAAAGGAGGCTTCTTCCTTTTCCCTGTTAGCATCCATCTTGAACCTCTGAAGGTGGTTTATGATGATATGTGGGAAGAAGCCATCAGTAAGGTTGTTGATTTCTTCAGCAAGAGCCTGAGCCACCTCTATAGTATACCTGTCTTGGTTGGTAGACACTTTGCATTTCTTAGAATTTTGAATACTTCCAGAAGGACAGTCATGAGAGAAAATACAAGTGGATGTCTTCACATCCCAACAGGCAGCCTCTCGATCAGGGATGTCCTTAGGTTCCATTGACCCACCATGTGGGACAGAGAGAAGGAGGTTCATGTTGCCCACTTGATATTCTGTGAAATTATTATGACCAAATACAACATCTTTGGTGCCAGTGACTTTCAAAAGCAAAGGTAAAATGGAAACGAGGAACAAATACATATTTTTCATTCGCTGCTGGAAGACTTAGCAATATAGAATATACCAGTACCTATGAAAAAGCAAAAGACAGACTATAGATTACTTACAGCTGGGAACACATGAGAGACTGTTCAGCTGCTGTTGGCATAATTAGTTAATGATTAACCTATTTTAGTTTTATTCCATGTAGCACAAAGAAGAGAAACAGAAATTAACAGGGCACTTAGTGTGGCTAGATGTAATGAATGCAAGGGAAATGGTAGGTTACTGGGCCTCCCCCATTTCCCCAGAAAGCACAAACAATATTTGATCACCCTGCCTGGTTTCAGAGAATTGTCCCAGCAAAATATCTGAAATCATTTTTTTGCATCTAAGCCTCTCTTTTTTCACCCCCGAAATGTAAGACAGTTCTAACAAAATTTGATAAAACATCTGTATGTCATTGACTGGTGTGAAATATCTTTGCATTATCAATGTGGTTACATAAACTAGAGGCTATGTCAGTCCAGACCAGCACTTGTGTGACCAGGCTTGTGTAAAATAATGAGACTGATAAAAATTGAGTGCTACCAAGCTCTGTCTCTAACTATGCTCCAGACTGAGTTACTATAAAACCTTTATAGTGAGTGCATTAAGTAGTGACTGTTCTGTTTTGTATGCAAGTGTCCATTCTCTTCAAGTGACCTAAGATATTTTTAAGCACTCACTAATTATGCCATTTTTTTGAAAGCTGGAATTCAACAAGATGCTGACAGGTCTATCTGGTTTGAAGATAGCTCTAGAAAGATCAGCCTCTTGAGTGTAACTGTGTTGCGTGGCTGTAACACGAACCAGTAGTCAGTGAAAAGCAGAATAAAAAAGGATACTTTTCACTTCCAGGAGTAAAAAAAAACTCCTCAGTAAAGGCCAGAGGAGGAATATATAGACATATGCATTTGTAGATGAATCAGGGTACCCTGTTGTCTGGTCCTGCCCCTATGATTACAGCACATGCAGAAATGCAGAGGATAAGAGACAAAGGAGAGAGTAAGTAAGAAGATCAGCAAGAGTCTACCCCTGAGACCATGAGAGCAGCCAGTAATACTGAGAGGGCAGGGGGCACTGTGGAAGCACCCCCAATAGCTGCCTACTCTAAGAAAGGGAGAGGGCAACTTCACAGAAATAATGCAGCAAAATATTCTTTTCCTGCTGTGAGGGAGTGTCGCTAGCGAGCAGAGACCGAGTAATAAAGCGACACGGATGACTTAGTACGAGAAGAAACCGACCTTTATTAATTTTACAAACTCGCTTATATATCTTAGCACCTGGACTGACATTAAGGTTATTGGTTCCCTGACCAACCACCCCCCAGAGGGATTGGCTGAACCCAACAACACCTACTTCAGATATTTTTCTTTTTGGTATGAAAACAATACAAAGTTTACATATTCTTCCAACTGTTTTCCTTTAGGATCCGTGAGGAAGCAAGGCTTTCACACAGACACTGTCAGAAAACTGGGAAGTCTCTCTGCAGCCAGACCTTTAGCATTCACAAGGGAGTGCTGCGGGATTCTTAGAGATAACCTCTGCTGCCCACTGCACTGCACTCCCAGGAGCTTGTACCTGAAAAATAACCATTTATCTTCCACTCTTCTGTCTGGGCTGAAAGTCCTATAAAAGTCTGTGAGTTGGAATCAGATCCCTGAGAATCTCATCTACAGTTTTCCTGTTCATGATGAAAGATTTTTTGGTTTCATTTTACGCTTTCATTTACAAGGTCCTTTTAGTTGAGGTACTGGCTTAAAACATATTTTATCCAAGGCCTTGTATGGTCCATGCTTCCCTAGACTTCCCAGAGATACAGACATTCACCTGCTAGTTCACTGTGCATTACCAGAAACACTGAGGAAAGGAATGCGCTCAAATACTATTCAAAATCCTTCTTCTCAGGAAAACAGACTACTCATGCAGAGTGTGTAAGTCTAGGAATAGCTTACCTGAGGTGCAGGGGGTCCGGCACCAAGTTAAATAAATCAACAGCAACAACTCCCAGAGGCTACTCACCTGCCCCAGAAGGACTCGGGTTTCTTCGTCTCAGGCTCTCGTTTAAATACAACGACACAGCTGTTCTTTTCCCACAGCATGCCAGACTGTGGTCATCGGCAGCAGTTTGCTTGTCTTTTTGCAATTTCTTGTTAATGACTGAATCAAGCTGTTCATGCTACTAGATCATGCCTTAATGATATATGGAGAGAGAGCTCCGTATAATTCCCAAAATGAAGGAAGTCACCTTGGCACAACTCGGGTTCTGGACAGACCTGGGGAGTGTGGAGGAGGCACCTGTGTTATTGTGAGGTCAAAAAAAAAAAAATATCCAGAGTAACTTAAAGTGGTAGTAATCACTGCAGGACTAGTTTGAAGACTTACCTACAAAGAAAGTGAGAGTTTTTCCTGCCTCTGCCCCTTCGAAAGCGAAACTGAACTGCCCCTTGCACCCGGCTGCAGCTGAGGCTCTGTCCCAAGAAGCCTCTAGGGGCCAGGTTGAGCCATGCAGCTACAAGGAACAGAGGCTTCAGCAGCATGGATGTATGATTTCACAATAACAGATCACAAGAAGGGGAAAAAAATATGCACTGGGACACCAGGGCTTAGCATGCTTTTGTTCTCTATATTGACATTATGTTTCTAGAGATAAAAAAAAAAACTTGCCACAAGTAGCACAGCCACACTTAAGATCAGAATAGCTAATAAACTAACATAATCAGCAGATAACCATATCAAAACAATGTTAACTAGATAATCTAGGGTTTTAATAACTTTGCTAGCACTATTGCTATAATATTTTCCTGATAAATGAGGAGTTTAAAAAAATATTTCCTCTGCTACTAAATATAGTTTAAGGATGACATCCTCTAAACTGCTCTCAAACGTGTACAACTGTGTTCGTGAATTTGCTTGTGGTATTAAAGCCTGGCTTCTTAGCTAAGCTAAAAAAAGCTGTGAAAATATATAATCCATAAATAGAAATTTCAATAAAAGACAGATAAAGGGTGCAGTGAATGTAATACTGCCACCTACCAGAGAGAAATCAAATTTCTTTTTTAAGAAATTGATTAAATAGTCAAACTAACTTCCAAACCAACGTTTTGAAATAAAAGTGATCAAATTCTTAAGCAGTTAATAGTAACAATATTCTTATTACTGCTACTATATTACAATATAGTAGCAGTAATAAGAAATTCACTGAAATTTTGGAAAAATTAGTATAAACCAGACACCCAATCTAATATCATCATAGCTGATGGTCTGACTGTGAGCTTCAGCAAAGTGCCCGTTTTCATTCTGAGTATTTTAATCTACTGCACGAAGACACTTTCAGCTGTGCCAGACACTGTACAGAAGGAAGTTTTGTAAAAATCTGTAAGATGTCCTTATCCATTGTAGTGCACAGGGGACAAAATTGATTTTGCTTTACTTGTCTATGTAAAGGTTAGATGTTTACATCAGACAGTGATCCCATTTCCTCTCTTTAGGAGAGCCTTGTTGAGAAGGAAGCAGCTCTAGAGGTACTTCAGTGTACTTACCTTGGGCACCTATGACAAATTTCTATTAGGGGTCAACAGGGCTGTACTCAGAATGGCCCTTTTTTTTTTTTTTATATTTCATTATAGAAAATAATTGCAGGGAAAACAAAACATTTCTGCTATACTTTCTACTTCAGGATCTCTTTAAAATATATTCTGCTCACTATTAAGTCACTAATAAATAAGTCACTATTGCAAAACTGCCCAAGGAAAGAAAAAACACAAAGCAGAGATTTGGCATAGTAATTTCTACTCTTACCAGCTCTCCAGATACAGGAACTACTTTTGAAAGAAAAGAATTCTATCTATTACTACAAGTCTTGTAACTAACCATAATGTGGTGCTGCTTCCCTGTTTCATCTGGTACCTATGGGAAATAAAACTGCAATACTATGGTATTCTTCAAAGGAATAACTCACCAAAATGTTACCATCTGACTACTTTCTTCCAAGAGACACTGTTGAACTTAAAGATCAGTATCCTTAGCCAATTTTAAGTCGATATAGCTCTACTGAAACCAACAAAGCCTTTGACTCATTGTATCAAGCTTCTGTTATTTTATAGAAGTTATGGGATGTCATGAGGATGGGTCATACTGGTTCATACACGGCTGAAGATGTTTGTAATAAACTGAATGTTAAGGCATGTTATGCTAACTCTTCAATTCCAAAGTATCCATCCTTTCAGGTGAAGGAATTGAAAAGGAAAATCTGAGCTGGGCAAGAGTTCTGTGGCTCTGGCTTCCTTCAATGCAAGTTCATTGGCTCCAGTGCTTCTGACTCTGAGGTTCACCTTAGGACTCTTTTTAACATAATTTACAGAAAATAGTCAAAAGTATATTTAATTGAATTGCATATGGGATTTTGAATGATATTGGTACGCGACATTGTCTACTCCGATTACTGTTCTTCCCATGAGCACAGCAGTTTGATAGAAAATGTCAAAAATTGTAGAAGAACATATTCTTAAGAGAAGTGAACCTAATCCAAACAGAATTCAAATTGCAATTGGATTTAAAACTTGTGGAGTGTGTCATATATAGTCAGAATCACAGAGTGAAAAAAGAATTGGCAAAGTAGAATTCAATCAGTATTTTCAACATTAAAACAAATTATGCTGTCACTTTGGCCAAGTTATTTCTATGCATCTCTTAGCTGAGAAGTTGTAATTCAGATGTGCTCTTTTCAGAATGCATTGGTTTGAAGCTTTGCTGTCCGTTGTCTGGAAACATTGCTTTTCTATATTGCTGACTGTGTCACCCATGCAACCGAGTCAAAGTATCGAAGAACTGTGCAGACTTCAAAAGGGCACGTAGAAAAAGAAACTGTTACCTGGTAGATACTGGGCTACGTTTACTTCTTACTGCAATTTTTGTTTTCATTTGTGCAAGCATACCCTTATGTTAACTGACAAGAAAAAGGACCTTTATCACATAATTGTAAGTTTGACCATCCGTTCTCACAATAAGCCCAGGGTTTCAGTGCCGTAACAATAACATCTGTCCCTCACTCGATCCTTTGCCGTCAGTGACCCGCGGTAGCCCTTCCCCTCCCCTCTCACTGGGTTAGCTACAGTCCTTTATCCTGACAAACTTCTGTGGGGCCGTTTGATTTCAGTGTATTTAATATTTATAAATGTCACGTTCCGTGTTGTTATCCGCGAGCTACGTCCGCCACACGCCCGCTGTGCGGAGTGCTGTGCGGAGTGCTGTCA